>OX458322.1:28723362-29323362 GCA_949768715.1 Dascillus cervinus
GGCGTACTAGCTTTCGAGGTCATAGAAGCATACCAATAAAAGACAATAGAGTCGCCTCTACATATATTAATTGTTTGTTCCAATAATACTTTATTTATTTTTAATTGCAGATTCATGATTATTGATAGCATTGAACAAACAATAAAACATCGTCAAGACAGAAAATTAGAACTTGCCGCGGAAGTTGAAGATGCGACAAATATAGGTAAACTATATGCCCTCAATGGAAGAAATTGAAGAACTTGAAGAATTTTAAAATGTATGTAAAATTTTTTTTTTTTCATTTCATGCATTTACATAACCATTTTTAATAATGCTACTAGGGACATGTTGAGATTGTTAGCCATTATGTTTGTATTAACTTCTTTTTGTAACAATTTGTCAAATTTGAGTTCTAAAGAAAAGTAAATTAATTTTTTGATTATCAATCCTACTTCAACAGCAATTGTGTAAAGAGAGTTTTTTGAATAAAGTTAATTTTCTTAATTGATTTACTTTAAATTGAAGTTTCTTGAAACAATTTAAGGTATTAAAAAAAAATTCCTTTGCAATTTTTAACGAATTGAAATTTTTATAACTCCATGAAAAATTGTAATTGATTTAATTTGAAAAACAAGTTTTAGCAAAATAAATTGAATATTAAATTGAAGTACAGTAGGCGCTCGGTTGTATGAACGATCGACAACAGTGAACAGCAAAAATTTTACACACCAGGGACTCTCTGGAAACCCACAAATGGAATTTAACAAACATTTCAACAATGAAATTAATTAATTAATAATTCATTATCAATAAAATATGTAAAATGTATGTTTAATTTTGTTTTCGATTATTATTATTTTTTATTAGACATACAGATCAGCATATTAATTGCTATGGGGTGACCTTGCCAGTGAATGAACACTTTGCATTTAGGTTGTCACATTTGCGTTCACAGAATGATTTTCTCCGTCCCCAATATCACTTTTGTTGCTAATAACTTGTTGTATCGACAGATATTTTGTTAGAGCACAAGATTATTGTATCATTTGGAAGACTCGGTACAAATCAATTTATTAAAAGACATTTAAATACAAGATGTACAAAATACCCAGTGAATGAACAGCGACGTCCAGTAATTGGATCATATATGTAGAGACCTAATGGAACTATTTCGCGCTCAAGATAGTTCGAAAATGCTTCACTTTTCTTAATAATCCAGTTTATTTGAGCAGTGTTCATTCACTGGACGGTTCACATGATTAATAATACATACTAATGTAAGAATAACAGACAGGTTAATAGAAATTAAAATGATTGATAAATTGATAAATTATAGATCTGAACTATTCTTAAAAATAGTATCATTGGCCAGAGAAAAATACGCTTCGTAAAAGCAAACTTTAGAGTGTTACTTAAAATGTCTGATGTGAATTAATAGATTTAAATTTATAAAATTTAAATACAGTCGAAATCCCATTTAGTGATGTTCGAAAAGCCACGAAAAAACACCGCCATAGAGAAACTTAATTACTATATAGAATTCACGTATAATTTTACAGTTTTAGCAGTCACTTTAAAAACCAATCGATATTGAATATAATTAAACAAAAAATTAAGATTTAGTACGTTTGAAAAAATATTTGTTCATTTAGATATACACACAGTTATTAATTAAAAAAACATAATTGTTCATCATATGTAATTGAATAGTTACATTGTATGTACTTATTGTTGAAAAAATTTGTCCAAAGTTTATTGCACAGCAGTAGGTACTTTTAAAAATGGAAATTCCCATAAGTAAGGAATTTGCAAGAAATTCTTCTAAGGATTTTTCAGGTAGTCGGAATTTGGGGAAAAACCAGATGTTTAATAAATCTATTATATTTTCTATTACCGAAAATTTCGTGCCCCGAGAATTTTGGTAAACCTTTTTTAAAGAATAATCACTGTATGTGTCTTGGACAGTTAAAAGGGACCTATCGTCCGAAAAATTGTTTTTTACTTTTTTGGTGATTCTGATAGAAAAAAGCACACTCCTTTTAATGAAGCAAACTGCAGATTTTTATTTGTATTATTTATTTTACGAATGCACTTTAAAAGAGAACACAAGAACTTAAAAACGTTAAAAAATCAATAGATGGAAAGAGTTTTTTCTAAATCTTGTTTTCGGACGATAGGTCCCTTTTAACTGCCCAAGGCACATACATATAAAGGCTTAACAACATAGTAGAGGGGAATTTTTATATGCAAAACGTGCAAAAATGTACGTTCCTGACAAAAACATCACTGTAAAGAAGAAATCATTATAGAGAAGATGACTATTAGGAGATCGATTGTATTTCTTGTCTTATTTTATAATAAAGGAGAGCAAGATTTTTTTAATTGTGTTAATAAATCGACAATCAGAAAATTTAGATGGTCAAAAATATACCGGACATTGATCGTGACAACCAAAAACATGTTTGGTCCATTTAAAATATCATTTTTCGAATTACATATATTTCACCAGAAGGCTTATTTTCGTTTTTTTCTTAATTTTACAGCACTAATTATTGCTATTCGGAACCGCAAAACATGGCGAAAAATTGTGCCGTATGGCTTGGTATTTTTCGATTTATTTTACACACTGCTTTCTCCATCTCCTATTAATTTTTTGTATTTTAAGCCGTGCAATTAAGACGGCTGCACACTTCGTGACTTTAAAGTCATTCCACGCTGATGGAAATCTCACTAGTAAAAATTGAAAATGTAATAATCGATTTGATATAATTCTGAAAATGTAGTATGTAATCTATGTTTTAAGTATCACTTTTCTAAGTGAAAAATGCCAACTGGTTCAATCTACTACATTTGTATGTTAATAAAATGTGGTTGCTCTGAATTTCCAAGTTATATGTACGAACTGCACTAAGTAGGTCATTTGGTGTCCCGACCGTCACGCTCATTCAAATGTTCTTTTCACATTGTTAAGGGCATAAAAATGTATTTTTTTGGTTGTAAGTGTTAGAAGCATTTATCTGGTCAACATTTCACATATTAATCTTGAAAAATTCGGTCTATATATTAGAGATATACTCAAAACATTGTCAGAAAATGTGTTACAATGTCCCGACCGTCACTTTGGAATTCCACTTTATCATTTTATGTTGTAAGTTTTTTTTTAATGAAAATTGTTTTTCTACTAACTGGACATACGGCATATCATTTTGATTTATATTAAAATACCGTTTGTTCAGTGACTACTCAATAATGAAAAAATTTACATTTTTTGGTAATTCTATTACAATTTTAGAAAGAAAATACTTCTAGAACGATTTGCTATAATAACGAGATATGTACAATTTAATGGCATTTTATGCGTTGTTTAACTAAATTAAATTATACAGGGTCTTTCACAACTCGCGCCCTAGGGAAAATGAGGAAACGCGAGTCGGCATTAAGATGTGCGTAAAGAAAATAAAATCTAACTTGAAAGGTACCTATCAGAGAAAAGACAACTTAAAGTTAACCACTTTTAAATGTGTCAGTTTACATTGTGTTTTGTATAATATGTTATATTTATGTCGGTTTACCTATATTCTATTTTACAAATATGTTATATTGTTGGTTTACACAATATTTTTAAATTTTACAAGAACATTCTTAAAACTCAAGAATGACCAATTCTTAAATTTGACAAGAATGAACATTCTTAAAACTCACAAATGACCAATTCCTAAATTTGACAAGAATTCTTAAAATGATAGAAATGATAGTGGTAAGAAAACGCTTTTACAAAAAAATTTTTTAAAAAATTTTCGACAGTGTAGGATATTGCATTGTAATCTATTCGATAGTTTAAAGAATCTTCCAACTTTGTTCCAAAAATGATTTAAATATTTTCATCAGAACAAAAGTTAACACGGGGTACAATTTTTACCATGCAATTCCCTATGGCAACAATTTAAAAAAACGCACTGTATATATACATGTTTGTGTGTGTAAATTAAAAAAATATGTAATTGACAGAGTTTTTAATTTCTAAATACCTATTTGCGTTAGTAAAAAAGTATGAATAAAAGTAATTGAAGGGCTCTATGCAAGAAGTATCTAAGTCACTTTTCATATTCTGTGATATTTGAGATTTGATGTTTCAATTTGATCTGGAAAACCCATTGTTTTGATTTTGACTGATTTCTTTTACTAAAGATTACTTTAGTAAAAAACTATCATTTAAAATCAAAACATTGTGAGTTACAGATCACATTACACATCAAATCTCAAATATCCCAGAATATGAAAAGTGACAGGTACTTCTTGCAAAGAGCCCTTCAATTTTAAATATCCCGCTGTTTAATTTTTTTTTTGCTTTTTTATTGGTGGAAAACTGTGGTAAAAGATAATCAAACGTTTGCTACCGAGCTAAATTGTTCCATCGTACGTCACAGAGATCGGTGGTGGCAAAACTGTATTATCTGTGGCTTTGAGCCATTGAACCAATGGTGTTTATAACGAACGAACTCGAATGAAATCCACCAGGTGGCGAATCGATCGTGAGGACATTAGAGCGACGCGCGAAATTTTCTTCCATAAGATTACATGTAAAACTGGGTTATGTTAAATTTAAAATCACAAACTTACAAAAGCATTAAGCGTTTCAAGAAAAATATAAAGAAGAGCCTAACAAAATAGGTACTATATTTTCTTGGGAAATAAGGATTTTTATCAATATGTACCATAAAATTGAGCAAGTAAAAACTGTAGGTAATATTTATTACGACACATTCGAAATTCAATAGTTTCCACGTGGTTTCTGAAAATGAAGTTTTTGGTGCTGCACTAAAACAATCAAAATTGGAGGATCATACTGTAAATGATTTAAAAACATGCAGAAATTTACCAGTTGGTGGACTAAAGAAAATTTGGTAAAAAAGCAGTTTATTTTATAGTTGTTATTTGTGCGAACAATTAATATTGTTTAAATCAAATTTTAGAATTCAAAACTGTATTGCTTGTGAACAAGATAAAAATATTTTTGTTGGTATCGATGGAGGAGTATGGTACCAACGGAAGGTTTACAGAAGCTCTTCTACTTAGAATGCTGGCGGTTCACTTGGACCCGGTGGCTTCAGCTGTGCATGGAAAACATTTCTTTCAGTTCTAATCACAAGGACTTTTGCTTTGCCAATAATGCAATCGAATCACTGAATCGATCCATGGTTTTGGAAATCGAATAAAAAATACGTCTTCTCTATAATACCTGCTGTCGCATTTACACAAAGCATAGCTGCAGTGTTTAGGCATTATCTGAATCTACTTTAAAATTATTTTGTCGACAACTGTTCACTTTAATACAATAATTATTATTTATGGTTTATTTTATTGAAACTAACTAACCTCAAACCAGAGCGTCAATCACCGGGCTTGAAGATTGAGTTGCCTATATCCTGCAATAAGTTACTTGGTTAACTTATATTAAAATGTACCAAAAATTTTATGTTTATCAACGCTACGATATGCTATCATCATAGCTGCGTATTTCAGTTTTACGAAACGTATGCTAACTTTATGAACTTGCTTGTAAATAAGCTGTAATTTTAAATTTCAAGAATGCATGTTTACTGTATACTGCAATGGAAAAAAACGTTCGCGCCATATTTAATGTCCCTACCCTCTGGTAGTGGCTTAACAAACTAAAATTACCGATAAACACCATTGAGCAACGTGACAGCTGAAATGTAAGAGGTTAGAAATTTGGAAGTTTTTTATAAAAACTACTTTATTTATAATGACAAGTGTGTGTCTGAGGAAATTATTAATCAGAAATGTGCCAACGTTACGTGGAAATTTTAAACCTCACAAAATTCCTATCATTAAAAACCCAATTTTAACTCAAAGCTGTCGGAGTTTCTGCGTTTTGAACAAGTATCCCGAAAAATTAATCTCACAGTCGCAGTATGCAGTCATAAGGTGGAATTCCAACGATTGCGACCCACCAAAGAAACTGACCACAATACAGAAATTCAAGCAAATGTACAGGGATTACTGGTACGTCCTAGTTCCGGTGCATATCGTGACTTCTGCAGTGTGGTTCGGGGGTTTCTATTATCTAGCGAAAAGGTAAGAACAATTCAAGGAACAATGGCGCCGTTATTTTTTATTATTTTAGTGGAGTTGACATTGTCGGCTTATTAGAAACGTGGAATGTTAGCGAAAAGATCACAAATCCTCTGAAAGGAAACGTGGGTTATATAGCCGTAACTTATGCCTTGTATAAAATTTCAACGCCGTTACGTTACACGGTAACTGTAGGTGGTACCATGGTCTCCATCAAGTACCTGAGAGAATGGGGCTACATAAAACCGGCGCCGAGCACCGATCAGCTGAAAGAAATGTATAAGGAACGAAAGGAAGAATTTATTTTAAAGAAGGAACAGTTGAGAGATAAAAAAGATCATTTATTGGAAGATTTTAGTAAAGGTATCAAGAAGATGCGAGGTACCGGTGAGAATTTGAAAGAAAAAAAGAAGCAAGTATTGCACGACATTGAAAGCAGCATAACAAATGTGACAGATTCTAGGAATCCAAATCAAAGAGATGATTCATTGAAACCTATCAAAACCAAAAAATCAGGCCTGTGAGTTGTTTTTCTTGAGAGATCTATTTTTAAATGGTTGTTAATGTATGTTTGATTTTTATTTGTGCTGCAGTATTAAGTTTAAATTGTAGAATTAGGAGGAACTGTTTATACATAATAAAATGTTTTGCGATTAAAAAATAATTTTTTTATGCGTTCCACCCTAAGATATTCATGTTAAGGGGGTATGGTACCCTCAGAACGTTGATATGTTTAAATCTAAAATTTGGCTTTTTAGCAATAAATGAAAGAAAGAGATGCATGGAATATGTTATAAGAATCTATTTCGCTTAATTGTAGATAAAAAAAATAAAATTATTACTAATAGTTTAGAAGTTAGATTTATTTATTTTCTCGCATAAGTTACCCCTTTTATTCTTAAAAAAACATAATTTAGTTTCCACCATTCTATTAGGAAACATGTTCTCTAGGAATTCCCCCAATATTATGCGTATTTTTTTTATCAATTAAGAGATATGAATTATTTTGTAATCCCGTGCCGTAACTGACTACGAACGGGCAATAACTCATAATAAGCTAAAACTGCAATTTTCTGTAAACAAAACACTGCGCGTTAAGGGGTTATGTCAAAAAAATGTGAAATTGAATTTAAAAATTCAGCTGAAATTGTAATTTTTAAATTAATTAAGCTGTAGGGTTAACGACTTATAATGTTATTGTTAATGGGATCCAATTTTTGGCTTGTTAGTAAGAAATAGATTTTTATGCCAACTCGATTTTTTTGTTGGTAGATAGCATCATTATACGTCAGATGGAAAGCTAATTTCCAAAATATCAATTTGACGCTTGGTCAAGTTGTGCATAACGCGGTCTAATTTTCTGTAAACATAAACTGTGCGTTAAGGGGTTAATTTTTTACTCATTGCGTTTTAATTTATTAATAAATATTAGTCTTTTCGAATACGAATTCAACATCTGTTCCGAGTTCTGACCAGAATTTTCTAGAATAAGTAATAAAATTTTATGACGTTCGACAATACAACCTTTCTTCAGACAGGTTATTTGGCCTAAAATTTTAGCTACAGTCAGCTGCATTCCATTACCTGTTTGTTCGCATATTGTAACAAATTGACAAAAAATGCAGTAACCGCAAAATTATTAAAAGAACGCGTACATTTCAAAATAAAGATTCTGATTATGGTGATATGGAGATAGATGATATTCCGAATGTCATTAATAGAATTTGAAACGACTAAAAATCAATTTTTAAAAACGATTTACGATATAAATATAAATTACGTTGAAAAAAATACCCGGTATCAACATACTAACCAATTTTGGCGTAAATTTAGACATTGCAGAGTAACAAGCAGTAATAACAAAACTTCTTTACTAACAATAAGTAAATAAAATTGTTAAATTTAACAAATTTTTCTTGCATATTATTATTTTACTTTAAATTATATTGTTCTAAATTTATTGAAGATACAAAAATTTTTGCATCTGTTGGACAGGTATATTGGAATGCAACCCCTCTAAAGCCACTTTCATTATTACACATAGACCTATATATCAACTGCACTTTACCGTAATTATGGTGATATCTGGATTATAAAAGTCTGAAGTGTTGCCTGTATTTAGATCTTTTAAAAAAAATTCATATCGTTCAATTCGGAAGACATAAATGTGTGCTCAACCCCTTTCTGCAACCTTCCATAACCTGATCAATCAAAATGATTAATTGTCGCAAAATCTAAAGAAATTGCGAGTTATTTTTCTTGAGAGATCTATTTTTATTGTTAACGTATGTTTGATTTTTATTTGTGCTGCAGTAATAAGTATAAAATGTAGAATTAGGAGGAGGAATTAGGAGAAACTGTTTATACACAATAAAAAATTTTATGATTAAAAAATATTTTTTTTATTAATGAATTCAGATCTTTTAAAAAAAATTCACATCCTTCAATTCGGGAGGCATAAATGTGTGCTCAACCCCTTTCTGTAACCTTCCATAACCTGATCAATTAAAATGATTAAAAACAGTTGCAAAATCTAAAGAAATTACCTAAATCTTTCATCAATTTCGTTGGGGCATTGCGTATATGCAGAGGAACCGACGGCTGGGGCCCTTTATGCTGTGAAATGCATTCTTTCGCTGCCGCCAAGGCTGAATCTGCTTCTCTAGATTTGGGCGCCCTCGCCAGATAAATGGCACATTGTGCTAATAAAACATCAGCTTCCGGCATCCCTAACAGCTGACAACCTTGCATCGTGCTCACCGCTAAAGGAAGGGCTTGCGGATCGGCATTTCCTGTTCCAAAATGAATTACATCGATTGTTAACTTGAATCAACAAATTACCGATATCTTCACTAGCCGCGCGGACGAGCCTCCTTGCGATAAAAAGCGGATCCTCGCCGCTTACAATCATTCTAGTGGTCCAGTAGAGTGCGGCATTATCGTCTGACCCTCTTATCGATTTATGCATCGCCGAAATTATATTATAGTGCTCCTCCCCTTTACGATCATACAACAAATGCGATTTCTACAACGAATTTTAATCAGCAATTTTCAATATAATTAGAAATTGATACCTTAACACCTTCCTCAATATCTTCGGTACTTATCAATTTATTTGAATCGTTATTGTGTTGTAAGACGAGCTGCAGGCTGCTTAATGCGATTCTTGCATCCCCATCACTTACATCAGCCAACCAAGTAATCGCCGATTTTTTAATTGACAACCTACGAAACAATTTCATTTCTTTGCTAATTATTACCTCACATTCGTTACCCATCACCTAAAGATGTTTTTTTAAAATCAGGCGCTTCATCATCGACCATACAGATATTCAAAGTAAAAGCGGCCCTTTCCAAAATTAGCACCAAATCAGAAGCTTTTAATTTTTCCATGACAATAACTCTGCATCGACTCAACAGAGCATTGTTCAAACTGAACGAAGGATTTTCAGTGGTGGCTCCAATCAGAGTGATATTGCCCCTTTCGACATCCGGCAAGAAAACATCTTGTTGCCTTTTATTGAATCTGTGAATCTCGTCCATAAACAAAATAGTGCGTCGGCCAAATTTCATTTCGGCCTGTGCTTTACTAATTACATTCTGCACGTCTTTCACTCCTGAATTCGTGGCACACAATGTAACAAACTTGAGTTTCTGAGGATTTTCTTTGCAAATTTTGTGGATAATTGCCGATAAAGAGGTTTTCCCACAACCAGGGGGGCCCCACAAGATCATATTTGGAATTTCGCTCTTTTCTAGTAAAGTTCTAAGGACTGTGTTTTGTCCCAGGACGTGGTTTTGTCCAAAAAAATCATTCAGGGATTTTGGTTGAACTTGTATCGGCAATGGGATTACAAACGTTCTGTCGTTTGGTTCCTGCTGTTTGGGAATGATGTCAGTTTTTTGTTTCTTACTTGAGAGGATCGGTGAAACTGTTGCTGGTGATTTATATGCTACCGATGGCTTGCTTTCAGGTGGTGACGGTGTGCGTTTCCTTTTAACGGATTCTTCATCAATGGAATTGAGAAATATGCATTTGTTTACGTGTTTTTCTATTTCTTTAAAAGGAAATTCTTTGTTGCAAATGGGGCAACTCATTTTACATGACACAAAAGTAAGGTTATAGTGTCAAAACATAACCTCATTTTTCGGTTGAAAGAATTTTTGAAAGGATTCTGTGAAAAAAGACAATTATCTACGAAACCGGTTAAAGAAGACCTGAAAGAAAATGTTGAAATCAAGGAAGCAAACTGCATCAATTAAGAAACTTCCAACAAAATTAGCAATCGCAAGAAATTCTTCACAATAAATTTCGAAATTGATTTCATTTCGTTGCTTTTATTTCTCTGTGGATTGATCACTCGCATGTATAGACCACAGATAATATAACATAAAGTATAGACTGCAAGAACCCGAGAACATAGCGTCAGTGATTATTATTACTGTCCAAATTGAAGCGATCCCCGAGGAAATGTTATGACAAGTCATGGCAATTATTCCACAACGTTTTCAAACTTGCATTGCGGAAAATGGTGGTCATTTGAATGATTCTATTTTTAAGTCATCAAATCCAATTGTGTTTAGAACAATTTATAAGAATTTTTACATATTTAGCGTTAGAATAATAACATTGCTATCACCAATCTGTATAATTCTGTGTGAATTGAAACAAAATAAATAAATTTGTTAATAGTTTATTTCAGTCATTAAAATCTACACTTATATTACTTATCAGTTATTAAAATCTTCATGTTATTATAAGACACATCTTGTTGAACCGACGGTCAAACCTTTCACAGAATTGCCAAACTTTAAACAATTTATTGTTTCGTTCAAAAAATGTTTGGAAGGTACGACATTTAAGAGCATTAAAGTCTTGCAATTTCCACTTAAACAGGGTTTAAGTAAATGTGTTAATTTAGAATTCCGGTAAGGAATATGCGTATCCTTATTGTGTAAAGCTAAAATGGTGCTGCTTAACATCGATATGCTTTTATTAATGCTTTTTGTCTGTGGAATAACACCACAAGTTTCATCGGTGTTGCCTCCTTGCATCGTAAATGTTTTTCCGAAACCTCCTTGCCCATAAGCAAAGATGCAAACATTATAGCCGTCAACAGCCGATTGAATTAAGTCCTCTAGTTTTTGAAGCACTTCACTTTGCGACGACTGTGGAGCAAAAATATGATCAAAGGTGAACTGGTGATTAGGGTCACTTAAAGTTTGTTTTATTTTAATTGAATTGTTTGTGCACTCAATAGGGCAAAGATCTGTGCCGTTATGAATGTTTGGACGAACCCGGCAAAAAACACGAACAGATTCTTTTAAATCTTGGATCTGATTGTGCAATATTTTACGCAATGCTTCCTGTTTGTGCTTCTTGCGTTAGTAACGCCACTTTTTTCTGTGATTCGGCCAGGCTTTTAAGGTTTGCTTTTGCTTCTTGGTGTTCAATTTGTAAAGCTTCATATGCCGGTTCTAGTTTGGCCAATGTCCCACGTAATCTCTTACAATGTAAATTTTTTTTCGTTACATCTATTTGCAGTTGTGCGTTTTGTTGTAGCAACTTGTCATATTCCGGCTCTAATCTGGCCAATCTGAGGTGTAGTCCCTTGCATTCGACTTGCTTGGCCAGCAGATCACATTCCAGTTCGACAATTTTTGGGTCTATGTCACTTTTATGTTTGTTGTTTGCTAGCTGTTGTTCAGCAAACAACAACTTTTCGGTTGTAGATTTCAGGCTTTCTTTCAGCTTTTGGATTTGCCCTGTATAATCGTAAATACCAATTATTTATTTTTTGTAGTCGTGCGAAATTTTCTGGTGCTGTCACTTTCAGGGACCTCCGTGCATTTCTGCGCTACGTTTAGTTGCTGATCCGAACAGGAGACACAGATAACATAAACCAGAGAGGCGCTGTTTCGTGATGCCAGGTGGGGGTAAGGCTATGTGCAGGAAGCACGAAGCTTGCTGTGGGTTACAGCAAACAACTTATTTTCGAAAAATATCTAACAAATAAAACTATTTGTAGGTAGATTAAAAATCCGTTGTAGTTTCCTTCCACTTTACGTTCAAAATCAAATATATTTAGCGTAGTACAGCTTGATTATCAATAAATTGGACTCGACAAGTATGGTGGGTTGCATTGGTTTCCCAAGATTTACATTGGAAGGTAGTCTAAAGCAGGTAACTCTAAACGGAATTCCTTTACGAGAAACGTCGAACTGGAAATGTGTTCTTTTGTAAGAAATGCATTTATACTGGAAGGTTTCAGGTAGTTTATAAATTCGTTCGTCGTTCAATGACATATTGACATATTTTTAAATTTATATCTATTAACCACAATGTTATCGTTTGAGGGAGTTCTTCTAAGACAGTTATTTTAGTCGATATCTAAGGTTTTAATACATTTTAATAAAAGCGTGTTTTGAAAAAAAAAATGTCTTACTATAAATTATTTTATTGGCTTTTTTTAGTCTTGGACCGGCGAATTCTAATAATCTTCCCTGGCCGAGGAATGGTTCCGCACCGTATGGGGCTCTCGACCTACAATTGAAATAAATGCTTGTAAAAATATAAACTGTTTGTTTGTATTCCGAATTCGAAATCGGCGTCAGTACGACCAAAAAACATTGAGAGTTTTAATAATGAATTTGCTAAATAATTATGAATTAAAAAAATATTGATTTGCTTTTATTTATTTTTAATGAATAATGAATTATATCGATACTACCTCAGTTTTACAGTGTAACAAGTCAAAAAATAAATAATCATTTTTGTGTAAAGCACACCATTTAAAGGCAAAAATTGTATTTTATTCAATTCAAAAGAGTATAGGAGTATAGTAAGTCGAATTTTCAAAATTCGTTTGTAGATGACCTCAAAACGAAATTTTGCACAAAGTTCAATAATGTAACAACTCAATTTTTTGTGTAAATTTTCAAAAGCGTAAGTGCTGTTAAGTCAATCATAAATTAATAATTAAGTTTGCCAATTATTATCCGTAATTTCCTTAAACAAGTATTAATTTTCTTAAATGCGATTACCTCAAAACTCCATCATATGATTAAGGGGCAAATTCATAGTCGTCACTCAATCTCAACTCAATCTCAACTCATCCTCATCTCACTTTCTACTAATTTGTTACTCACTCAAGCTAGACTCATCCTCACCTCACTTTTGGCATTCATAAACATGAGGACGCGTCTTGCTAAGTTGAGTTGAAAGTGAGGAACTACGTCATTATTTACGTCACGTATCTATGACGTTTTACGTCCTACTGACGTTGATAGGTTATGTTGTGATTGTTTATTTTAAAACTTCAAAGTTAAGTTACAAGTTCTGCGTATGTCTTTATATTATCATTAATAATTTACAACCTATTGTTGTACATCCCTTTTTGGCCGAAAATGAGCTACTGATTATTTTTACTTAAAAAGGATATAAAACTAATCAATTTAATGATATTTATCACAAATAGGTTATTCAGATTCATTGAGCAAATGTTCATTAAATGGCTAAAGTACACTACTACATTTTGGCTTCTGAAAAATTCACAACAATGATAGAGAACTGCAAAATCCTTAGGAGACGATCTGTTTTTACGTATAGGTAATTTAATGGTGAGAAATGAATAAATTATACAAGAAGAGAGAATTGGAATCGACAACTTTAGTTTCAATTAAATTCCAATGGGAAACGTTTTAGTAGACAATTGTGGAACTTTATGTGAAATTTGTACAATGTTTTATTTCTAAAAAGGTTGATTTGTGAAAGTGTGAACTTGAATTTTTAGTGCATTTATGATGTTAACATGAGAGTGGTCAAAGAACTTGTTGATTTGGCTCAAATTGTTTAAATTTAAATTGTAACTTTTAGAAATATAAATGTAATATTAATTTCGGTCACCTTTATTGACAAAGGAAATAGGTAGGTGTAATAAAACTGGTTGAAAAATTTTTTTCACATCTGGTCAACAACTGTTTTAGTGCAGGTATTGTTATAGTTTTGCATTTTGTAACATCTGGTCAAGAATTTTTCCTACTTTAGTGCAAATATCTTTGTATTTAGTTTGCTGCTTCATACTGACAATAAACAGTTTCAAAATATTTCAATTTGGTTCTTTTTGTGTTTTTGTTTCGTTAATATGGGAGATAAAAGGAGATCATTTTTCAGCGGCGATGAAAAAATTTTTTTAAAAGAGTTGATAAACAAGTATCAAAATATAATTGAATGCAAGAAGACAGATTGCATCAGCGTCACCAAAAAAAAAAAGCATGGTGTGCTTTAACAACAGAATTTAATGCAATTAGTGAACATACTCATGTAAGTACCTTTAATTGTATTATGTGTGCAAAGGACCTAGGCATGTTAATAAGAGTTATGTCTTTCTTTTGTTATAGCGCACTGCCGAGCAACTTAGGAAATGCTGGGACAACATGAGGAATCGAAGAAAACAGCAGTTGTCCCAGGAAAAGGCGCATCGCATGGCAACAGGTGGTGGTCCATATGTGGCACCAACCGACGACAACATCGATGCTACGTTTAGCAATGTAGACATTGAGTTGACAGACACCATCGATAGCGATGCTATCGCGTTGCAAAATGGATTGTCATTGTCAAGTCAAGAGGATGAAGGCATGTTGCCGATGGAAGAAGGTAGTAAATATAATAGAAGTAACTAATTTTTGATGTATTATATGACTATCTATTCTTATTTTAGTACTACAGGTGGTCATTGATACAGGTGATAATGAAAAGGACTGTCAAGAAGAACCACCAGTCAGAATATGTCCGACAAGGAAGCGGCCAAGACATTCATACACCTCTAGAGGGACAGCTATAGAGAGGGAGTTGGCGGTAAGGCTAGAACGCACCGAAACATTAAAAAGACAGGAGGAAGAACTCCACCAATTGAGAGTAGAGGAGCAACAACTAAAAATTAAGGAACAGAGACTTAAAGTTGAGGAGCAACAAGTAAAATTAGAGATAGTTAAATTTCAATTTGATTTATTAAAAAAACAATAAAATATTATAAAAATAATGAAATAAATTTTATTAACACAATGTACAATGCATGCTAGTTATAAGAAACCTCAATTTTCCGTTTTCATTACATCCCGAATGGAAGAGGGGAAGATCTTCAAAAAGGCGCCAGATTGGAGAATGGTATCGGGTCCTTGCTAACTAAAAAGCTCTCTCAATTGACGATGGGGAATCTCGTGCCAAAGTTTATCTGAAAAAAAGATCCGAGTACACTGCTCTTCTACTATCTGGTGTTCAAATAGTCATGACATCCTGAGTGACTATGGATTGCAAAATGTGTGTCTAAGTTACTATAATTATTAAAATATGAAGAAAACTGTTTTACATGATGTCATGACTTTTTGAACACCAATACAAAGTCATGTGGGGATGGCATATGTAGAAGTTTATTCGATTCAATATTAATCGCATTAATGCATTAATTAAAATGCCTCTCAATAAACGCAGCTCGAATAACATTTCCCCTTTGTTGCACAGGTGCAGGCGGAACATCTACTATTCGGTCTACAAAACCATCCTCCTCCACATTAGGCATTTTTTCGGATATTGCAATATTGTGCAAAATAGCAGTTGCAGCAATTATCCGAACAGTGCTCCTTAATTGGTACTGTAAACATGTTGTTAAACATCGAAATCTGGATTTCCAGATTCCAAATGAACGTTCAACAACATTTCTGGTCCTAATGTGAGAACTGTTATATAATTGCTGAGCTCTTGTTGCTGGGTTTAGTATTGGTGTAAAAAGATAACGCGTCTGCTGATAGGCACTATCTCCCAATATCAAACCCGACAACAATCTTTGCTCGCATTTCATCCGTATAACGATATCCAGTATCTCACATTTAGGACCAGCAACTACCTGCACGTTCAGGGACATCCAGCCTTTCCGATTGCGGTAGATCTCACCATTATCACCACCGGGATTTTGTATTTCGATGTGGGTCCCGTCGACACATCCAATCACTCCTGGAAATCCTCCTATTTCAAAAAATAAATTTTTACTAGCATTTAATTCATTGCGACAAGGAAATTTAACATATCTTTGTAAATGCTGGCAGAGATTTTCAGAAACTTCCTTGATGATGCGATGTATCGTTGTTTGACTAACACCAACCGTATCACCAGTAACCCTCTATAATCGGTAATAAAATAATGTTAAGCATTTAGGCAAAGAAAATAATTATTTTACCTGAATTGAACCGCTGGCATAAAATCGTAATGCCACACATAATTTTATTATGGGCGGCACTGGCAAACCACGCTGATTAATCGGTGAATTTTGATTAGGATACACCAAATTTATTAAAAGATTTTGAATAGTTCCTCTTGAAAAACGATAACGTTGCAGGAGTTCATTATCGCTATATTTTTCTAGAGGATTCTCCATGTCTCCTATATAATGCCTATAAAAAAATATTTATAACCCTATTTATTCAAAAATCTTAATGTAATATTATTACCGTGGTACCCGCGCATAAGGTTCGTCTTCTACATACTCTATGAAATCAAAAAAATCGTCCACCATCCTGAAAGCTATTTATTTAAAAAAAAAACCGATAGTTCAAAGCAGTTGAGCGATAGATGAGAAAGAGATAAGGTAGCTACGATCGCGCCTCAGAAAAATCTCATTTTCGAGTCAGAGATGAGGGCGAGATGAAGAGAGCTTGAGGTGAGAAACGTCTATGAATTCGGAAAAGTGAGGAATAGGTGAGGAGTTGCCCTATACGCATGCGTTGAGGATGATTTGAGGTTGAGTTGAGATTGAGTGACGACTATGAATTTGCCCCTTAGACTACCTTCCAATGTAAATCTTGGGAAACCAATGCAACCCACCATACTTGTCGAGTCCAATTTATTGATAATCAAGCTGTACCAACGCCACCTTTACTTTAGATGACGTTGGTACTACTGAACAAAAACACAAAATTGTTTAAGTTCGTTCAGTTTATATTGTTTGTTCCACATGGTATGTTACTTTATCAATTTTTGCTTGCATGCTTTTGGCAGATATGTAACAAGATGTACTTATATGCATTTGCTAATTTGAATATAAAGAAAAAGTTATTTTTAATCCTGAAAATTCGTAGGTTTCACTTGCTGATCATCAATTTTGCCCGATGGAAAAATTGAAAGAAAGTGGCGAGAAAGGTAGAGTTAACACAAACATTTGAAGCGCCAACTAACGAGTTTACTTGGTTGTTTATTCACATACTAACAATTATTTCAGGAATTTTCTAAATTGAAGAATTTACACTTTATACCATTGCAGCAATACACCTAAAAAGTGATGAGAAAGAAAAGGACGTAGGCAAACAATATTCCGGATGGCCAGCACTTCCTGATTTACTGTTAGAAAAAATATTTTCATATTTATCTGCACAAGAAAAATACAATGCCAGTCTTGTTTGTAAATTATGGAATCGAGCCTTTTATTTACCTAATGTGTGGTCACAATTTGCGCTGCAAGGCACCCCTTTGAAGAGAAATCGCTTTAATTATTCCGGATGGCAGGTATGTCGCAAGTCTTACGTTCACTTTTTCTTCTCTCATCATTGCAAAAACTAAAGGAAGTTTTTATGGCAGCTTCTCATTAATTATAAATTACTGAAAATAAATTTAAATGTAATGATGAGTTGAAGTATTAAGCATTTTTTAAATATTATGAATTAAAAATTGTAATGAATTGTTTGCAGTATGTATGGGATTCTAAGAGAACCGAGAAGTGCCTTACAAATATAGGAAAACACATTCGTCATTTAAGTTTTGAACCAATGATTAACGATTATAATATTTACAAGTTTATGAACAGGCTTTCCTGGCATATCAAACAAGCCCGACAATCAAACCAACCAGATATAGGAATCGGATGTAACATAAAATCACTAAAATTTACATTTCTTTGCAACATGGCTAGCATGTATGAAACAGAAGGAATTAAATTACTGGCTGCGTTAAAACATTTAATGGCAAATTTAAAGAATATCAAGAAACTTGAACTAATCGATTTGTGGTTAGATATTGAAGAAGCGCAATCTCTTTTATACGAAATTGAAAAAAATTGTTTGCATACATTAGTTTTAATTAATCCAACATGTGTTCAATTCCAACTTATACATGTTGATTTCCTTGTAAACTTGCAGGTATTTATAGTTGCTAAGAGTTTAAGAGTATTCAATTAAAAAAGAACAATTTTACATTTGTAGGTTTTGGTAATCAGTCCCCAGAATTTAGGAAATGATACTGTGAAATCACTAGGGCATGCAAAGCTGAGGCATCTACATCTATTACAGAATCGATTCACACCAAGTGATATTCCAAGTGCATCCGGAGAATCGTGGAAAATTTGTCGTAAATATAATC
Source organism: Dascillus cervinus (assembly GCA_949768715.1). NCBI lineage: Eukaryota > Metazoa > Arthropoda > Insecta > Coleoptera > Dascillidae > Dascillus > Dascillus cervinus. The sequence goes on from OX458322.1 coordinate 28,741,844, forward strand.
CGCGATTGATTGTCCATTTATTAGTTGAATCTAATGATCTGATTATATGGCAAGATTGTGCCCCTGTAAAAACAGTTCTATATGATTCACCATATGTTGGAGTAAGAACTTTTATATAGGGGATTAATACCATATTATTGTGTGTTTTTTTAAAGCTTCAAACTGATTCGTTATCAACTGCGATTGAAAAGTATGGAAAGGAATTGAAAATTTATGGGCACAAAAATATTCCTAGATTTTATACATCGAAATTATTTGATGAAAGAATTGATGGCTCTTTATTACTACTGTGTCAGCAGTGTCCACATTTAAAAGTCTTGGTAAGAAATAAATTATATTCTGAATTATAAAATGTAATGAGCAATCATTTAGGTTGTAACTGAAAGAATTGCGACATCGACAGTACTGTTGATTGCATCTACTGCTAAGTGCCTTCAGAACTTCCACGTTCGTAAAAATGCAGTGATCATAAAATGTGATTGGCCTCAAAGTCCTGACTGGTCAGAAGAATTTTGGGAATGGTTGAAATTCAACAGTAAATCATATGACTTGGTTGAAAAAGAAGTTTCACGGATTATGGCTTGTAAATGGAATATGTTAAGTGATAAACAATTTAGAAGTTTGAAAATTAAATTGCACATGGAATTGTAAAGTAACAGAGATGCCACAAGTACTTGTCATTTAAAAAGATATTATACCTACAAGAATTTAAATTTTATTTCATCTTTTTCAGTGCTCAATAAGACGATGCACTATGGTTGTTGCTTTTTGAGATGTGAATTTATAACAATTAATTTAAGGAAATAATAAATTATCTTTGTAGAAATTTTTGCTGATTATAATTTATTATGTTAAGATTAACCAGCCTTGTTTTATTTTCACCAGGTACCTGATTTTCACAAATAGAAATGTACCATTTTACCAACCTCCAACTTTAAGTTTCTATCAACGTTTCTCCTTTTTCTCTTCTAATCTATGTATATTTCTTTGTAAACTTACTTCTTATAAACTCAGATTCTAGAGTTTTACTTATTACTTATACAGTGCGTTTTTTTAACTGTTGCCATAGGGAATTGCATGGTAAAAATTTGGTACCCCATATTAACTTTTGTTCTGATGAAAATATTTAAACCATTTTTGGAGCAACGTTGGAAGATTCTTTAAACTATCGGATAGATTACAATTCAATATCCTAAATTGTCGAAAAAGCGTTTTCTTACCACTATCATTTCTAGTGGGCTGAAATGTCAGTTGACTTTTGTCACTTTGTTTTAAAAAATAAATAGCGACAGCTTCTGCAGGTTATAATTAAATTAGCTTTGAAAGACAGAACATGTACTTACACATTTACGCGATTCCAGGGCAGAACAAATTGACAATTTTCAATAATTTTTGGAGCAGCGAAGAATAAAGATTTTCAGTTGACACTTTTCTAACAAATGGTTATTAAGTACAACAGTTAATATAAAACAGGACCGCAGAATTTGTTAGCGCATTTTAATTTGATCTCCTTGCGAATATTCGATTTCTGGCCATAAGACCCAATGCTTCAGTGGTCCTCCAAACCTTCGGGTTGCCTACATTTTGACCACGTGATGCCCGCGGCCTATTGTACATTATGTACCTAACCTAAAAAAAATTATGAAAAAAAATTAATTAAAAAAAGCCTAACCTAAACTAACCTAAACAAAAATATGTATATCACGGCAAACAGCCCACAGGCTCTGACCAGGGTTATGAATTAACCTTATTTTACCCAGTCTACCTAACCTCATTTGCCTCACCTAATCTTATTTTGCCGAATTTAAACTTAACTTAACCTAACCTAATGTAACCGTGACCTACCGTAATGGTAATGAAAAATAATGAAACTACGATAATTACTTCTTTTAAGCCTAAACCTAGGCCAAGATCTAAACCTATACCTAAACCACACATAAAGATACAATCACAAGGTAATTTTTGTAATTGTCAAATTTTAATTGTTTTTATGTAAGAAGTGAAAAGGTTACTTTTCCTACAACGTTCAGACAACGAGCAACCATAATTTGAAAATTACCAACACAGTAGCAACAAGATGGCCAGAGGAGCTACGCACGATCAGACCATTTTCAACAACTCAAATTTGAAAAGAAAATTTGAAATAACTACAAAAATTGTTTTCTTCTGCATAGTTGCATAGTTTTAAGAATTAATATGCAGTGTATTTAATATGAAATAATATTTTTATCTAACCAGTTCTGTTTTTATTTCATCAAGACTGAATGGAAGCTAGCTGGAAATTAAATCGAGTTGTAGAAAGCGCTAGTTTTTGGTAAATGTAAAAATTTCCACTTGCAATCAATAAAATAATTTTCATAAAAGTTTTTGTTTAAAATACAATAAATTAATAAATGCTTGTGAATTATTATTAGCATTTTAATTATACCAGGAGTCAGTTCTTGCTGAATTGAGAATGAAATTTGCAAACCCTAATTATATCTGTCATGATTTAATTTATTTATATTCTCATTAAGTACAATAATTATTAAAAAAATATTATTACAAAATTACAAATTAAAATTGATTTATCAAACATTTTTTAAAAAACAAAGATTTAAATTAAAGATTTAATTGAGGTTTGTTTCTCAATTGCATCAACTCACTTTGGATTGCCATCAATTCGTTTTTCGCCTCAGTTAAGTCTTCACTTTTACATTTTAAAATTATGCATCGTTCATCCAATTCATATTTCATATTCTGCAATTGAAACTTCATTAAATGAATATTATTCAATTTGAAACTTACATCGAGCTGTTCTTGCAGTGCCATCTTCTTTTGTGAAGCTTCTAACAGGGCGAACTTCTTCAAATATTCACTCATTTTTCTTTCGTAAGCACAAATTTGGCGATTTTTACAGTTCACTTCCATTTCCAGCGACGTCACCAATGGCATCACGCCTGCTTTTGACATATATTCCGATGAATTAGAATCCGACTGCATCAACTCACTTTGGATTGCCATCAATTCATATTTCGCGTTATCCAGCAAATCTTTCGTCTTAGATAACTCTTCACTTTCAGTTTGTAACATTATGCCGCGTTCATCGAATTCACACTTCAAATTCTGCAATCAAAATTTCATTAAATGAATATAATCCAATTTGAAACTTACATTGATCTGTTCTTGCAGTGCCAAATTGATTTCTTGCATTTGTTTTAAATTTTCTTCTTCAATTTTTTGGCCCATCTGTTTCAAAACACTTTCATCCTCTTTCATCATTTCTAACAGGTCGATCTTGTTGAAATACTCCAATTTTCTTTGGTAAGCACAAATTTGGCGATTTTGATTCTCCAATTTCTTTTCCAGACACTTCACCAATGGCAACAGGCCTGCTTTTAATAAATGTTTGTTTAAATCCATTGCATTAACTTAACTTTCAAACTGCTTTCGTAATTATCTCTGAAATGTTGGACAGTTAAAATTACAGATAAGAAAACAAAAAATTAGAATTATTAGGGAATTTAATTTTAGAGACATCAACTTACAATGCGCAAAATTTAAACAAGAAATTCTTGTACACAGGTGGATTATAATACACACAAAATTAAATAAATATTTTACCTGCTGTTCATCAGATTACTCCAACCTCTGCGGTGGTCATCTATAAATTCGCCTTTTTGCCTCATTCGCTCTAACAATTCTGGATCATATTGTTCCATCATCTCCTCTTTCTTCACTTCATCACTTTCATTATCGATTGAAACACCAGAAAGTGCTGCTTGTCGAAGCGACAGGGGGCCTCTTGTGAGGATCAGAAAAAATTCCTTCTCTGACTCGCTTGTCATAACATTCCTGAACCGTCATGGTTGGAATTGAAGGATATCCTAATCCATACACCTTCTTCTGAGTGTCATCCCTTGTAATAATCACTGGTTTTAATGGTTGGACCTGAATTCGTTTTGGCTTTGGTCTGTCTTCACTACTCAAAGTGGCCACATGTTCGAGAATTGGTTTCTCCATTTCAATGATGTGTAACTCATCAACAGCTTCATGAATAAAAATTTGGAGCATTGTCAAAAAATAATTGCGCTTTATTTCTTCATTGACATTTTCATTTGCCATATTCCATTTCAAGTCTCTGAATTTTATTAGCCCTTGTAATTACCATTGATTCGAGTTTGTTAAATTCTGATCTGTCATCGGTTGATGTTTAATTCTGTCGCATATGTGTAATATTAATGTTGAAACATTAGGTGGGCGTAATCGAATTATCTGTTTGGGGCAATAAAGATGGTTAAATGCCATTTTATGTCCAGATCAAACTACTCAAACGGTCGAGGATACAAATTTGCGTTCTAAACATATTATATCAGGTAACTAGTAAACAATGATTTGCAGGTTAACTGCAAATAAAGTCGGTCAAGATTTTCAATGTGAATTTATGGTATATTAAAGTTTGGCAGATGATATCGGAAAAGAAGTGCAAATTGATTATTCACAAGTATGGTCGAAATGTACAATATCCAAATTCATTTCATTTATAGGAACAATGTAAATGGCAATACCTATTTGTAACAGGTGGTAAAGATAGGGGTCAATTTCAATTTGGGAGTCGTAGTGCAACTTTTATAATGTAAATTTTTACTTTGGTGAGACTGAAATTTATTAACTAAATTTTGATAGATAATTATTTATTAGTTTATTAGTTAAGATATTAAAAAGTAGTTTTTATGTATAAATAAAATTGAAATAAACAAATGGTTTTATTACCATCAACATTCTGATCATGTAATTCACACAAACTTCCTTTTCTGTTGTGCATTTAAGTTTTTCGATGCTTTTGGTGTGTTAAATGCAATACCAGTAAGTCCAAATCATCACAATATTTAAAACAATTGTTTGTGGCAGCAAGTTATTTTCAGAGAATTGCAAGAATAAACAATACGGATCCATTTAGTTTACAGGAAGACCAAATTAGTTACCAGTCGGAAGGTTTTCCAACGCTAACTAGAAGGAATGTAGTGAACCATTTAGTGTTTGCTACAAGTACTATCGTAAGCTATAAATGAGAATAAAAGATTACCATATTTAATTTGCCTAGCTACTTATTTAAGTGTTTGAAATTTGGACTTTATTGAGAAAAGTGTGCTGTTAACCTGCAATTATACTTGTAAGTCATATTTTTAGTATTACGAATTAATTTAATTACCTGATATAATATGTTTAGAACGCAAATTTGTAACCTTGATCTTTTGAGTAGTCTGATCACACATATAATGGCATTTAACCATCTTTATTGTCCAAAACAGATAATTCGGTTACGCTCACCTAATATTTGAACATAAATATTACACATATGCGACAGAATTAAACATCAACTTGATTACCACCAACACCGCAACTTATAACACAACAGAAATCTGGTTTTGTTATGATCAATAACGCCCTCAAATAGTACATTTTCTTGAAAAATAATCTTTTGCCCATGTGATGTAAACTGAAAGGGTTGTTTGCACACAGGCGGCAAATTTTTTGTTGCGCATGATCAGAATTAATAATTGATGATCATTGGGATTGGGTGAAGCAAGGAAATTTGAACGATCGTTCGAAATAACAATTTGAATTCTTTGTTTCGAAACATAATAATTTAAAAAACATAAATGTAATGTAACATTATGCTCTAGAACAAGGATTCCCATTCCTTTTAGGCCTATCGTCCACTTTAGTTTAAAATGTTTTGGATTAAAATTTCATAGGTTCAAATTGTTTATAGTCCAGTCATTTTAGTATTCATCTTCTAAAAAAGTGAAGATTTTCCTTCGCGATTTTCTTTGCATCGCTATAAGAAATACTGTGTCAAAAGTCCGTTGAAAAATCGTGTCCGCCAAAGAAATTATTGAAGGTTGAAGGCTGCGAAAATCAGTTTTTCTCAAATATCTCGTGAAATATTGGTTTTTGTTTTCAAAGGTTTCCAACAAGGGTTGAATCTTAAGAGTCGGTTTTCCTAGGTAAAACCGTGCAAATTGCAGTGCACATTTTCATAAAGTGTGCTCAGGTTTTTTTTTTTTTTTTGGACTTACGTTAATATTCACATTTTCATAAAGTGTGCTAAGGTAATTTTTTTTTCGACTTAGGTTAGGATCCACATTTTCATAAAGTATGCTAAAGTATTTTTTTTCGACTTAGGTTAGGATCCACATTTTCATAAAGTATGCTCAGGTAAATTTTTTTTTTTCGACTTAGGTTAGGATCTACATTTTTATAAAGTAAGTATCTCGTGAAATATTGGTTTTTGTTTTCAAAGGTTTACAACAAGAGTTGAATCTTAAGAGTCGGTTTTCCATTTTCTTGTTTTCAAATGATTACAACTGTTAATGATAGAAGATTGAAATAAATAAAAAAATTAGTTTCCAAAATTGTAAAAGAAAAGTGGACAATAAATTGAAAAAAATTACTAATTCAAAAATATTGTAACTGAACAACTGGTAATTTTTATCTTTTGTTGATATAATGTACAATTGTAAATATTTTTTTAATTTTTTGATTTTTCCTTTTATGGTATTTTGTAAATTACTTATTTTTTTGTTCCTTAACTTTTCATAACTTCTTTCAATTATAGACTTAACTTAAAGAAGTTATGGAGAATTAATGAACAAAAAAGTAAGTAATTTTTTAATTGTATTTATTTACTTAAAAATAGTATAAAATAAACTATGAATGCATAAGTGTATTTTAATTAACCAAACACGAACACCAATAGTATAAAAATGATAAATCTTTTGTGATTAGCGGAATAAATTTTTTTCTTAAAAAAATTCAACATTTCAGATTTAATTTCATTTTGTGTGTAATTCAGTTCGGTAGGGATTTGAATTTGTTGCGACGGTGACGTCACTGGAACAATGACAGCTTTGCCTATAATGACACACCAAATAATACTCCCACCACGGTGTCAAAACATAACCTCAGTTTTCGGTTGAAAGAATTTTTGAATAAATCCAGTGGAAAAAGACAATTATTCAATTTGCAACACTAAAAAGACAGTCTGTAGTTTTCTAAAAGCAAATTTGTAGTTTAAGGAATTTAATGGAGGGTAAATACCGTTATGTGATTGGAGTGTAGTGACCTCTGCAAACTCGAAAATGTTATGTGGCTCCTTGAATTAATTTCTCGTCGAAATGGAACCGAAAAATCGAAAAAATTCCAAATCTACGAAACCGGCCAAAGAAGACCTGAAAGAAAACGTTGAAATCAAGGAAGCAAACTGCATCAATGAAGAAACTTCCAACAAAATTAGCAATCGCAAGAAATTCTTCACAATAAATTTCGAAATTGATTTCATTTCGTTGCTTTTATTTCTCTGTGCATTGATCACTCGCATGTACAGACTGCAAGAACCCGAAAACATAGTGTCAGTGATCATTATATTTTTACCAACGAATATTAATTGATTCCTTTCAGTTTCGACGAATTGCATTATGGAAAGTACGTCTCCTTGTACATGAAAAACACATTTTTCTTCGATTCTCATCCACCACTGGGGAAGCAGTTGATAGCAGCGGTCGCTTATTTCGCTGGATTCGACGGAAAATTTAAATTCGACCGCATTGGGAGTGCATACGCAGACTCGGTGCCCTTATTGGCGTTGCGATTCATTCCAGCGTTTTGTGGAAGTCTTCTAATTCCAGTTTCTTACCACTTGATGTTGCAGTTAGGCCTCAGCCAATGGACTTCGTTATTTGCTGGATTGTTGCTCTTATTCGACAATGCGATCCTCACACAAAGCAGATTCATTCTGATGGAATCGATGCTACTTTTGTTCGCCCTTTCAGGGCTGTTGTGTTTATTGAAATTCAGGAAGTGTTATCAACAACCCTATTGCGTTTTTTGGTGGCTGTGGTTGATTTTAGCGTCGGTGGCTTTCACTTGCTCGCTCTGTGTTAAATACGCAGGGTTTTATTCGTGCTCTGTCGGGTTGGCAGTATTGACGCGTGACTTTTGGAAATCTCTGTCTTCCTCACAAACATCCAATCGTACTTTAGTGATTCGGTTTGTTGTCCAGTCGTTTGTGATCGTTGCAATTCCTGTGTTTGTTTATCTCGGAATTTTTTACGTTCATTTGAATCTCCTTTTTAAAGCGGGCCCCCATGACAGCATTATGACGAGCGCCTTTCAAGCTTCTTTGGATGGAGGACTTGCGTCGATCACGAGAGGACAGCCCTTGATGGTCGCACACGGTTCTCAAATTACTTTAAGGTGAAGTAGGTTTTATTTCAATAGATGTGTCTAAATTAAAATTGTAGGCACACTCACGGAAGAACCTGTTGGCTCCATTCTCATCCGCATGTTTATCCTGTCCGTTATCCTGATAAAAGAGGTTCGAGTCATCAGCAACAAGTTAGCTGTTATTCTTTTAAGGACGTCAATAACTGGTGGATTATAAAAAGACCGGATAAAAACGATTTGGTGGTTGAACAGCCGATTGATGCGATAAAACACGGCGACACCGTACAATTAGTTCACGGTAAGTAATTTGTTTGTTTCATTTTGAAATTAAATTTATTTCGCAGGAATGACAAGTCGTGCGCTTAATTCTCACGACGTGGCGGCCGCAATGTCCCCTCAGTGTCAAGAAGTCTCTTGTTACATCGATTACAATGTTTCAATGACCGTACAAAATTTGTGGAGGGTTGAAATATTAAATAGAGAACAGAACGGAGACAATTGGCACACGATTCAATCATTGATCAGATTGATTCACGTCGACACCAATCAAGCTTTGAAATTCAGTGGACGGCAATTGCCCGATTGGGGATTTCACCAACACGAAGTTGTGGCCGATCGCATTATTAATCAAGACGATACAATTTGGAATGTCGAAGAACACAGATACACGAAATGTAAATATGTTATTTAGGGCAATATTAGTGCGTAATTTGACGTTTTTAATTAGCTGAGGATCAAAAAGAAAGGGAACGAGAATTAGTGCACGCTGAAATGATTCCAACAGCAGCCACCCGACTTTCATTCTGGGATAAATTTTTCGAACTGCAATACAAAATGCTTTTCGCCGGGACCGAAAGTGTGCAGAATCACATGTACAGTTCGGAACCTCTGGAATGGCCCCTCATGTCCAGGGGAATTGCTTATTGGGTTTCCAGTACCAGCAATGTAAGTTCCACTTGAAGTTTAACGGTTCACAGCAATTCCATATTTTAAATTCCCTGACTTTTTAAGGTTTTTTCCATTATTTTCCCTGACTTTTCTAGTAATTTGTGTCTTTAACTAAACCAGGCAAAATTTTCTATTCAAGTTATATAGTTTCAGTTGTTCTAGTGATGTACAAAACATAGATATACAGGGTGAGTTAAATTTTACCGCCCCGGCCATAATACCTATTAAAGATTGAGAGGAAAGTATGCAATTTACATGTTACATCAGTTTAAGTTTACACTTTCGATTAGTGCTACAAGTTTTCCAAATCATTTTTATTTGAAGCCAAAAAAGTAAAACAAACAGTTTTAGGTAAAATTTCCATGTTTGGTTTTTTATTTAAAAATTTGTCAAATTATTCGTAGCATTGTTAATTGCAATTTGATTCGTTAAAAAATTATTACTTTTTGAGTTAAATCAAATTTAACATAAAGCACGCAAAATGCTTTTATTTATGACTTTCCAACAATGGATAATACGGTCTACCACGTAACAATACCTGATGATCGACCCATAAAACTGAAAGGAATGGCGTTTTAGTTGTTGCCAGACCCGATTCTGGAATTTGTGAGAAAAATAAAATAAGTTTTTAATAGGTAAATATTAAGTTTATTTTATAAAAGATGCTCAAAGTGATGCCCCATTACCCATAAATTAAAAGCATTTCAAGCTTCTCCTCGACTGAGTATTGAAATGGCATGATTATACCTGAACTAAACACAAATGTTCACTATTCCACAAAACAAAGTTTTAACTTTCACTTTTTACCAATGATGTTTAAGTGATGGAAGATTTGTTGCGAATGTGAATGTTTCTTTATTCACAAAGTGACCTAGGGTTGTGACCAGGGTTTTTAAACTTTGGGTGAATTAAGCAATTTATTTTATGGGAAGGTTCAATAACCGATAGGTATATTGACTTTGCAGACGGCAAAATTAAAACACAAAATTGTAGACAGATATACTAACGAAAATTAGAAGCTGGTAAGCGATTTTCTTATCAAGTTTAAAATCTAATATTGCCAAAATTATTTTTTATTGTGATTATAATTACCGTGTAGCTGTTAGTTACGATGTTTTGAACTTTTAAAGAAATAGCAAAGACCCTTATTCCGGTCCTGTAAAATGTAACGTTGCATTTTTTAACTTAACTTTATGACTATCATAAATAATCAGCCAAGTACCCAAAACCAATACCATTGTTAGGCGAATTGGTCAGCTTATGTTGTAAATCATTTAAAAAAATACCCTCTAATATGGAAATGGTTTTATTTAATGAACCCAAATTAGTAAAATTATTTCAATTACTCTAAATTGTGTGAAAATATTTTACTGTTCGTACATAAAAAAAGTAATAAATTGAGCAATTAGTAATTGAAAGAAAGCCAAAATTTTACCTGATTAAAAAAAAAAGATTTTTTCTTGGTTTCAATGGACCTTAATAATATAAAATTACTCATGCAATTTATGAGAATTGACAAATTATTTTAAAGGCCTATTTTGCCAAGGGCGGTAAAACTTAACTCACCCTGTACAGTGTGTCCACGGATGGGGTGGCACACTCTTGTAAACTTTTTTATCTGCCATTTGGCAAGAGAAGTCATTCTTGATAAGAAGTTCTGCTTATTTTGAAAAATCATAAACAGTTGTAAAGTTTTCAATAAAAGTACAAAATTGACGTTTAGTAAAGTACCCTTATTTTGCATTTTTGTGAAAAAAAGAAGTTGTTTCTCATGCAATTTATGAGAATTGACAAATTATTTTAAAGGGCTATTTTGCCACCGGTGGTAAACCTTGACTCAGCCTGTATATTGTAAGAATTAGCGTAACATAAAATCCGCTACGAAATCTGTCTAATTATATGTAATCGGACAATGCACGGATGAGAAGGAAACTTCCGAAAATAATTCCAGTGGCAAATACCTACAAATAATGCGAAAGATAGTAAAGAAATTTCTTTCTATCGCGTCTTAAACGTTTTTCCAGGCACAAAAAATAATTTCCCTGAATTTTTCTCCAACATTGTGGCTAAATTCCCTGACATCTTCAGGCTTAATTATAAATTTAATTTAATTTAATTTTTAATCAGGCTCAAATTCACCTACTTGGAAATATGGCGATTTGGTACCCTGCATCATTGAGTTTGTTGTTGTACTGCAGTCTACTACTTTTTTATTTACTGAGGCGCCGAAGAAAATGCTACGATTTAGACGAAGAGAATTGGGAGAAATTCCAGCTGGTCGGCGAACTTTTTCTAACAGGCTATTTGTTTCATTATTTGCCGTACTTTTTTGTGGAGCGTACTCTATTTTTGCATCATTATTTGCCCGCATTTTGTTTTAAAGTTCTCTTAATGGCGGCTCTCATTGAACATGTTTATTATGTGCTGCGTAGCATGTTAAAAATTAGAGTTCTGGCTTATTTGTTCGTAATGATGTTGTGTTGTTGGATGAGCATCGTTTTTTACGTGTTTAAAAAATTTGCAGTTTTAAGTTACGGCACAACAGCTCTCAACGTGAACGATATTTTAAGTTTAAGGTGGAAGGAAACCTGGGACTTTATTGTTCACAAGCATTGAGATAGAAACCATTTAAGACTGAAAAATATTTTTAAGTATAAAAGTTGGCTTTAACGGAATGGGATAATACAATGAATTTGAAGTCTTAAAATGGGCGGGTATTTTTGCATATTTATGAAAGAGCAATTAGTTTTTGAAATCTCAAATAAAAAATCTCTTAGTCTTCCGATATGAACAATTTTTTATTATTTTTTAACTGTAATTTAACAAATTTACATTTAAATGATCCTTTTTAATACTCAGAGTTTTTATAAAATGTTTACAAATGAGGAATATTGTAATTTTTATATTTTAAAAAATAAAAGTTATTTTCAAACATATCATAAAAAAACACCTTAACTCGAAGTATCCATCAAATGCTCAGGATCAATATGCTGAACAGACACCTCATCGACCTGAATATTTGCAGTTTTTGTAGTCAGCACTGCTGTTGTTCCTTTCGGATAGCGATAAGCGCCTTGACGTACCCCTTTTATGTTGGCCTCGTCGTAAGTTCTCAAGTAATCTACAGATCCTTTACGAATTACACAAAGATCAACATTCGAACCGGATCCCAAGTCGTTGAAAATACCAGCCGCAATCGCATCACGCACCAGATGCTTCCCTTCCTCCTCGGTGAGATCAGGCTTCCAACGCGACTCAAACACAGCCATTGCTGCAAGACTTCCTGAACCCATGGTGGTATAAGGCAGCTTATCTGACGACCCATGAGGGTAAATAGAAAAAAGATGTGGACCGTTGCTGTCAACTCCTCCAAGAATCAGTGCAGCCCCAATGTGCCCCTGGTAGCGGAATAAGTACTGCTTAAGCATCTGATTGGCCGTTACAACAGGCACAACGCGATTGGTGTTGAGCCGATGCAATTCCAACTGAGAAGAGATCATATCCGTGGTCATTTCGGTGTCAGCTGCCGTGCCGGCGCCGCAACAACTAGGGAAATTTCGATCAAAACAATTTTCAAACATGAATCAAAATACATACTACATATTTGGAGCTAAGTAGTGAATCTTTCGACAGTTTTTGTCCGACACGGTTTCACCTTCAGTGGCTCGAGTATCAGCTCCCAGAACGACCCCATCTTTGTAAATGATTCCAACGATGGTGGTGCCGGTTTTTGTCGCCTTTGGTGCAGGAAATCCCTTTTTAGCCAAAGTAGCATTCCTAACAAAAAATAATGATTGAGCAATTTGTTTTCATCGATTCTTGAAAAACCTCAAATGTTGTGAATGAAACGTAAAGTTAATTACCTTTTGCAGTTTTCAAATGAAAAGCCCGAAGCCTCGATCGCTGGCAAAAGAATTGAAGACATCTTATTGAAAACTAATCGCAAGTCACAGGAAAATCTGTGGTTATGTTTCTCGGGTCTCAGGATTGCCAATTCAATTCTTAAGTTGGTCAGCTTGTATTAAACATTTATGAATGACGTCACGCTTGAGAAAGTTGTGGAGTGAAAGAAACTAATGTTCTTATTAATTTTAAGTGAGTTTAGTGTTTTTAAAAGCCGGTGAAATGTGTTTTAAATCGGTTGTGAGAGGAGCGAAATTGGTGTGGTGTTCCTGCACGTTGTGATGTGTATTACGTGAATTGCAGCTGCTGTCAAAGATGACAGATGGGATTTAACTTTTTGTAATTCTTCAATTAATTGATTTGTTGCATCAAAACATCTATTGGAAGTTAAATATCGTCTCGTCGTGACTTTCCCTCAAGTTCCCGATCGAGTGGTGAGGTTTGCGGTGTTAAATTTTGAGAGGGTGACAGTGCTGTGAAAATTTGAAAAATGGCACGAATTCTCCAGTAGCCAAGAAAATACCAGCTTCAACTCAAAATGCCGAGAAAAAAATGAACGATGCAGATAGCTTGGTCAGTATTATTTTATCTTGTAGGCGGTTCAAATTACACGTAGAACCACTTGATATGTGGGAATATGTTGTAGCTGTTTGTTAAAAATTCACATCCGCTCCTTTCTATGCGATTTCATGAGTTAATTACTGATTAGAGATGAAAGTTTAAGGTGATTTGACCTGTGCGTGCGGAGAAGTGGGAAAAAAATGTTATTTGAGGTCATCTTTGAGGCGCAACTGGGAAACAGTTTTTCAAAAATTTGTGGTTTTTTTGTAATGACATCATTATTTTTTTTAAATATCAGTTTCCATGTGTTCAGAATTTTTGAGGAATCTACGCCCACTGCGGTGATTCTTGAGCACATCGAATTTTTTTTGCTCAATTAATTACACATAGAAATATCGGTAGCCGCAATGAACAACATTGTAACTAGCAAAACGTAATTTTTCGGGAGAGCGTTTTAAAGATTCTACATCTTTCCTTTTCCTTTTTCTTGAGGAGATAATTCTTTTTTGGGTTTGAAATTGATGGATACTCATTTATTTTAACTCATATAACATCACTGTATAATTTATTTTGAGAAAATTTATTGATTTAACGGATTTACCAGCGTTTACCATTGTTCATAGCAGTAATATTTGCAGTTATACCATTGTAACTTCGCTTACAATTATTTTGCACCCAGAATTTTTATCGAATAAGATTATAATAGTATTTTATGTATCAAGGGCATAATGAAGGTGTTTATATTCGAGGGCAATAGTTTACAAAACCGAGGGCCTCCGGCCCGAGGTTTTGTAATTTGCCCGAGATTTATAAACATCCTTTATGCCCGTGGTTCATATAACGTTTTATTTTCCACTTGAAATATGAATATTAATTGATAAAAAGCCTGAAAAAAGTTCATATGAACCAAACAAGGTTGCTGTGCATATGTACTTTGTTTTGTAACTATGACAATTCACAAAATTTCAAACAAACTTGTTATTGGTAGTACAAATTTGCGGGCGTTATCATTATGCCCGCTTATTATGGCCCTAAGGCGTAATGAAAGCGCGTATCACAGACGAAAACAATCAATTATACACAAGTGGAAAATAAAGTGATTTACAACTCATTTACTTTTTGAAATTTATTGTAATAATATTGTAAGCTCCAATACATTGCAACTTTTTAGACTGCTTATAACAATAATTATAATAAAATACGATATAATATTGTAGTAGTATTACTGATAACGGGGAATCATTTTTATTAATATTCGAATCTTCGGAAATATCTGAAGAACAAAATCTTATTACTTACACCACCTTGAGATTTTCAGAAAATCAATTTTTCCTTTTTGGCTAGATTTATTGTTTATACTTTGCAGGATATTTTAAGCGTTTAATCATTTGAAAGTTCAAATTATTTTCGGAGTTCTAGCAATTTGAAGTGAGCGCAGCAAAGTACGGCCGCATCTCGGGTACTTTGTTCAAACTGGTGTTCAAGATATCTGGAAATTTACTCAACCGATTTTGATAAAACTTGTACCACGTATTCTTTATATTGTCTAAAATGTAGCATAGGACTTTTATGATTTTAATAGCTGTGCCAAAAAAACATATTTATACTCATTTTTTCGAGCGCCAAGGTGGTGCCTTAAGCGGTTGTCTGAGTTAAAATAACGAGGTTAGGTTGAACCAATGCAATAATTAAGAAGTCTTACTTACCGTGTTGATTTTGTAGCAACTCCAAAATTTTCCTTCCACGTGAAGACATGACAATATTGTTTTACTAACAATATAATTCACCCGTATTCACAAAATACTAATAAAATCAAATTACCGTGTTTCGATGTTACCGAATTTTAAGCGGGAAACAACATTGTAACATTGATGCAAGAACATTGTAAGTCAATAAATCTTAAAAGAATCCGAAGAATAACATTGTAAGAATCATTAACATCCTATGAAAGAGCGTAAAAAATTTATTATTTCGGCAACGACATTGTAGCTTTGGTACAATTTTATTTAAGTAAATTTGTTAGTTCTTGAAAAGGTAAGGTATGTTACAATTTTAAGGTCACGCATTAAATTTCAGTAAAATTCTTTTCCATGTTTTATCTGTTGGAAAGTACGTTATTGCAGATACAATGAGATAAAAATTGATTTTTTTATAATAAAACAAAAAATAAAAAATAATTTGAGTTTACAAAATCATGTAAATCACACCCAAGATATCAAATGTGAAAAAAAGTGAAAATCTACAAATTGTCAGTTACAATGTTGTTAATTGCGGCTATCGATATGTTGGTCTTTACATCTCCATACACTGCAATTATTCGTTCATGGATAACTTTAATTTAATTGCAGACTTACATCAAGATATGAACGATATTTAATATACAGGGTGTTATAAGTATACTATTTACTTGTTGCTTCCGTTGAAATATACGCTTTCGATGAGTGCAACAAAAATTACAAAATTTTTTTATTTGAAGTCACGAAGTAAAAACAGTTCTGGGGAAAATTTCGTTGTTTAGTTTTTTAAATCACCCTGACAAGTATTACCATAAGCTTTACGAGGGTGTCTTTAAGGCTTCTGCCATAAATAATGATATTTTAATACGATTGTTACTTTTAAAATTTAAATGCCAATTTGCTGTAACGTAGGTGAGTTTGTGAAAATAAATTCCTGATAGCTTTAATAGTTTGATAATAAATCGCTATCACGGTTAATTTGTAAAAATATAATTTGGCAATTGAAGAATATTGCTTCCGATTTTCAGAATTTTTTGACTACTGAAAAAAGGTTTTATCATTTACAATACAACAAGTGGAATTGAAATTATCAATAATCACGATTCCACGAATTGTATTCGTCAGATCACGAATGAACAATTTAATACTTTTTCGGATAAAATGTAATTCCGAGAGTGGCAATACTCGATAAATTGGGCCCAAATATATTGGTGAGACTTTACAGTGTTACACGGTTTATGATTTTGTATCTTTTCATCATTATTGTTTAACGAACGATCACCGAAACGCGCCATTTTTTACAACTGTGACATTTCAGTTGACAGCACGGTACACTAGATTTGCGGAGCAGCACACGGGATTATCACTTATTAATCACATTCTAGTCAATATGGCACACTAGATTTGCGGAGCAGCACGCGGGATTATCACTTATTAATCTTTCTCCAGTGCTGATTATCATTTATTAAGCGGTCGTTAGGATAGGGAAAAATAGCGCTATGAGTGGTATAATCTGAAAAATGCTATACGATGGACCAGCTTGAATATGAATTTTTACAGCAAAGTTTTGGAATTCCAACCCAGATTTCAACTTTCCATTTTCATAGGTAAATTACATCTTAAAAAAATCGCTGACATACTGGAATCTTTTGATCTGTTGATCTTTTCTGCAAATTAACCGAGGAGCGACGTGCGGTTGTTTCGAGGACATTGATCAGAATCTGTTTACGGTCGTTTGATCAAGCATTACGACCGTGCATCGCATTCTTGAATAGAAAAATGTATCGACCGAGTTAAAAAGTAGGCAATTTATTTCCAACCTTGCACAACGCTTGCCAAAGGGTTCAGTCCTATTACAATCAAATTGAATGTTTAACTCGTGGTGACATTTGGAATACAAAAGGGTCGTCAATACTATTTTTACCTCTCACGATAGGGAAACTAATTTGGCAAAAGAAGCTGTAGATGGCGCAAGTATTCACATAATTGGAAAATATTGAAAGTATGAAATTTGGCATTATAGTTCAAGTAAAATAAAATTCTATATAACAAAAGTGGGGCAAAGTGGAATAGGCAACTTAAAATGCATTGTATTTTAAAAAATGTTGAAGCTATTTATTTTCCTCAAAATTACCGTGTGTATATACAGGGTGTCCCAAAAATAGCGGACAAACTAATAACCTTCCGATTTGGAAGGTGATAAGGAATCCATAAAAAGAAGGAAAAAAATTATTTCACTTTTTTTTGTAAGTTATTGAAGTCCGAAGATAGTGCAATTTGGCACCATTAATTTAGAAAATGAATAATTTTTACTTGCATCTCAAAAGCATGGCAACGTTAAAAAAGTGAAGTTTAATTTCTGTCAATAAGGTGTAAAGAAACGTCGTAAGTTGTTAGCATTGCTCACAAAATGTAAACTGATTAATAACGAACGATTAAAATAAATTTAACAACAAAATGTACATTCAATTTGTTGATATTAACTTCTCAAAGTATATCAGATTGCCTCGCTATTTCACTTTGCCCCACTCTCCCCTACTACGCAGGTATTCAATATTTGTTATTGCTATTTTTTTATAATTAATTTAACGGTTTAAGGGTCCTTTTTATCGACCGATTGAGGCGACAGCGATAACTTTATTCTTTCACAAAAAATCGATTGCAAAACGACGATATAAGAAGTTGAAATGTTTTCTGATATTGCGTCAAGTTTCTAATATTATTATGCAGCGAAATAGCCGAAAAAATTGTGCAAGTAAATGAACTGTAACGACTTTTTAAATTGATTGCAGTTTTTAGAACGTCGAGCAAGTAAACAAATTGCGCAGATTTGTTACTGTAGAAAATTGATTTTTTTCTGCTCTCTCAGAGTCATTTCGATGCAAGAAAGCGAGCGTCTAATTAATATTCAAATATTTATGGGAACTGATTTTTTTTTTTTTTTTGTATTCGAGAAAGCGGCTGTCGGAGTTTTAATCGAACAGTAAAAGCGGACCGATTGTGTGTGGAAATTCCACGATTGTATTTTCGCCGTTGGAACAATAGCTGTTTATTTTCCGGATTTGCGACATAAATTCGAATTTTTAAATACACAAAAGTCAAACAGAAGTTATTTCCGACGTTTATGGTTCTGTTGATGTTTTGAAGATTAAATAAATTATTTTGGTTTTGAAAATATGTTTACCGTTCCTTATAAGAGTAAGCAGCGCCATTATCGAATTGCGTAGGTAAATTGTTTGTGATTACCGAGGAAGGGGATGCGCCGACTAATATCATATTTAATGTGACAGGGAACGCGTGGTACAGCGCGATAATAATTTTTTAATCGTCACTTTTAACGCAAACTGCTAAATTATCGGGCGGCGATTTCATGACGCACTCGTTTTTTAAACACTTTAAACTTTTTTATGACCAACACGTCACAATACAATAGCTCAATGTTTGACAATGAAAACGGCTTTCCAGTGCTGACATTCCAAATACACTTATGTTAGAATGCACATATTCATAAAGTTTGCTCAGGTAAAAGTTTTTGTTTTCAAATGATTACAACAAGGGTCGAATCTTAAGAGTCGGTTTTCCTAGGTAAAACCATGCAAATTGCAGTGGATATATTCATAAAATGTGCTCAGGTCAAAATTTTTTTTCATTATTTTTTTTTCCCGACTTATGTTAGAATGTACATTTTCATAAAGTTTTCTCAGGTAAAATTTTTTGTTTTCAAATGATTATAACAAGGGTTGAATCTTAAGAGTCGGTTTTCCTAGGTAAAACCATGCAAATTGCAGTGCACATATTCATAAAATGTGCGCAGGACAATGTTTTTTCCCGACTTATGTTAGAATCCACATTTTCGTAAAGTTTGCTCAGATAAAATTTTTTGTTTTCAAATGATTACAACAAGGGTTGAATCTTAAGAGTCGGTTTTCCTAGGTAAAACCATGCAAACTGCAGTGCACATATTCATAAAATGTGCTCGGGTCTTTTTTTAAATTTATTTTTTTAAATTTCCGACTTATGTTAGAATCCACATTTTCAAAAAGTTTGCTCAGGTAAAAATTTTAGTTTTCAAATGATTACAACAAGGGTGAATTTTAAGAGTCGGTTTTCCTAGGTGGAACCATGCAAACTGCAGGGCACATATTCATAAAATGTGCTCGGGTCTTTTTTTTTTATTTATTTTTTTTAAATTTCCGACTTATGTTAGAATCCACATTTTCATAAAGTTTGCTCAGGTAAAATTTTTTGTTTTCAAATGATACAACAAGGGTTGAATCTTAAGAGTCGGTACTGCTACAATCTAATATTACAAATGAAATTTTTGATTTCAAAAGAAATTTGGTCATGTTATTTTACATTTTTGGTGCAAAGCCTTTTTATCGCGAAAAACCACATTTTTAGTTTCAGCTTGTTTTTTAATTTACTCAAAATACATGTAACTTAACAATTTATGTGAATAAATAAAAAGAAAAGTGTTTTTTTCCGTTAAACGCACTAGAAAGTTATAATAATAAGATCATCGTCCTATTTTATACAAATTTGTGGGTAGCCATGGATACTTCACAGTATCAGTTAACCTTAGATTAATTTCATTGGAACAATTGTTGTAGTTATAACAACGACTTTTTTGTATTTAAATTATTGCTAAGTGTGGTCCAAATATTTGGTTATTAAAGATTCCACACCACACATTCGTATTGATTCCGTGCTTCTATTTGAAAATCTGAATTTTCATCTGCCCATCAACGGCCATTCTGCGAGTTTACAACTCCATTGGAAGAAACTGTTCGCAAAATTTGCAGCTGGTGTTCTTCGTCAGTGATCCAATGACCATGTGGATGTTTAAATTTATTTGCAATGGTTCCCGAACTTTTAAATTTTTAATAAATTTGTCCAACTGTTTTATGGGAGATATTTTTTCCAGGATGTCAGTGATTAAAAATTAAATAGCTCTGTCTCTCTCAACGTTTCATATTTGTCACCTATAATTAAAACAATTTCAATTTTCTCACTTTTACTTAATTTACGTTCCATTGTGAAAATACTAATGATACTGTCAAACATAAAACAGTTATTCGCCTATTGAAAAAGTATCCTTGACTATCTACAAATTTGTATAAAATATGACAATGATCTTATTGTTATAATTTTCTAGTACGTTTAACGGAAAAATACACTTTTTTTAAAATTTATTCACATAAATTTTTAAGTTACATGTATTTTGAGTAAATTAGAAAACAAGCTTAAACTTAAAATGTGGTTTTTCGTGATAAAAAGGCTTTCCACCAATAATGTAAAATAACATGACAGAATTTCTATTGAAATTAAAAATTTCATTTGTAATATTATATTGTACCAATTTAGTTAATTTTTTTAAGATAAAAATAAACAAATCAACTATACTTAGATTTGAAATAATTAAAATTCAAGATTACACTTGGAAATTGTAAGAGAAAGTTGAAATTTGAAAAATAACAATTTTTTTGGACATCGGTTGAAGAAACTCGCCCGATTTCATAATTGGCATCGCATCTACTGAAGATCTAATAATGTTACCCAAATTTCATCAAAAATAATTATCATTTTAAAATTATGATTCATTTTCAGTTTTTGAAGTTTTGATAAATTCCGTTTTCTCAAAAACCAAAAATCGCTTGCAGAATCCGAGTAGTCCATTTTGGGTTTTTGAACATGCACAAACTTTTAGCAGATTTAGATTTTTTTTAAAAATCGAAGATGAAAGTTTTTCCCATATATGGTGCGAACAATCTGGCGGGTACTGTATAAGCAGAGTAAAGTTAGTTGTGCTGACAAAATTGAAATTTTACAAATTACGATCAACGCGTTGCGATTTTGTAAAAAAATGTTACGGTTTTTTTAAAAAAGTTCATCAAAACAATTTTTATAAAAATGCGATTCAAATAATTTTGATTAAAATTTTCCGTTTTGTTCCAAGAACCGTTCATCATGAATTAACCTGCAGCAATTGATTTTCGGTTCTATTCTCTCAGCGCATTTTCCCTCCATTCTTCCTAAACACAATGAAACCGCCGCTCGTTTTTAACGCGCAGTTTTGTAATTTCGACTGAAAATAAAGCGACGATTTTGAAAAACAAAATAACCCGATCGACTCGGGGATATAAAGAAATAACGTCGTGTTTAAACGCAAACAAGAAAACAGACCCAGAAACCAGAAAAAGTGTAACACTCTTGACCCGGAAAAGCCGTCCAAGAGAGTTCTCAAAACAAATCGCCGCAGCGGCGGCGAGGCGAATTTTTTCTCCGGGGTCGAATTAATGTCTCGTATCGTTTCGAGAGGAGAGCGCGCAATCGATTTTCCAGGCCTTAAATCGCGCCCGTTACTGAAGGTTTAACGTCGATTTTCGGGCTTCAACGGAGACTGGAATTGAAAAACGAACGATTGCGAAGATGCGGTTACAGGAAAAAATGGTTTCCTCCGGCATTCCGGATGTTATGTTTACGTCGCGTCGATTGAGACGAAACGCCAAAGATGCGCACACCAATTTTCTTCGAGTGTGTGTAGTATAAATATTTGATTCGGATGCTGCAATTAACGCCGCAATCCGTTTCGGGTCAAGGGCTTCCGGCTATTTTCGAAGATTAGCACTTTAAAATTCGACCTGATTTTTTTTCCTTTTTTTTCGACGTGCGGTAAGGTCAAATGTCAGTCAGTTTTGGAAATGGGGGTTAATTATGCACGCGCTGTTTGTGCAAGGTCGCAACTTTGCCAGCGAAAAGAGAAGATTAATTGCTGTTCCGAGAATGAATTTTTTTCTATGAAAAGTAAATTGCTTGATGAACAAGTTTTATGTAATTTTAGGTCGGCGTCATACTTGACGGGACGGCGCGGCACTGCGCAGTTTTTGGCGTTTCTATTATGATTTGTGTATTTTTTGTGTATCAGCGACCGGCGCGGAAGGTCAGTAAAATTTCGACTTGGGAATTCTTTGAATTATTTGCAATCATGAAAATATCAATAGGTGGAGTTAATTGTTTAGATTATTTAAACGATAATAATTAATTTAAATCGTAATCGTAAGATAAGTGTTTGCCGTTTGTTGACAATCTTTATTTTGATAACGTATTAGTAATGAGCGACCTCTAAAATCCCTAGAATTATTAAATTTGTGTATTTCGTTGCAATTTTGGTCGAAATAAATTGGCATCCTTGTTATTTCATAATTTGATCAGAATTGATATGTTAGCGGCAAAGTGCACAATTCGTTGCTAAAGAATTATTAGATTATTTTATAAAAATTTATATTCAGTTCAACCTTTTCCTATAAAATTCGTAACTCGAAGGAACATTTTTAACTCAATATAAAATGCATCTTTTTAATAAAATATCTAACAATTCTTAAGTTCACTCAGAATCGATTTTTCTGTTTCAGAATTTGCTTTTTCTGACTCTGAATGTGACTTTTCCTACTCAGAATCGATCTTTTTGTTTCAGAATCTGCTCTTTCTGACTCTGAATGTGATTTTTCCTACTCAGAATCGATTTTTTTAACTCAGAATCTGATTTTTCTGACTGAGAATGTGATTTTTCTTGCTCAGAATCGATTTTTTTCATTCAGAATCTGCTTTTTCTGATTTAGAATGTGATTTTTCTGACTCAGAATCAATATTTTTTATTTAGAATCTGCTTTTTCTGACTTAGAATGTAATTTTTTTGACTCACAATCGATTTTTTTTTATTCAGAATCTGCTTTTTCTAACTTACAATGTGATTTTTTTGACTCAGAATCGATTTTTTTTCATTCAGAATCTGATTTTTCTAACTTAGAATTACCACGTGCACACGTAAGATTGAGTTCGAATTGAATACAATCCAGCTACGATCCATATCCAAAATGATCCGTGTTTATACGACTTGATCTCAGTTCGATTTGAAACCACTTTCAATACGTTCATGCGCAGTGATCAAACATTTGACAATTGACATGTCAACAAAAATATAACCTTCAATCGTAGATGTAATGGTGTAACAAAAAATTTATATATTTCTGTATTTTTGTAGCATTTTCCATCGAACAATTTATTTATATTGCGGTCTATGAAAATTTGAAGCAACGTTTCAACTTCCCGTTTGCTCCAGAAATTTCTGCCACACAAAGAACACGGGTGCGCATGAGCCGATTTACCATTTTTGTGTTCTCATCTGTTTACACGTAATTCCAATACGATACGATCCTCGAATTTGCCGTATCGACCTTGAAATTCAATACGATCTGAATCCATGTTCCTGCATGTTTACACAGGGGAATTCAATTCCAAAACCGAACTGAGTCCGAATTCAATCTTACGTGTGCACGTGGTAAATGTGATTTTTCTGACTCAGAATCGATTTTTTCATTCAGAATCTGCTTTTTCTGACTTAGAATGTGATTTTTCTGACCCAGAATCGATTTTTTTCATTCAGAATCTGCCTTTTTTGACTTAGAATGTGATTCTTCTTACTCAGAATCGATTTTTTGCATTCAGAATCTGCTTTTTCTGGCTTAGAATGTGATTTTTTTCATTCAGAATCTGTTTTTTTTAACTTAGATGTGATTTTTCTGACTCAGAATCGATGTTTCTGTCTCAGAATTTGCTTTTTCTGACTCTGAATGTGACTTTTCCCACTCAGAGTCGATCTTTCTGTTTCAGAATCTGCTCTTTCTGACTCTGAATGTGATTTTTCCTACTCAGAATCGATTTTTTTAACTCACAATCTGATTTTTCTGACTGAGAATGTGATTTTTCTTGCTCAAAATCGATTTGTTTAATTCAGAATCTGCTTTTTCTGATTTCGAATGTGATTTTTCTGACTCAGAATCGATATTTTTCATTTAGAATGTGCTTTTTCTGACAGAATGTAATTTTTTTGACTCACAATCGATTTTTTTTATTCAGTATCTGTTTTTTCTAACTTAGAATGTGATTTTTCTGACTCAGAATCGATTTTTTTCATTCAGAATCTGCTTTTTCTGTCTTAGAATGTGATATTTCTTACTCAGAATCGATTTTTTTCATTCAGAATCTGCCTTTTCTAACTTAAAATGTGATTTTTCTGACTCAGAATCGACATGTTTCAGTCAGAATCTGCCGTTTCTTACTTAGCATGTGATTTTTCTGACTCAGAATCGATTTTTTTCATTCAGAATCTGCTTTTTCTTACTCAGAATCGATTTGTTTCATCCAGAATCTGCTTTTTCTGACTCAGAATCGATTTTTTTCATTCAGAATCTGCCTTTTTTGACTTAGAATGTGATTTTTCTGACTCAGAATCGATTTTTTCATTCAGAATCTGCTTTTTCTGACTTAGAATGTGATTTTTCTGACCCAGAATCGATTTTTTTCATTCAGAATCTGCCTTTTTTGACTTAGAATGTGATTCTTCTTACTCAGAATCGATTTTTTTCATTCAGAATCTGCTTTTTCTGGCTTAGAATGTGATTTTTTTCATTCAGAATCTGTTTTTTTTAACTTAGATGTGATTTTTCTGACTCAGAATCGATTTTTCTGTCTCAGAATTTGCTTTTTCTGACTCTGAATGTGACTTTTCCCACTCAGAGTCGATCTTTCTGTTTCAGAATCTGCTCTTTCTGACTCTGAATGTGATTTTTCCTACTCAGAATCGATTTTTTTAACTCACAATCTGATTTTTCTGACTGAGAATGTGATTTTTCTTGCTCAAAATCGATTTGTTTAATTCAGAATCTGCTTTTTCTGATTTCGAATGTGATTTTTCTGACTCAGAATCGATATTTTTCATTTAGAATGTGCTTTTTCTGACAGAATGTAATTTTTTTGACTCACAATCGATTTTTTTTATTCAGTATCTGTTTTTTCTAACTTAGAATGTGATTTTTCTGACTCAGAATCGATTTTTTTCATTCAGAATCTGCTTTTTCTGTCTTAGAATGTGATATTTCTTACTCAGAATCGATTTTTTTCATTCAGAATCTGCCTTTTCTAACTTAAAATGTGATTTTTCTGACTCAGAATCGACATGTTTCAGTCAGAATCTGCCGTTTCTTACTTAGCATGTGATTTTTCTGACTCAGAATCGATTTTTTTCATTCAGAATCTGCTTTTTCTTACTCAGAATCGATTTGTTTCATCCAGAATCTGCTTTTTCTGACTCAGAATCGATTTTTTTCATTCAGAATCTGCCTTTTTTGACTTAGAATGTGATTTTTATGACTCAGAATCGACATGTTTCAGTCAGAATCTGCCTTTTCTTACTTAGCATGTGATTTTTCTGACTCAGAATCGATTTTTTTCATTCAGAATCTGCTTTTTCTTACTCAGAATCGATTTGTTTCATTAAGAATCTGCTTTTTCTGACTCAGAATCGATTGTTTTCATTAAGAATCTGCTTTTTCTTACTTAGAATGTGATTTTTCTGACTCAGAATCGATTATTTTCATTCAGAATCTGCTTTTTCTTACTCAGAATCGATTTGTTTCATTCAGAATCTGCTTTTTCTGACTCAGAATCGATTTTTTTCATTCAGAATCTGCTTTTTCTGTCTTAGAATGTGATATTTCTTACTCAGAATCGATTTTTTTCATTCAGAATCTGCCTTTTCTAACTTAGAATGCGATTTTTCTGACTCAGAATCGACATGTTTCAGTCAGAATCTGCCTTTTCTTACTTAGCATGTGATTTTTCTGACTCAGAATCGATTTTTTTCATTCAGAATCTGCTTTTTCTTACTCAGAATCGATTTGTGTCATCCAGAATCTGCTTTTTCTGACTCAGAATCGATTTTTTTCATTCAGAATCTGCCTTTTCTAACTTAAAATGTGATTTTTCTGACTCAGAATCGACATGTTTCAGTCAGAATCTGCCTTTTCTTACTTAGCATGTGATTTTTCTGACTCAGAATCGATTTTTTTCATTCAGAATCTGCTCTTTCTAATTCTGAATGTGATTTTTCTGTATCAAAATCAGCGTTTTCTTACTCAAAATGTGATTTTTCTTACTTAGAATCGAAGTTTTTGACTCGAGACTATTTCGCTGGTCGGTTGTCCTATCGAGCGGTCTTTAAGAAAACTGCTCACACAAATCGTAATAAAAACGTCCAAAAACCGTGCCGTGCCGCGCCGTCCCGTCAAGTATGACGCCGACCTTAGCCGCGCATGCAACGCTCGGCGAAACGTCAATTAAACTGCGAACGCCGAGCGCGCCGTGTGTCTCGTTGGTGCGTTGGAGCGTTTCAGTTGATGAAACTCCGTTGCCGGAGTCGGGGGTGCGCTCGCTTGTTCCGGAGGGTCGCGCTGCTATTGATCGCTTTAAGTTGCGCGTTTGTTTTCGATTTTGACATGCCGGAATTTTAAATTGATTATGCTGTTGCCCGCGAACGGTCCCGGAATTTCCTTCCAACACGAGCTGTACGAGAGCGTCGCAGAAAAGACGAAACTTTTCGCGACCAGATGCGCCATCAATACCAGGAGATCCAAGTCGCGGGACTCTTCGCCGCGAAAATTCATATTTTGCTCTCGCGGTGGTGCCGCTAAAAGTAACAAAAGTCTGACCAAGTGGTACGTCAAGGTAAGCCAGTTCGAATTCTCTTCTTTTTTTTTTAACGGAAACCGCTAATTAATTTGCGTGTTGTTCACAATGTATGTACCTACGTGTTGGCAAGGGAAATTTTATGTTAAAATTATTTTAATAATGTTTCTTCAACTGCTCAAAAAACTGGTTATTTTATTTTTTAAATAAGGGCCGGTTTTGGAGTGAAAGTTTCCAGTGAAACGCAATAATTTTTAATTTTTAAAAGTGGTTTTGTTGAATACATGCCGATTTATACAGGGTGATTCGTAAAAAACGTCCCACGCTCTAACTCAGTTATTTATTGCTCGATTTCTGAAAAAAATTAATTAATTAGTCGAGTAAGTACTACAAGAAGGTATTAATTTGGATCTTTTCCCACATTAACTTCAATGCGAAGCGACAGTCAATTTTTTTTTTCAAATGGCAATGTATACATTTTTTTATTTATTGTGATAGAAGATTTTTTTCTAAATCCAATGATATCTAATAACTTGACATTGAAGTAATATTAAGGGAAAAAAAATACACCTATCCCCCGATTTACACGGTACTTTTTTTACACGATTTCGCTTTTACACTGTTTTCGAAATAACGAATTCCCCGTTTTGAATGCACAATAAAACTTCCCACGTATTCACGTAAATTACTGTAGTAAATTTGTGCGCGTAGAAAAGTGTACATCATTGTGTTTTTATTGATCAGAATTTTTTTGAACTTCATATTTACCGGTTAGTAATAAACAATTATTTTTTGTAGCATTTTTATAATTTAATTAGAATTTTAGGATTTTATCGTGCCAAAAAATTTGAAAAAAGGAAATGAAAAGAAAAGTTATTTCTTTAGAAACGAAAATTAACATATGACACGTATGACTATGGTATAAGGCTAGAAATTTCCAGTTTTAAATGTTAATTGTCGGCGTTAGTTTTCGAGAAAAAAAATAAAAACTGATTTTTTATAAAAATAACAGCTCCCAATTTTGTCAAATTTCACTTTTCCAGATCAGTATTTATAAGGCAAAGATATCCAAAGTAAAAAAAAATTTTCAAAAGCTGTAATTAGTCTAAAATTCCCTTATATTGGAATCTTAAGAGTAAAAGTAATAATTTATGACTATAAATAGTCCTTAGTACTATCCGCAAAGTTAAGTACGATTTAAATGTATGGCATTGTAAAATTTTCTCCGAAACTGGAAGGTAGGTAACTGGTACCTCGAATGATCTGTCCATTTTCCATAACCGCACCGAAAATATTTCAAACGAAAAATGTAATAAGTCGTCTTCGAGTTAAAAAAAAATAATTCAACATTCACACTTTAAAATATCTTCGTACTCATAATCGTAATTTATTAGAGGACTTGCAATTTACGTAAATTTTAGAAAACTACAAGAATGTAAAAAGGCTCGACTTAGGTACGCTCCTGTTGGTCACATCGACCGACTTCCACTCGACAGTGACGAATTTTTACAATGTCATAAATTTAAATCGCACTTACCTCTGCGGATAGTTACTAAGGACTATTTACAGTCATAAATTATTACTTTTACTCTTGAGATTCCAATATAAGGAAATTTTAGACTAATTACAACTTTTGAATTTTGTTTTTTACTTTGGATATCTTTGTCTTAATCATAGTGATCTTGAAAAGTGAAATTTGACGAAATTGGGAAATAGTATTTTTTATAAAAAATCAGTTTTTATTTTTTTTCTCGAAAACTAACGCCAGAGTAATACGTGCACCAAATTTCAAATAAATAATTTTCAATTGAAGCTCAATTTCGGTGGTGGCCACAAGTGATGGGACACCCTGTACATCTTGCACCGCACCGTTCTACATTTTTACATACTGTCTCTAATTTTTTATTTTCCTCTTGCATTATTCGACGCTTTCAATCTTTATTATCCTCTGTAATTATTCCAGTTTTTTTTAAAATTATTATTTACTAATAAGTTCTCGTAGTAATGAGTATTTTATGTTTTATGTAATTTTAAAGTTAGATAACGTATTGCTCAATTTTAGATAGCTTGTTTACCGATCCTTTAAGTGTCTTTGAGAACTTTGAATTGTGCAGGTCACACCAAATCTAAAAAAAATAGAAAAGCATTTCACTTGCCAATCCTGATTTAATTTTAGAGAACTTCGGATAACAATAATCAATTTTTAATGTAGGGGAATGTTTTGACGTCAAACATGGTGTGTGTGTGTGTGTTGGAAATTATATCATCATTCGGATTAAAATAGTATTTTTGTTTTGTTTGTGTTATTATAGTAAAGTGTGTAAAATGGTTTTCTCAATTTTAATAATTAAATTCCGGCAAGTCGGTCAAATATTTGTGATGTTTGTGTTGAGCCCAATTTAGTAAGAAAGTGCATACAACGTTTTGCTTTCAGAATTTTAAGGCGTGAAAATCGAGCAATTAATTATGACCGGTTGAGAAGTTCGACAGTATGTGTGGTGCGGTAACGGAATTATTTAATAGTACGGTGTAAAAAATGTTTTACAGAAATGCGTTCGTCGGAATGAAATTCAGTGGAGCGATAACTCGGAAAAATCAATGTTAACTTGTCATTACACCCAAGTGATTTTTTTACCCCTCGAGCTCTTGTAATTGCTTGTGTGGATGGCAGGGGATTTTGCGAATGAATTATCGGATAAGTTTCTGAGCGGTTTTTTTTTTTTTGGTGAGGAATTGACGGAAAATTTTCCTAATTTAAATGAAAAATGTTTCACATTTTTGTGCACGTGGAACATTATGTGATAACTTGTGTGTATGGGGATGAGCTTTTGCGGATTCACGCTTTGATCAAATTCCAACCCTCGACTATCGATTCTCCAACCGCGTGTTTAAAGAATGTCTGATAATTCGCACGTTCCCGAAAATTAATTTCTTTAGTAATTTTTAGTGTTGTTATAGCCCGTTTTTAAATCAGCGTTGGAAGGCTGCGAAATTATTTATTATTTTAATTTATGTTGGTAGTAATGTACTGATAGTTGACAGTTTTTTTTTTTTTTTTAAGAGGAGGTAACCTGTGTGACTACTAACTTCGTCCCCCATAAAGTAGCGCAAAATGTTATTGTGAAAGAAACTTTTGCTAAGAAATATTCCGTCAAAATTGTATAGGTTATTAAGTTCACTTTGCTATCAACAGAATTGAAATGAAACAATAATTTCGTAGCCTTCTAATGCTTCTTCTGGTTTAAAAATGGGCTGTAGTCAGAAAATTGAAACCACTAATTTAGTTTAATTCTGCCAAAAGCAAATATTCCCAACTCGTTACATAAACAGCTCTTTTGAAGGAAATTATCACCCGAAAATTAATTTCCTTAGTAATTTTTAATGTTGCTGTAGCCCGTTTTTAAACCAGCTTTGGAAGGTTGCGAAATTATTTATTTTTATAGTTTATGTTGGTAGTAATGCACTGATAGTTGACAGTTAGCAGTGTAACTTGAAAAGTAGCGCAAAATGTTATTGTGAAAGAAACTTTTGCTGCGAAATATTCTGTCAAAATTGTGTAGGTTATCAAGTTCACATTGCTACCAACATAATTGAAATGAAACAACAATTTCATAGCATTCTAATGCTTCTTCTTGTTTAAAAATGGGCTATAGTCGGAGAATTGAAACACTAATTAAGTTTAATTCGGCCAAAAGTAAATATTCCCAACTCGTTACATAAACAACTCTTTTGAAGGAAATTATCACTCGAAAATTAATTTCCTTGGTAATTTTTAGTGTTGCTGTAGCCCATTTTTAAATCAGCGTTGGGAGGCTGCGAAATTATTTATTATTTTAGTTTATGTTGGTAGTAATGCACTGATAGTTGACAGTTGAACGTTATAGTAGCAGTGCAACTTGAAAAGTAGCGCAAAATGTTACTGTGAAATAAACTTTTGCTGAGAAATATTCTGTCAAAATTGTGTAGGTTATTAAGCTCAATTGCTACCAACATAATTGAAATGAAACAAAAATTTTATAGCCTTCTAACGCTTTTTCTGGTTTAAAAATGGGCTATAGTCAGAAAATTGAAACACTAATTTAGTTTAATTCTGCTAAAAGCAAATATTTCCAACTCGTTACATAAACAGCTCTTTTGAAGGAAATTATCACCAGCGGGGGTTAACGATCTGATTTACAGGCTCGCTGCGTTTCGCATGTGGCAAATTATTTTTCCTACAATGAATCGCCTGTTTGCGGCCAGTTTATGGTTTAGAAAATGTGCCTTGCGGATATTAGTCAAGAATAAAAAAGAAGACTCGTTAAACTTAAGATTAAGATTAACTTCGGACCCCCTGTCCATTGAAACTGTTCGCTTAAAATCGGTACTCGAGTTTTTGTTCTTTTAATTCAACTTCGCAGTTGGCAAACTTCAGGATCGTGCATTAAAAAGTTTAATCAATTTGTGAACACTTTTTTATCGGACAGCAAAAAGGCGCGTTTGAGTGACATCATTTCACACTCGAATTTCAAGGGAACAGCCAGCATTCATCCATCTGCACAGAAGGAAATGAGTCGATTCAGGTTCGGCGAGATTGAATAAATGTGTGTGTGTGTATCCCGTTTTTAGTTTACGATGAGAAAGCAGAATGTGAAAGTGGTTGTATGTTCTCTTCTTACAAACTTCATTAGCTGTTAAAATTAGACCGCAATTACACTCCGTCAATCTTCAAAAGCTCCTCGAGCGAGTGCTTTTCAACTGCTTTATCAGTTTGAAGTTGCGCACTTTTCATTTGAAACGAAATTAATTACTAAATTGATAAATATAAGTGAGGGCAATTTAATCATCGAATAAATCAATGAATTGTTGAGACGTTTAAAATAAAAACAATTTTTATGGACAATATTAATTTCATTGCTATTTTATGTTCATTTGATTTCATGTTGATGTTTTAAGCCATTGATAATGAAGAAAGTGTATTGTTTAGCTTTTTGAGAATTTTTGAATTTATATACTACATTGCGTGCATTGGCCATCTACAATTTTCTGCTGAAAGCTAGATAATAAGGTTTTCTTCGTTATCAATGTTTTGAAACATTAACATGAAATCAAATGGGCACAAAAAGAACCACGAAATAAATTTGATTGGAAGTTTTGTAGTATACAGGGTGTTATAAGTTTTACATGTTATATGAATGAGGGCAAAAAAAATTTCAATTATTTGAAGCCACGAAGTAAAACATACTTTTGGGGAAAATTTCGTTGTTTAATTTTTTTATTTCAAAATCAATATTTTTATACCCATTAATAATTAAAATTTACTTGACCCATTTTCAAAATCAAACGGCTCAATTAAAGATTGCTTTTATATAACGAAACGTTTGTAAACTTGTAAGAAACAGATCCAAAATAAATATTTAAGCACAACAACATGATTATAAAAAAGTAATCATAATACAGATGTGCTTGTGGTTAACAAAATACTCGATTGCTTTTATGTGCTCGTAAATAGCAAACAGTTTCCACCGCATAACAACATTCTTCGGTTCGTCACGCGCAAAATAGAGTCACGCTTTCAGCCCTTTTCGTTTATTTTTTCAATTGCGCCCAAAGCGCGGTTGGAACATATGCAAAAAATAAAATAAAAACTTGAAATTTCAGCATTTTTCTTGAAATTTCATTTTTTTCAAAACACTTGAAATTTTACCTTTTTTAAAAAAAACTTAAAATCTCGACATTTTTCTTAAAATTTCACCTTTCTCAAAAAACCTGAAATTTCCCCTTTTTAAAAAAAACTTGAAATTTCAAGCAAGTTTTTCCGCCGATGAGAAAATAGTCCTTCAATATTGTACAGTAAAAGTCGCATATAACGACCAGTCCGCTTATAACGACCAAAACCTAGTTACAATTGGTTGGATTTCCATATACAGTAGAATCCGCTTATTGTGAGGAAATTTGAAATTAGCTCGTTATAAGAGGATTTCGTTAAAAGCGGATTATTATGTAAAGACATTTTTTATTGAAAATATTATTTGTTGACATAAATTAGTAAAATGCGTGTACGTTACAGTTGTTTCATATATAAATTTAGGCGTACTTATTAACCAAAATAGTTTCATTAATTAAAATTTCCAAATTTGCCAAAAAATGAAAAAAATATTCCGCACCATTTAGAGTAGTTTCGGCTTCAAAAAAACTCTTCAATTTTGCCAGGCACTTTCTAGCTTCCGTAGGCGAAATCTTTTATAGTAAAAGGGCCGGTTCATCATCATCAGATTTTGCAATTTCAGTTTGAGTTTGATTGTATTTTTGGTACTCATTCTCAACGATGTCATCCTCGGTTGGTATTTCACTAGTACATACAAAATTGTCAACCGTCACATACTCCTGAAAGTTGACTTTTTCAGCCTTTAATGCGATACAAAGTTCACTTTGCCAATTTTCAGCTGGGCCAACTTCTCCTATAAATCCAGCATGTTTCAAACAATTTTTTATTGTGGTTTGCGTAATACTTTTCCAAGCTCGGTCTACAAATCGAATGGCGTCTAGAAGTGTTACCCGATCTTCTTTTCCCATTTCAATGCCATATATCAAATGCAACACAAGCACTTTTCGAAAATGAAATTTAAGGAAGTTTATAATTCCTTGGTCCATAGGCTGCAATATTGAAGTGGTGTTGGGAGGTAGAAATGCCAACTTGATATTTTTTTACGTTTAATTTACCGAAAGTTGACATGATAATTCTTCGGTAACCTAAGTGAAACTGATTACCGCCTGAAGCCTGATTAGTTGGAATCAACACATTTCTAAGTAAACCATTATCAATATTAGTCAAAGGTATATATTTAGATCTCGTTATATCAGGATTTTTTTATATAAAATTTCAATACAACCGACGTTATAATCGAAGTTTCGTTATAACCGATCTCGTAATATGCGGACATTTTAAACCGCGTTTGCATAGTAAATCAAATTTCTCTATGTGTATTGCTCGTTATAAGCGGTGTCTCGTTATATCCGGTAGTCGTTAAAAGCGGATTCTACTGTACACCAATGCTTTTAACATTTGGATATAACGACGTCCGGATATAACAACGGCCCCTCTGCCGTCGTTATAAGCGACTTCCACTGTATGTCAATTTTTATAAATTGCATGAATAATATTATGTCGCTAAGGAACACATAATGTTTTTTTTTTTTGTAATGGACTGATCGTGTGTCAAACTTTGATGCACTTTTGTTAATGACCAATATTGGTTGGTAAATAAGGTCCAAAAAGGACCCCCAAAAATTGGAATTCTTCTGCATTCCCGAAACTAGTCGACTTCACGAAATTAACCTTTTCACCAAAGAAACGTTTAAAAATAATTGCAAATGAAGACACACAACACATGATTCAACGTTATAATTACTGATAACAAACATGTGAGTCACAAGAGTCCCCGGCACGTGAATTCCTCGTCGAACCAGCCAAGTAAAACTAAATTATGGCGAAAACAAAGCCGCGGCTCGGAAATCGAGTCGCGGACGGTTTATAAACACAATTATTTTCAAATGCATTCCTCCCACGCTGTTTAAAGTAGCCGGCATTTAAAGAGTAAACATGTCTTCGAAGTTGAAGGCGGACTTCCCGTCCGCTCGGTGAATTCACGCTCGAGCGACCCGCGACAAAGGAACCAAACGCGTTTGTAACGAACGATTATTACAAGATCGAAAAAAGGCGATTCGGTGACATCCTGCGACGTTTTTCTAATTGCATTTTAATCCGCGGTTCGGTGTTTCGACCTTGCGAAAACGTGCGAACGCAGAAACGTGGTGTTTTCATTAATACGTGACGACGACGATTTCGCATCGAAAGGAACGCTTTTTCCGAACTGGTTCAACGGCCTAAATAAATCCGGCCCCGGAAATAATTGGGAAAATTTATGGAGTTAAAACGTGCCGTCATCGCTTATCAGGTCAATTTAATTTCCTATTGAGGAATCCGCTTAATTTTCTCATCGCATCCCTATTAAAACGAAATCTCCACTGTGTGTGTGTGGAGACGATAAAAATGAAAATTTTTTACTTTCAAATTCCTTTCCTTTTTTCATAACAATATTTAAAATTTTTTTCCACTTATTACAAATCACATTTTAAAAAAACATTCGTTAAAATAACGTCAATTACACAATTATGAAAAATGAAAATGTGAGTGTGTCGATCCGGGGCGGAATTTCGGTCAAACGGCGGTTTCACGTTTTTAAAAAAGTTGAAATTTCACCTTTTCTTAAAAAAAGTTGAAACTTGACCTTTTTTTTAAAAAAACTTGAAATTTCACCTTTTTTAAAAAAGTTGAAATTTCAAGGTTTTTAAAGAAAGGTGAAATTTCAACTTTTTTTAAGAAAAGGTGAAATTTCAAGAAAAATTTAAAGTACTTATGCTCAAGTAAAATTTTTCGTTTTCCAATGATTACAACAAGGGTTGAATTTTAAGTGTCTGTTATCCTAGATAAAACCATGCAAATTGCAGTGCACATATTCATAAAGTGCTCAGGTGTTTTTTTTTTTTACTCATGTTGGAATCCACATATTCATAAAGTATGCGCAAGTAAAATTTTTTTGTTTTCAAATGATTACAACAAGGGTTGAATCTTAAGTGTCGGTTATCCTAGGTAAAACCATGCAAACGAACCCAACAATGTTGTTATGCGTGGAAACTGTTTGCTATTTGCGAGCACAACGGAAAAATATACTTTTTTTAAAATTTATTCACATAAATTGTTAAGGTACATTTATTTTGAGTAAATTATAAAACAAGCTGAAACTTAAAATGTGTTTTTTCGTGATAAAAAAGCTTTGCACCAAAAATGTAAAATAACATGACAGAATTTCTATTGAAATTAAAAATTTCATTTGTAATATTAGATTGTACCAGTTTAGTTCATTTTCTTAAGACAAAAATAAACAAATCAACTATACTTAGATTTGAAGTAATTAAAATTCAAGATTACACGTGGAAATTGTAAGAGAAAGTTGAAATTTGAAAAATAACAATTTTTTTGGACATCAGTTGAAGAAACTCATCTGATTTCATAATTGCCATCGCATCTACTGAATATCTAACTAATGCAGGGGTCCCACTTGTCCTAAAATCCTAAAATTTCCTAAAATTTTGGGTGTGTCCTAAATTGTCCTAAAAAGTCCTAAAAATTTGTTTGATGTCCTAAAATTTTTTGTCAGCTACTGTGTAAGGTGTTATTTTGCAACCACGTTGAAATTGCTAACATGCTGATCTTATTTAATTTTTTCAATCATGAGATTATTTTTAATTTATTACCTTATATTTGTCCTTTTTCATCGTCATGGTATATCTTGCCCACGCTGCTAATATGCTGATACAGCTAATTATTAAACCTACCACCGCAGCCACCGTCAAACATTGTTTTAATCGTATTTTACGTTCGCAATTTCTGTGGCTGTTGTGATTTGGTAACGTTCGGTTCGTTATTTTGTGTTAATTCAGTGTGAAGTAAATGATAAGGTAAGAGCTTCTAAATATCTCAGAAAAAAACAAAACAACAGAAGGAACCCAATTTTTTTTTTTTTAAAGTTCCTTGATGTGAGCATTCATTTAAAATGGCCAGAAAAACAAAATATTGTAAATTATGGGAAGAAACATTTCCGTGGCTAAAGCAAACGAACGATCAATTCAAAGCAGAATGTTCAATTTGTCGAACGACATTTAAGATTGACGGTGGTGGCTCCAGTCAAGTAAGCAGTCACAGCAAAAGCAAGAAACATATTCACTTAGAATCGAACCGTAAGAAAAATTCGATTCAACAAATTTTTGCAAGTCAGTCTGTTGCAACTGTTAATGCAAATTTAAATATACTGAGTAAAGAGGAAGAAATATTATGATCGGAAATTTTGTGGTGTCTGAAATGTGTTGAATCGAATTTCTCATTCAACAGTAATGCAAATATCCGACAATTATTTAAGAATATGTTCCCGGATTCTGAAATTGCTAAGAATTTTTCCATGGGCTGTACAAAATTAAAATATGTGGCCCAATTTGGGATTGCTCCATACATCAAACATCAAATTAAAGAAAAGTTGCCTGGAAACCCTTATACTTTTCTTTTTGATGAAACTACAACGTCTCAGGTAAAGAAGCAATTAGATGGGTATCTACAATATT
Source organism: Dascillus cervinus (assembly GCA_949768715.1). Lineage (NCBI taxonomy): Eukaryota > Metazoa > Arthropoda > Insecta > Coleoptera > Dascillidae > Dascillus > Dascillus cervinus. The sequence goes on from OX458322.1 coordinate 28,778,881, forward strand.
TTTCATTAAAAGAAAACAAGAGGATTCCAGCCATGTATTGTGGATCAATGTTTTTGGGACATTGTAATTCAGAAGATCTTAAAGCACACGTTATGAAATTCATAGAAGAATATCAACAAGCAAAGAAGTCAAGACTGGCAGATTCAGAGAAGAGAAAACTGGAACTAAAACGAAAAGATTTGAAGGTTGAATTAGAAGAAATTGAAATTGAGTTAAAAGGGAAAAGAGCAAAGTTGGAAATTACGAATGATATTTTAAAGCAAGGTAATGAAAAACTAAAAGAAGTTTGCAAAAGCAAAATAAAAAGTGCAAACAAAATTAGTGAATCCCAAACTTTGCTAGAAATGGCCATAGAAGAAATAAGTACCATTACCAAAGAAATTGGGGAGTTAGAAGAAAAAAGAACCAAAGTTGTTTTACAGAAAGACAAATAAAGTATATTATTTTAGAAAATTGATAATTTTATTTTATAATTGTTGTTATTTTGTATTAAATCATAATAAAAAGGGGACGTGTATTTCTTCAAGCTTTTTTTTTGTTATGGGTGATGTGATGGTCTGATCAAATGTCCTAAAATTTTAAGCAATTGTCCTAAAATTTATTAAAAAATGTCCTAAAATCCTAAAAAAAATTGGTAAATTATTGGTGGGACCCCTGCTAATGTCACCCAAATTTCACCAAAAATAATTTTCATTTTAAAATTATGATTTTTTTTTCAGTTTTTGAAATTTCGATAAATTGCATTTTCTCAAAAACCAATAATCGCCTGCACAATCCGAGCAGTCCATTTTGGGTTTTTGAACATGCACAAACTTTTGGCAGATTTAGATTTTTCATAAAATCCAAGATGAAAGTTTTTCCCATATGGTGCGAACAATATGGGGCGGGCACTGTATATCAAAAATTATTTTAGTGGAATATACGATTAACGATTACTAAAATTCTCCTTAACTGTAATTAAAAAAGGTGTAATCGATAGCGCGTTGCTTTTTTTATTATCATCGTTGGAACTGTCCTTTAATGAGGGATAAAATGTAGCACGTGAAAGACATTCGGAAAGGTCGACATACTTGAGAATTTTGTTGAAAAAGTTGGCAAAAAATTGTAAGGTCACTCGAATATTCTCCTCAGGAAGTCAGCCCCCCCCCCGCCCATTCGACGTGGTCCGATACATTTTATGACGGGTTTTAATGCAAAATTATGTCCAGTTTTTTTTTTTTACTTTACGGAAAAAAACCTCGTGTTTGTTAAAAAAGCGAAAAAATGAGGGGAAAGAAACGTGCGGATTGTAATCTGCCCGTCAGTCCGAAATGTTGCGTTGACGCCTTGAATCTATCTGTTCAGATAAATGAAACATCATTCGGCCAAACGTGGAATTTGTCGTGTATGTTTTGCCGTAAAACAGCCGATAGAGAGGCACTTGTGTTTTTTAATTGCAGCGATTTTATCGCTTCAATTTATGTTGTTGCAAGATTAAGAGTTTCGGCGAATTTTATTGTTTGATGTGAGAGAGCGAGTTTTCGGAAAGTAAACGAAATAGATTTAACGACTAAAATTCTAATATTACAATTCTGCGACACGCGGCTGCTAAAACGCGTTCCTGTGAAAGGCGCGAATTTCCATTTTAGCTGTTGAGAGAAACGCAGAGCTAAGTTTCCAATTCAGTTTGGACTTTACCCCTTTTTGTATTCGCGTTTGAAAAGTTTAACTCGAGAGATGGCAATCTGAGACAATTAAATCCCTTGTAAAGCGATTCCGCTCTTCGTACAACTTCTAAAAATGGTTAAACGACATTTTAGAAACCTGCTCTAAGCGATTGTCGATGATTCGCTCGATTCCACTTGAAAAGAAGAAAAATTATCTCGACGTATAGGCAATTCAAGCTAAGCATGCGACTCTAGCGTAAATAAATTCAACTAACGATAAGTGAACTCCTTGACGTGACGTCACGTCGTGCCACGTGCGTTTGTTATTGTTCCAGTTTTGTAATAACAATAAAAAACAGTTCTTATCGGGGTTAAAAGCTGCTAGCTAGAATTATTTCAGTGTAATTTGTTCTCTCAATCTCGGTTCTCGTAATTAAAAAAATAAAATATATACAGTGTGTCCACGGATGGGGTCAACAAGAGGGAAAAATATATTTTCAACTTTACGCCAAAAAGTTATTCTTTATAAAACATTTCGCTTGTCTTAGAGAGTCATAAACAATTGCCAAAGTTTTAGTAAATAATATTATTTCAGAAAGTTGCTTCAATACTTGAGAAAAACCAAAATACAAAGTTTGGCAGATGTAATAACAAAATTTTGTATGTACAATTGGGACCGTAGAATAGTCAACATCTAAGTTACATTGAAAATAGGAGATTTCATTGAATTATTTTTTTATGGACGAAGCAACATTCTGCACGAATGGTTATGTCTCTTCGCAAAATAGTCGTCACGGGGCATTCAAAAATCCTCATTTTGCAATTCACAAAACCAGTAAACGTTACCAATAATTTATGATAAAATTATTGGCCCATATTTTATTCCATTTGCCACAAGTAATTGTATTACACACTAAACGAAATTGCAATACGATTTATTCAGTTACTACTAAAATCTAAATGCCAATTTGTCGATTATTTAAGTCTACACTGTGACATCGGTGAAATTGAGAAAACAAATTCCTGATAGCTTTAATAGTTTGATAATAAATCGCTATAGGCAATTCAAGCTAAGCATGCGACTCTAGCGTAAATAAATTCAACTAAGTGAACTCCTTGTTGTGACGTCACGTCGTGCCACGTGCGTTTGTTATTGTTCGAGTTTTGTAATGATTTGATTAGTTTTCGATAATTCTAAAGAAGAAGTAAACTAATTTGTAATTTATTTGTTTGGTATCAAGTTGTAGGTCAGATTTAAAGTGTCAGGGTTAACATTAACCATGAATACATCCGAAACTAACCTAAAAAAAATTCTCACGCTGAAGCTATTGAGATTGCTCAAATATCTTCGGCTATGGTCCATATTGAGAGGTTTAATCAGAGAATAAAAACGTTTAAAATATTGGCAAATCGCTTGCCAGCCAATCTAGTACCAATGGTAGATGATATTTTTTGTAATGGTATGTGCACTTGTAAACCTTTCAAACCCAATCCGAGCAGATAAGTTTAATGAATGAAAACGAATCCTACTTCAAGTAAAAAAATTACTTTATTTCATTTACACAAAGATGATGCAACATTTTTGTTAAATATTTTTATGTCGAGAAACTTTAAAGGTTTTGCATCGTCTCCTAAAGTGATCCCATTTTTCAGATAGTTTGCGCTGTTGTTAATCTTTGAAATCCAATTTTGGCAGATGGCAAATTTGTAACATAATTTTCCCCTAATTTTCCCACTTTTTACAATGCCACATATTTATAAAAAGTCACTTTAACGGGAGACATGCACTGGCGTTAAAAATCTCTCTCCTGTTTGTGACGTCACAATCGATACGCAGTAAAACTAATTTGAATTCTCAATTGCGGATTCGAACGATGGGTTTTCAGAAAATCTGTAGCTTGTTTTGGTTTCGTTTCAGCAGCCCACATGGCGACTTTGGGGCGAGGAGAAGACGCACGGCGCTATCTACACCGTTTACCTCAAGAAAGTGCGTTACCACCGGCCTACGAGAAGTCTCTCCTCCTCGCATTCGGTGCGTTCTTTTCAAAACTTTTCTGTTATGTTTTTTTTTTTTATATGGTGGTTTTGTAGGACTCGGACGATGAGATTTCACATTTAGAGTGGGAGACGGTTAGGGTGCGTTTCGTGAAAGCCGGCACCCTCAAGAGGCTCGTGGAAGCTTTGGCCACCGACGATGGCGAATTGGAAACTACTTACATCAACGTCTTTTTGGCTACGTATCGCAGTTTTTCGAATCCCAAACAAGTGCTGCAGTTACTTCTGCAACGGTACGAAGAGCTAGCTTCCTGTTCTTTGAATGGAAAACCTGACAACTATGAACAGCATCAAAAGTAAGTCAAATTTAATTCATTAATTTGATGGGTTGATTGAATTTATTTATTTATTTATTTATTTATTTATTTATTTACCAGAAAAGAATTTCAGAGTGCACATAAAACTACACCCCAAAAAAAACCTGCAGAGATACCACAATTATCTGTTCGCAGGTCTGGAATTTTATACAGTTTATAATTTTTGATAGAACGTAGCTATTTCTTGTCACATTATCATTATGCTGCTGTATATGTTTCCAATATGCCGAATTTAACTGAGATTGGATGTTGATTGTTCCTAATATTGCTAACTCCATTGAATTGTGAAGATGACTTTTGGAGTTTTCATGCTTTTTTATTTTTTCACTCAAGTGTACTAAATCAGTCACTCCTATCTGTGTCCATGCTTTATCTCCACCAAAAAGCAAATATGGAAAGAAAAAGAGCATTTTTCTTGTTGCAGCTACAAATCCAGTTATTCCTTGCATAAATTTCTATGTTAAACTGACGTTTATATGGTTTTCCACGACTAATACCACTTGTTTCAATAATAATGTCCGGCAGCGGTCGACCTTTATTTTTCAAATCTATTTTTTCTTCGTAACTATACTTCACAAATCGCTTAAAGTTAATCAAATTGTTCACAACATCCATTGTCAAAAAACACTAATACAATACACGAACGCTAAAGTATAAAATCAAAATTTACAACGACAAAGTTACAAAGCGAAAAACCGCACGTAACATAACATCCGAAATCTGGAACAGAACTGCTCAGATAATAAAACATAAAATAATAACTGACGAAAATTAAAACCCACGCACTTGAAGATAAGTTTCTGCGAACCTTGCAAATTTTCTGTCGAAGTTCGAAATACGGGAATTCTCGGTTGTTTTCGGGACCGTTGAAAGCGCCATCATACAATTGTTGCTTACAATACATTTAATCAAGGACATTATATTTGAATGACTAGGGTATGACAGAACTGCGTGAAATGCAGCACATAAAGAGCATTAAACTAGCGAAAGAATTTGGGTATGTGCAGGACGCGAGGGGGATAGTGGGTGTGTTTCAAGCAGTTCTGTGCACTGCCTCGAATGGTCCAGTATAAAAACAATGGTCCGCTACGCTGAAACCACGACAAAACTTACCTGGTTTGTTGGAATATTGGATCCTCGATTGCATAGAGACATGGAGTTACTCGGTGCGAGTTGTTGCGATTAAGAAAATAAAATTCTGTGACGAAATTCAATTTTTTCAATATTACGTTTTATAAATTAAATACAAACGAAGTTAATTTTTTTGACGTTAATTTTTTGGCAGTTCTGCAGCACTTATGTACACTCTGCCGCAAATTAAATGTCACACGACGTTCGGACGTTTGCAGGCCATGTTACAAGAATGTTTGCATGGTTGTATACAAATTATCAGGTCCGTATGCTAGATTTGATATTGAGGATCAGTGTTATGAAGTTATGTTATTTTTTGTTTCATATCAGATTAAATATTTAAGAGTCGGTTTGCCTCGGTCAGGGGTGGCCAACCATGTAAATTGCAATGCACATTTTCATAAAGTGTGCTCAGGTCTTTTTTTTTGTTGACTTGTTAGAATCCACATTTTCATAAAGTGTACTCAAGTAAAATTGTTTGTTTTCTAATGATTACAACAAGGGTTGAATCTTAAGAGTCGGCTTCCTAGGTAAACCATGCAAATTGCAGTGCACGTATTCATAGTGTCCTCAGGGTTTTTTTTTGTGACATTTAATTTGCGGCAGGGTGTACAAGCCGCCGCTGCATATCGGGTAGTTTAAGTTCAGTATTTGTGGGTGTAACAATCTTCTCACACAATTCACGACCAATATCACAAAAAAATTTGTTCATATTTTTGGCTATTTCAACCTTGTCTTTTATCTTGGTATTATTAATCTTTATTTAATTAATGGAGTCATTGGATTTCTTATTCCCTATTTTCGTAATTATTATATCCCATAGTTTTTTTTTGGGGTTATTAGCATTGCTTTGAACTATGTTTTTGTCATATTTTGACCTTGGCAATTGCGATTACTTTATCTAGAATTTTCGTATAGATTTTGTACTGCGATTTAAGTTGATCATTACTTACATCTGCCATAACTTATATAAAAATTCTTTAGTTTCGCCTTTGTAATCCAATTTTTTCTCCCAATTTGTTTATTTTTTCTTTTTTTAATAGCAGACAATTCAATGCATTTTTTAACCTGCGATAGAAGTGTTTATTAACTTTTTCTAATTTAAAAAAACTGCATGTTCATTAAATTACTTCTTTCAGGACTTTAATATCCGCTCTGCACGTTTGGCTGGACAGTTATCCAGAAGACTTTAAAGATCATCCAAATTACACAGCTTTAAATCAGCTGTTGCATTTTTGCGAGGAACATCTCCCGGCCACCGAACTGGAAGCCAAAGTGCGACACAGATTAGACCGTTACGGAAGGGAGCCCAGAGTTGATCCCATATTAGCCCCCCCTCCTGCATTCGTGATGAGAAATATCGCAGCTGCAGGATGGAAGAACTACCGATTGCCCGACGTGCCCGTTCGACATTTCGCAGAACAACTAACGAGGATGGACATGGAGCTGTTCAAGAAATTGGTGCCGCATCAATGCTTGGGCGCAGTTTGGTCCAGGAAAGACAAGAATCGATCTCACGATGCAGCGACAGTATTAGCCACCGTCAACCAATTCAACGCTGTATCTTTCCGCGTGATTTCATCAATTCTAGTCGAAATCGGTTTGAAACCTGTCGAGAGGGCGCAGCTGATTTGCTGCTGGATCGATATAGCGCAAGAGTTGAGGGTCCTGAAGAATTTCTCCAGTTTGAAAGCCATCATCAGCGGACTGCAAAGCAATCCGATCTACAGGTTGCAGAAGACTTGGCAAGCCGTGCTGAAGGAGAAGATCGAACTGTTTGAGGAGCTAGCGCGAATTTTCAGCGAAGACAACAATCAGTGGGCGCAGAGGGAATTGCTGATGAGGGAGGGAACAGCGAAATTTGCCGACACGGTTGGGGAAAACGACAAACAGATGCAGAAGGTCTTCCAAAGGCAGTACAATAATTGTGGGAATATTTCCTTTGGCACGATTCCGTACCTGGGGACTTTCTTAACGGATCTGACGATGATCGATACGGCCATTCCCGACAGCATAGGAGACGGCCTAATCAATTTCGACAAGAGGAGAAAAGAGTTTGAAGTTTTGGCTCAGATTAAATTGCTGCAAGGCGCCGCGAACGCGTATCAACTGCCGGAAGATCCGGTTTTCGATCGGTGGTTCGATTCGATTTTAGTGTTGGACGACAGGGAGGCGTATCAACTCAGCTGCCAGATTGAGCCGTCCGCAAGCAACACAAATACAAAGGGACGCAAGAAAACTTCCGGCCACAAGAAGAACGATTCAACGGCGAGCAACTCGAGCAGCAACAGCTCTCAATTTTATTGTGATATCGATAGCGTGCCTAGTTCCCCTCATAATAGCATCGACAGGAAATTGAGTCCTTCGCAAATGTCCAATTCCAGCAGCAGTTCGTCCCTTCCTTCGTTGGATACCTCGTTGAACAGTTCGCACTCGGGCAGTAACAGACTGCACGTCCCGCCGATGCAAAATTCGGGCACTTTAAGTCCGAGCCACTCGCAGAAGAGCAGTCCGGATTTTTATATCATTAAAGTTACTTATGAGACCGATTGTGTGGAAACGGACGGCATTGTGTTGTACAAAAGTATTATGTTGAGTAATAATGAGAGGACTCCTCAAGTGATCAGGAACGCAATGTTGAAGCTTGGATTGGAAGGGAATCCCGACACTTACACTCTCGCTCAAGTGTTACCTGAAAAAGGTGTGATTAGATTGGTTTTCTTAATTATTATTTTTATTAAAAAATTTGTTTTGTCACAGAAATGGTGCTTCCTTCGAATGCGAACGTCTATTATGCGGTCAATACGGTATTTAATCTCAATTTTATTTTGCGTCCAAAGAGAGCCACCGATGTCGACACCTCAGGGAAAGCGTCCAGAACGAAATTGAAATTGTAGGCAATTTTTAAGTTTAAGTGTTTCGTGCTGCATGTTTTATTGACTTACATGTTACTAATATGTTGAATTTTGGCGCCTTCCATAAATGATGTTTTTTGGGGCCGATAAAGCAAATACAGTCGAACTCCTCCTCCTCGAAAAGCCATGAAAAAACATCACTATTGAGAAACTTCACCATATAGAATTCACGTATAATTTTACAGTTTTGGCAGTCACTTTAAAAACCAATCGATAAAATGAAACAAAAAATTAAGATTTATTATGTTTGACAGTTGTTGATCATATTGATGTAATTAAATACTTGTTGAAAAAATCTGCCCAAAGTTTATTGTACAGGGTGAGTTAAGTTTTACCGCCCCGGCCATAATACCTATTAAAGATTGAGGGAAAAGTATGCAATTTACATGTTACATCAGTTGAAGTTTACACTTTCGATTAGTGCTACAAGTTTTCCAAATCATTTTTATTTGAAGGCAAAAAAGTAAAACAAAGAGTTTCGGGTAAAATTTCCATGTTTGGTTTTTTATTTCTAAATTTGTCAAATTTTTCGTAGCATTGTTAATTGCAATTTGATTCGTTAAAAAATTATTACCTTTCGAGTTAAATCAAATTTAACATAAAGCACGAAAAATACTTTTATTTACGACTTTCCAACAATGGATAATACGGTCTACCACGTAACAATACCTGATGATCGACCCATAAAACTGAAGGGAACGGCGTTTTAGTTGTTGCCAGACCCGTATTCTGGAATTTGTGAGAAAAATAAAATAAGTTTTTAATAGGTAAATATTAAATTTATTTTATAAAAGATGCTCAAAGTGATGCCCCATTACCCATAAATTAAAAGCATTTCATGCTTCTCGTCGACTGAATATTGAACTGGCATGATTATACCTGAACTAAACATAAATGTTCACTATTCCACAAAACAAAGTTTTAATTTTCACTTTTTACCAACGATGTTTAAGTGTTGGAAGATTTGTTGCGAATGTGAATGTTTCTTTACTCACAAAGTGACCTAGGGTTGTGACCAGGGTTTTTAAACTTTAGGTAAATTAAGCAATTTATTTTATGGGAAGGTTCAATAACCGATAGCTTATATCGTAAATCATTTAAAAAGATACCCTCTAATACGGAAATGGCTTTATTTAATGAACCCAAATTAGTAAAATTATTTCAATTACACTAAATTGTGTGAAAATATTTTACTGTTTGTACATAAAAAAAACTAATAAATTGAACAATTAGTAATTGAAAGAAAGCCAAAATTTTACCTAATTTAAAAAAAGATTTTTTCTTGGTTTCTATGTACCTAAATAATATAAAATGACTCATGCAATTTATGAGAATTTGGCAAATTATTTTAAAGGCCTATTTTGCCACGGGCGGTAAAACTTAACTCACCCTGTACAGCAGTACTTTTAAAAATGGGAGTCCCCATAAGGAATTTGCAAGAAATTCTATAGATTTTTAGGTAGTCGGAATTTGGGGAAAAAACCAGATGCTCAATACATCCATTATATTTCTATTACCGAAAATTCCGTTCCCCAAGAATTTTGGTATACCTTTGTTAAAGAATAATCACTATATAGAGGCTTGACATCATAATAGAGGGGTATTTTTATACGCAAGACGTGCAAATATGCACATTCCTGACGAAAACATCATTAAAGAGAAAAAATCGTTATAGAGGAGGTCACTATAGAGGAGTTCGACTGTATTTCATTAATTGAAGGCTTCCCTCGAAGAAGGGTTGATTGACAAGATTTCAGAAATTTAAAAAACGTTTGATTTGTTACTCTTGAAAAACAATTTTACTGCTTTATTGTGGTTGGAGACACTCAGAAATAGTCCACAGATTTGCGTCAAGACATAGGTCCTTTTTTTTATTAAAATCGTCAGATGTCAAGAAATAATATAAGAATTATAAAGAAATATCATGAACCCTTCTTCAAAGAAAGGTTTCAATGTTGTATTTTCTTTTATATATGAAATTATTTTTGTTTCTGTGACGTGACTCACTAGGGGGAGGGGATTGTTTGGCACGGTGTGACACCTTGTGACATGGGGGTCAAATTAGACAAAAATTTTGTAACATCATTTATTGAAGCAGCATAATTATTAAATTTTTACAGTTTTTACATCAATTCACCAATAATTTCTTGTTTAATATTTTTAAAAATTTTGAGATTGAAGTTTTTTGTCTTCCAAAGAGCTTGTTTGGTGATTATAGCTCTATTGTGCGTTAATTGACGGTGATGATGTTGCTGTATGATAATTTAATTTTTGATATTATGCAGATAATAACGATGCATTAATTAGGGCTTTTTGTCAATATAATATCATGTAACATCTGTGATAAATTCATTAATACTCTTAAATAGTTTTGTGTTGTATTTATTGCATAGTGAACAAGAGAAATAATTTTCGAGTCGACGTTTTTGTAATCTCATACTAAATGTTTAACACAATTACTAAAATGGCTACTTTATTGTTAAAAAGGATTTATTTTTTTACAGCCTTTCCAAGTGGAAGACTTGTTTACATGTTAACTGTAAGAACCTTAGAGTAGCTCTGAAAGCAACTTTTCTTAACCCTTTTATTAATAATAAGTACAATCTTTCAGGCAACGTGTACAAAAAGTTGTAAGGATTCGTGTATGTTCTCCAAATGTACAAAAAAAAAAAGATTTTACTAGTTTTAGCGAATTGCAATTAGATGTACATATTTCTGATCGTAGGACCAATATTGACCAATTTTAATTGGTGTATTTTTAACAATTATAGATATTTATTTTTTGTATCAATAATGAGTGTTGCCAATGTGTAGTAATGTGATTATGATGTATATTGTATGGCATGTAACCAAATTAATTAAAAAATATTAAAAATTTATTTTATTGTTGTCAGTCACATATCTCTTCATTGAACACTAAAAGTAGTGGCGTGAATCGGGCGCTCTAAGCTCCGCCCTCCATTGCAATGCTAACGCGAACCAAAAAGTAATTATTGATGCAAATTATATTAAAACTTATCAACTAAAGTGTCTTCAAAAAATAATTTTGAACAAATCAACCAACATTTGCATCCTTTGATGAATTTTCTTCTCTCTGTCGTGATAGTAAAATTATTTTTGGAACAAAGTTGGAAGATTCTTTAAACTATCGAATAGACTATAATTCAATATCCTAAACTGTCGAAAAAGTTTTGAACAAAATATTTTTGTAAAAGCGTTTTCTTGCCACTGTAATTTCTATCATTTTAAGAATGTTCATTCTTGTCAAATTTAAGAATTGGTTATTCTTGAGTTTTAAGAATGTTCTTCTTGTCAAAGTTAAAAATTGATGGAACTTATATTCAAGCTTATCAGCTAAAGTGTCTTGCTTCAAAAAATAATTTTGAACAAATCAAACAGCATTTGCATCCTTCAATGAATTTTCTTCTCTCTCTCTTGATAGTGAAATCATTTTTCCAAAATTTTCTCAGTGCAACTGAAGAGCGAAGAAATTTTACCAATGATAACAATGATAACAATTTATTTTAACCGCATACCTCATCTTTTACATAATTAATTTCACAAATAAAAACAAAATTATTTTGCCATTTTCAACAAAAAACACTCGCCTCCTCCCAAGCCCATCTTAGAGGCTGTGTAATACGACTTGAGCAGTTTGTTGTCAAAGTACAAGCACAGTTTATCAGGCGATTTCTTCATCTTTTCGGCGACCTGCCTGAGGATCCCGCACATCTTTTCCCGCGGTTTGCTGTAAACGTAAAAATACTTCCTTTTGTCCTCGTCGTACCGCACTTTAAACTTCATCAAGTCCACAGCCTCAGAACTGCCCGGCACCGGCTCAACGACGAATTTAACTTTAACAACACTTTCGTCAGTCATATTCAAGCTGCCATAACTGTCCTTGTTCAAGCAAATCGGTTTGCCGTCCAAAGTGAACAATAGGGTGGTAGAACCGGCCATCTTCTGGTAATATTCGAAAACTCCGCCCAAACTGTCGAACTTGCGCACTTGAAAGCGATCAACCTGCTCGTTGGGTCTTGTCACGGCCAAAGTGACCGTCGGGTTGAGTTCTTCCAGTTCGGGTTTCTCGGCTAAGGAAAAATTGGTTCTTCTCGAATTTTTGGCTGAAACATTTTCGCTACAGAACCAACAGTTTCTTTCGTGGCACAAACCTTTGCTGAAGCTGTGCGATTGGGGGCGGCGCTTTGCGGCTTTCGGGCCGTCGCCCTTGCCCGCCAATTTCCTCAGCGTCGCTGGGTCGATGGCGGCTTTCGGCGCGCGTTTCGGGCAAAGGGCTCTGTCGCTGTCTCGCAGCGCTTCGTTAATTTTGCCCGAGAGCGAATTGAGCTTGTTCATGATTTTGTTGCAGAGGCACGTGTGTGGCTTATTCGGTTTTTTTCTTGAGCTGATGGTCGACGGAATGGGGCCGAATCGACGCAGGCTTCTGATCCTTCCGGACGGGATTGCGATGGCTGCTTTGGTGACTGTCCGTTTCGACCTCCTCTTTCTTCCGCGAGGAGCAGCGGGCGAACTGGCTGCGGCATTTGGCTCGAATTCCTCGTGTTGGTTGGGCTCGTTTCGCTTTTCACAATCGGTCATTTTGTTGTAATGAGAATTTGGATTAATGTCGAAAACGTTCAGTGGTAACAAAAAAATAAAACATTTGACAGTAATAGACGTCAGGTTGTCGTCATGGATTGATTAATCCCTATTTTCTATTGGAACTGCTTTTTGGTGTTTCATTCCAAAATGATGGTAAAAGTCCTGATGGATTAACTTTAGTAGATTGGAGTACAGGGAAAAGTTGAGTCTGGGATGTAACTTGCGTCAACACTGTTGCTGCTTCTTATCTTCAGTCTTCTTCTCAAATTGCATGTTCAGCGGCTAATTTGGCACAATCAGTAAAACATAACAAGTAAGGACAATTACCTTTTTATTGCTTTCGCTGCTGAAACCTTTGGATCTTGGTCTGATGATGCCAAAAATCCATTGCTTCACACACTGGTGTTCCTCAGGCTGCCACCTATCTTAAACGAAGGATAAGTCTGGCTATACAGCAAGGAAATGCTTGTGCTTTGGGTACTGTCCCCGAAATGGCGTGCTTAGATGAAATGTTTAATTTATTTTAATTTTTAACATAGTCTAATACTTTTATTAAAATTATGTATAAATGGAATGAATCTACTTAGCTTCAATTATTTTTAATTAATCAAAATTTTCTAGTTGTGAAGAGGGAACTTTAATATTTCATAATTTAAAATAAGTTCAGAAGAAACTTTTTATTTAAATACAACACAATTGAATTCAATGAGAAAAAAAAAACAAAAACAAATTCAAACCGCCTGATGGGTAAAACCTTCAATCCAAATTAACGAAATTTATCCAAAAATAACGATTCCGTACTTCCACCTTTCACCAACACAGTGAAATAAGCGGTCCCAAAGTCCACCACATAACTAGAAAGAAAATGATACAAATCTGTGCAAAATTTTGTATTATAAAATACTCTTTCTTGCTGAAAATCTCCTTGAGGGTCTTTCTTATGTCAACACGATAGATAATACCCACTCTGATGAAATAGACTCGGAAATACTTCGGCAGATACTTGCGACAATCTACACTTATAGGTAGCAAATAAGCAATTACATCTTGCACACTGCAAAACCCAAATTAGATTTTTGAAAATTTTACTAATCCATTACCTCTCATTCTCATCAAACTGTTCGACCAAAAAATGTTTTTTAAAGTCAGGAAACTCGATTTTGGCCGGCCAGATTAACCGTCCGTTTATGAAGGACACCCGGTGATCCACAAGTTCGTCAGGAATTGGTGTAAGATTCCTCAAATTAATGTTGACACCCAAAAGTCGATAATTGCGTTGGCGAATTGTCTCAATTAATATCTTGTCCCTTTCTTCTTGACTTGTATTCATTTCAGTGCTCAGAATTCTTGCCCTACTTGCAGAGACTGGATTCAAATCACAGTCCATTTGTATGAGAAACGCACATTCGAAACGTCTATGGGCATCATAAGACTTGTAATTTCTGTAGACACAGCGCCTTCCGTTTTAAAACCTTCTCATAACTCGGCTTAATTGCCAGGGCATCTTCACAGTGCAATAATGCTGTAGGATAATATTTTAAATAAAATAGTCTTGCAGATACATTATTGTAAAGTGTGGCTAGTAGTTCTTGATTTGGAGGGTTAATTAAAATTCCAGCTTTGTAAGCCAAGATTGCAGATCTGTAGTTCTTGAGCTGGAAATGGCCATTCCCTTGCATTTTAAATGAAAGGGCCATTTCGTTTCGGCCATCGTCTTCTATGTCGAAATTGGCTTCTCCCATTTCCTGCAAGTGGTTTGATTAGAGAGGAAAACAATTTTGAACCCTAACCTGGTCGCGGAGATCCTCAATCCATTCATTAAATTGACGTTCCTTCTCTTCACTTATCAAGTCATCAAGCTCTTTTAGCAATTTTGCTTCATCACCAGCGGCCATATTTTCTGCCATTGAGACCACTCAAACACAGATCAGATCTAATTTGTTCAAACAGGTAGACACTATTAAATTGTAACATCAATTCGTGGCGAATTGTTACCACCGGGTTTATTCCCTTACTAAAACGATAGATACGAACACTTCAATTGAAATGGCAAAATTAAAAAAAGCAACTTAAAATTACAATTGATATTCGTCTAGTAACAAACTGGAACTAATAGCGCATGCCTACTTTCGAAAAGAAAAAACAACTCTTTCTACAGATTATCTTTAATATGTTTTATTTAAAGTTTTGTTGATAATTTAGAAATTTTAATTAAATAGTTACGGCTAACATCAGAAATCACAAGGATATTGTTATTTGTGGCATTTATTTACAAAATATGAAAATCGTCGGAAAGAAACCTTCCAGTTATTTAGAAATTGGCTGAAGTGCAGACGAAAAATAATTTGTATTATCAATAGTTTCGAAGTTAAATTTACACGTTTTTCCACGTTCTTTACCCTTTTAAACTTTAAAAAAAATATTATATTTTTCGCCATTCTATTGAGAAACATGTTCTCTAGGAATTCCCTCAATTGTCAATGCGTAACGATATTTTAAAACGTGCCTTCTCTTCTGCCGAAATACTTTGTATTTTGGAACTTACTGGCTTGCTACGTGATGATGGTAAACGTCCAGAGGGATTAACTTTAATACCTTGGAGTAAAGGGAAAGGTTCAGTCTGGGATGTAACTTGCGTTAATACTGTTGCTGCTTCTTATCTTCAGTCTTTTTTTTTGGCACAATCAGTAAAACATAACAAGTACAGACTCATCAAGGACAATTACTGGACAATTACCTTTTTATTGCTTTCGCTGTTGAAACCTTTGGATCTTGGTCTGATGATGCCAAAAATCTTTTTCTTAAACTATCTCGTTCCATTGCTTCACACACTGGTTCCTCAGACTGCCACCTATCTTAAACGAAGGATAAGTCTTGCTATACAGCGAGGAAATGCTGCTTGTGTTTTGGGTACTGTCCCCAAAATGGTGTGCTTAGATGAAATTTTTAATTTATTTTAATTTTTAACATAGTCTAATACTGTATAACTAATTTTTATTAAAATTATGTATAAATGGAATGAATCTACTTAGCTTCAATTATTTTTAATTAAATACAACACAATTGAATTCAATGAAGAAAAAACAAATTCAAACCGCCTGATGGGTAAAACCTTCAATCCAAATTAGAAAATTCTTCCAAATATGCTAATTCCATACTTCCACCTTTAACCAACACAGTGAATTCAACGATCCCATTGTAGATCAAATAACTGGAAAGAAAATGATACAAATCTGTGCAAAATTTTGTATTATAAAATACTCTTTTAAGCTTAAAATCTCCTTGAGGGTATTTTTCATGTCAACAGGGTATATCTTCTCATCATCGATGAAATAGACTTGGAAATACTCTGGCAGATACTTGCAACAATCTCCATTTATAGGTAGCAAATCAGCAATAACATCTTGGAAACTGCAAAACCCAAATTAGATTTTTGAAAACTTTACTAATCCATTACCTCTCATTCTCATCAAACTGTTGGATCAAAAAATTTTTTCTAAAGTCAGGAAACTGGATTTCGGCCGGCCAGATTAACCGTCCGTTTATGAAGGACACCCGGTGATCCCGAAGTTCCCTACTAATTGGTGTAAGATTCTTCAAATTAATGTTGCCAAACAAAAGTCGATACTTGCGTTGGCGAATTATCCTAATTAATATCTTCCTTTTGTGTTGACTTGTATTCATTTCAGTGCTCTGGATTCTTGCCCTATTTGCACAGACTGGTTTGAAATACCACTTCTCATCGTCGAAACAAATATTGGCAGCAACAGCTTGTAATTTTTGTCGACACAGCGCCTTCCGTTTTAAAACCTTCTCATAAGTTGCCTTAATTTCAAGAGCATGTTCACAGTGCAATAATGCCGTAGAATATTTTTTTAAATAGAATAGTCCAGCAGATACATTATTGTGAAGCTTGGCTACTAGTTCTTGATCGGGGGGTTGACATGAAAGTCCAGCTTTGTAAGCGAAGATTGCAGATGTGTAGTCCTTTTAAAAGAAAGGGCCATTTCGTTTCGGCAATCGTCTTCTATGTCGAAATTGACTTTTTCCGTTGCCTGCAAGTGGTTTGATTAGAGGGGAAAACAATTTTGAACTCTAACCTTTTTCCGGGTATCCTCAATCAATTCATTAAATGGACGTTCCTTCTCTTCACTTATAAAGTCATCGAGCTCTTTTAGCAATTTTGCTTCATCATCAGCAGCCATCTTTTCTGTCATTGAGACCACTCACTCAAACACAGATCAGATCTAATTTTTTCAAACAGGTAGACACTATTAAAATTGTAACATCAATTCTTGGCGAATTATTACCACCGGGTTATTCCTTTACTGAAACGATAGATAGAACACTTCAATTGAAATGTCACAATCAAAAATCAACTTAAAATTCCAAATGATTTTCGTCTAGAAACAAACTGGAACTAATAGCGCATGCCTACTATTAATTAAAATGTAAAAAAAGTTCAAAACTTGAGCCCCTCATAAAATATTTAAAATTTTGGTTTCAAATTTATATGAGCTTATTGCTGGCACTTACACGCATACTTTTTATTCGCATCGCTTTTCTTCAAATATTATAGTTTGCTCATAATTTAATTAAAATCGTTTGAGCTCGTTTTGCAGAAAGCGCATTTTTTCATAGCTGGAGGGTAAAGTGTCAACAAGATATATTGCCCAGACAAAGGCACCGAGTGGCCTTTGTCAGGGCCTTATTGACCGCCATAAAGTTTATCTTAAACGAGTGAAGTGGAAAATATTTATTTTTGAGATAGTTTCGATAATTTATTGTGTTGTCACGAATTTATTGACAACATAAAAATCTTATTTTATCGAAAATAATAATTGCTATAGAATATGATTTTATATAAATAATTGTGCCCAATTTATAATAATGTACGTCAATGATTAAATGAATGATTAAATTCCATAATAATTGAAAGGGTTAGAATAAAATGAGTACAAGTGAAATTTACATTTTTTGAATATATTGGAGTTTGAAGGTATCTAACTATAAAACAGTCCAGACTTTTTCTTAACAAAAACCTCATTTTATATTAGTTAATTCAAAGAGAATAGAATTTTGTGTTTGTGTTTGGTGAAATAAAGAGGCACTTCACCTTTAACAAAACGTACTTATCCCATAATTTTCAAAAATGCATTTATACCCTTTTTTATTCTGACCCCTTCAATTCATGCATTCAATGATTAACAACAAAGGTTTGTTTGATAGTAAATTTCTTTAATTATGTATCTATTCACAAAATTTACTGGCATAGAGGCAGAGATGAAGGTCAAATTTTATTTCTTCGTGTGAAATACCCAAGTTGTAAAAGGTCCGTTTTAACTTCAGGTATTGTTTGATTTTGCTGTATTCAACATTTGTTCCCGCGATTATTCACAGGTTGCATGTAGCCTAGGTAATATATTGCTTGATTATTTTTCGATTATGTTTGGAATAAATTATAATGTATTAATTATACAGTTTTTAATTCATTTGTATCTGTTAGAAATCAGATCTTTTGTAAATAATTGTAGTTTCGATAAATTACTTATTGTATTATCACGAATTGATAAAACACTAAAATACAAATTTTATTTTATTGAAATACTAGGAGTAAATTAATAAGTATGTATGTACGTGTTTCGAAAAACGGGTGGGTGGGTGCGTGCGTGCGTGCGTGCGTGAGTGCGTGGTTTGTTTGATTAAAAAAATTGGTTTATGTAATGTTTTCAACAATTGAGAGCTATTCACCTTACTTACTTACATATTTTCAGAAAATCTCACTTAACCCCATCATCCATTTGCTGCCCCTTCAATTATTCAAGAACCAAAAAACTCAAACAAACGACAGACTAAATTCTTCAAATACATTTTATGATGATTCTAGAAATAGTGATTTAATTCAATGCAATGAATTGAGTTCAATAATAAAAAAAATATATCCTCTGTTTAAAGTTATCAACAGTTGCAAGCCCCAAAGTAATAACCGGCTTCTACAATGGAATGATAAATTCTGTGGCTTGGCGCTAAAAGGGCCAATGTCAAAATTTGACTGTTTGGAGTTAAGCAGTACATTAGATTATTTTTCTCAATATCTTTTATATGCTAAAAGGGCCAATATCTAGTTAAACCAATAGCAGATCGGTAAATGTGTTAAAGGCCAATGTCTCTAAGAATGCATCAAAGTCATTCAATAACTCAAATGTGGAATA
This sequence comes from Dascillus cervinus, assembly GCA_949768715.1. Classification (NCBI taxonomy): domain Eukaryota; kingdom Metazoa; phylum Arthropoda; class Insecta; order Coleoptera; family Dascillidae; genus Dascillus; species Dascillus cervinus. The sequence continues at coordinate 28,797,759 of OX458322.1, forward strand.
TTTGACTTTCGCCTTTTTAGCACCAAGCCACAGAATTTATTATTACAATCACAAATCAGACATTGTTATCATCAGAGTCGGTACCGAAACACTTCATATGAGATAATTAAAAATAATTCGCTTATTAAAATCAATCTTCGGGTAATTTATTTACCATTGAAGGGCTTGTAGCAACAACATATCTGACACATTTAATCCGAAAACTTATAAAAAAATACTTCATTACATTTTTTAAATACTCTCATAAAAGGTTAAAATAAGCTGTTAAGTTTTTACTGTCTGCGGTAAATTTAAAAAATACAGACAGTTCCTTGTTGCTGCAAATTCTTCAATATTACTTTTACTCGTAAATATCCTTTTGAAGGATATTTCGAATTGGTTGGTTCCTTGCAACCCTGGAATCGACAATTTCAGGAAGCAATACTTTCATGTAAAATTTTTCTAAAATATTCACCATATTTCCTTTCCAAAAATTATCGTTTCGTTGTATAACTTCACAGGCAATAGTTTTAGCGAGGGTCACTTCGCCATTACGAAAGAATGCAACAGTATTCTCAGAAAGGTTTTCGAACGCGGCAAACTCATTTTCATTGTTAGAAAAGACCCCCGTTGTCAACGCACTTAGCGTACGACGTTCGACATAATGATAATAAAAAAGTTTTAGGTGTTGCCTGTATTTAGGCATACGCTAAATTATTTTAGAGGACCCGAAAGTCGGCAAAAACTGGATCAGATACGGCACTTAAGCGAGGAAAGGAAAATTATAACAAAAAAATTTGTCTCATTTTAAAAAAAAATTATTAAATTTCTTTCTAAACAGTTGAGTCCCTAGTAGCACACAATAAGAAATTTAAAAAATATTCGAATGTTTTCGAATATTTTTAATATTTTTAAAATATATTTAAAAATCATTTATTTTTCCATATTTAAGAAATATTAGATTCACGTTGAAAAAAAGAATTTCAAAAAATTTAAATCGGAAAAAAACAATTCGGTAAGATAATCATTTAATTAATAAGAAATTAATAAGTCCAAATTTAACAAAGCTCATAAAAAAGAACTCTGTAACAATTTTGTTGCTGATTTTCTTTTTAGAAAAAGAGAAAACTTCTCTTTATTTTATTATTGTCTGTATTATTAAGGAGGCCACTTGAGAAGCAAGATTCACAAGATGGCGCCACCGTAGTAAAGTGTCAATTTTGTAAAAACTCTTTTCATTAACAAGCTTTTTTATATAAAAAACTAGTGGTGGATATAAAAGATAAAAAGATGATCTAGGTATAGACATAAATTTGCCATGGAAAAAGCTGAGAAAAGTATTTATTCAAAAATGTCACACTTTCCGATGCTTTTTGACTTAAATATTGACAAATGTGATTAGATCTACGAGTATACTTATGATTAATGCTTCCAGGGTGTGATCAGAAAGATTTTCTTTACTTTTAACAAAAAATTATAATATTATTGAAGGTTTGACATTTTTGAATAAATACTTTTCTCAGCTTTTTCCATGGCAAATTTATGTCTATACCTAGATCATTTTTTTATCTTTTTTATCCGCCACTAGTTTTTTATATAAAAAGCTTGTTAATGAAAAAAGCACTTTACAAAATTGACACCTTTTTCTACGGTGGCGCCATCTTGTGAATCTTGCTTCTCAAGTGGCCCCCTTAACCGATAATCTCGCTTCTTATTGTTGATAAAAATATGAACCACAGTTTATAGTGTTCAAAAAGGATATAACTACGAATTTCTGTTTTGTTTTTGAGAAAATCGATGAGAAAGGAAAAAAGCAAAATAAATCAATTTTTGTTGCGATTTGAACAGAGATGCCACTGTTTGAAGTTGCAAATTCTTTTATCTACGATCATTATATAATATTGTATAACTATTATTGATGTGAAACCTCTACTCTAAATTGTCATTTTATCCATGGATAAATTAAAGGAAGCTTCTTATTGATTCCCAGCCATGGGTAAAATTGACAGAATTTTTATCCATCGGGACTTCGACCAATGAAAATTAAAAATATTGGGATTTTTATTTTACAACATTGTCACGTTGGTGACAGTTCGCATTAATTGCAACAACATAACCAAACAAAACTAAAGCAATTGACAGGGAAACGTACCAAAGTGAAATTCGTGATTTGTGAAGCAGTTTTTCGTGACCGAAAAATTTAAAATGTTGGAAGAAGAAAATGAAATGTCCTGTACGCAATATCGCAACGACTGCCATAGAAAATCTTCTAAAATATTATCGCTTATCTTAGGTAAGTAAATAACGCAAACTTGTTTCGTGTAGCGTTTTGGAACATTTTTTATTACTACCACATAAAATTTTGCAGAAATATGACCAATATGATGGAAATTGGCCGTTTAAACGCATTGGCCGTTTTGGAGGAAGCGGAGATGACTGTAGAGCGGCCCCCTGGGAGATTTTTACCGCAGCAGGATCCTTTTGAAGCTCTAAATGATAGGATATTTTTAAAATTATTTAGACTATCCAAAATAATGGTTCGAGATCTAATAGAAATTATACAAGACTTTTTGATTGCGCCGTCTAGAGTTTCAGCGTTATCGAACGAACTAAAGGTAATTTTAGTTAAAATGAAGTGAGAAGAACTGCTCTTCAGTAAAATTTGTTTTCAATATTTTTGTAGGTCCTGTTGGCGTTAAAGTTGGCCAGTGGAAGTTACCAAACTGATATTGGCTATAATTTCTTTCTTGGAGTGTCGCAGTCGTCGACTTGTCGGGCAATCGATGAGGTCACGAATGCCCTGAACCAGCCTCAAAGTTTAAATGAGTGGGTTAAATTTCCCAATACTATCCAACAGTTGGAGGCAATTAGAAGAAGGTATTGATTATAGTAGATTTTTTTTCGTTATGCCATCATATTTAAATTTTTAGATTTCATAGAGTATGGCATTCCGGGTATAGTTGGCTCAATAGATTGCACGCATGTAGCAATTGTACTCCAAAATAGGCCTGACTACGAGGAACATGTGTGTGTAAATCGGAAAAATTACTTTGTGAACTTTTGTGAAATAAAATTAATAATGAGGACAAAGTTCCAATTTCTCAATCTCAATTTTTCAAAAATTGTAACATAACGCATTCATCCACTTGCTCGTTCAATTATACTCGTACCTATAACTAAGGGCCGGCTTTTCAATGTTTCCCTAATGATTTGCCAGCTAAAGTGTTTAGCAAGAATTTATTGTTGTAGTTATCGCAACAATTGCCATTAACTATCGTAGCGTGTGGTATATTCATTTGCTTAGCAACGATTGCAACATACTAGAATATTATCCTTTTGGAGACTTGAAATAGAACTGGATTGTTTGTGTTTTGTCCGATCGGAGAAAAATCACTTTTCGACGGTCATATTAAATTTCAATAGTGCAGACTTTACGAACAGGTGCACTTAATCTGACGTCATTTGAGAACGACTAAAAATAAATAGGCAACCCGTCGTAACAGAAAATGAAAAATTCGTCAAGTCCGGTTTGCCCTTAATGCACTAGTACTATTATAGTTATTTATGTATCTAGAACGAAAAGTTAAACTTTAAAGTACGAGCAGTTGTTTACAGCCGAGGCTGGAATTACTTGCGAGTACCTTCTAAGTTACTTTTCGTTTGAGATACATACAAAACTTTATTTCATAAACTGACGTAAAATTTTAAAGTTCTAGGACTTTTAAAATTTTACTTTAAACTACTAGCACTTTAAAGATCTACTTTTCGTAGCATAAATTGACCAAAAAGCGACACTTTACAAACCATTATGAAATAAAATTAACTACCAATAAGTTACAAGCAATTGAAGTTTTTCCTTCAATTAACTACAAAAATCACGTAGGCACTGAAACAATTGAAAATGGTAATTATTAAAACGTTAAAAGCAATCGAACATTAAGGTCGTATATTCACTTTTCATTAGTTTTGAAATGAAATGAATTTAATTTCAAGACAACACATCTATTTCCAACAGGATGGAGCACCGGCCCATAATTATCAAAGAACAACCAATTTGTTAAACAGATAATTCATTGATAAATGGATAGGAACTAATTGGGCCCCCGTGCGTTGGCCACCATGTTCGCCAGATTTAACCCCCATGGATTTTTATCAAACAGGTTTACAAATTTTACGCGAGAAAGATCCTCTGAACGAACGAGTTTCGCATGGTATGAATCATGAAATAAATTGCTACAAACAATTCTATAAACAAAAAAAAAGTCGAGTAAAGCAGCTGACTTGAAAATTGTTCATCCGACCAGTTTCTACCTTAGCTAATGACAGTATCCCTGATAATGCAGAAAATTTAATTTAAAAATTTAATATTGCTTTATTTAATATTGCTTGTTTTGTTGTGTCGTTTAAAAATGATTACTTTTAACTTTTTTTTTGAAGCGTCCGCTGACTTTTGTTTTAGAAGCAGGAATGAGCAGGAATGAAGCACTAAACATTCCGCCTAGTTTTAATTTTTCTGCTCAAAGTCGTCCGCTGAGTGAGAAGCGAGCGAAATTAAAGATAATCTTTAATAACTTTTGTTTGAAGCGTCCGCTGACTTTTGTTTTAGAAGCAGGAATGAGCAAGAATGAAGCACTAAACATTCCGCCTAGTTTTAATTTTTCTGCTCAAAGTCGTCCGCTAAGTGAGAAGCGAGCGAAATTAAAAATAATCTTTAATAACTTTTTTTTGAAGCGTCCGCTGACTTGTTTTAGAAGCAGGAATGAGCAGGAATGAAGCACTAAACATTCCGCCTAATTTTAATTTTCCTGCTCAAGGTCGTCCGCTAACTTCACGGACCCCAGTCCGAACGGATTAAACTCCGTATCGCGACAAAATCGTCCAACCACACCTTTGGCGATTCACCAGTAATAGTTGGAAATCTATAATTTCCAATTGTCAAAATTTAGAAAAAAATTAAACAGACATTAATGTCAACCTCAATTTCTAAATCAAGATTATTTACCATATTCCTGTTTTTTGAAAATATGGCTTAGGTCTCTTGTTGCCCCGAGCCCTTCAAATCATCTAACGCTAGCAAATTATTAAATACGTTCTGGTAGAAAATAAATTAAAATCAGGTAAATTTGTGAATAAAATTTGAAAACTGTGCTCTGCACATCTACAATTTCATTTCCGAACGTATTCTATCTGCGCTTGGTATTTTAAAAGATACTTAGGTAATAGCCGAATATTTGCTTTGACCCTCACCGCCCACCCGCCTTTCCCCTAACCTACGCACTGAATACATTTTTAGAAATCGTAGAAATCCGCATTGCCACGCCATCTGAGCGATATTTCACGAAATACAAATTTAGCGGAATTGGCGCTGCTATCGCGGTTTCATATTTAAAAATTTCCGTTATTAGTTTCCGTTGTTCAGTGGTGGTATATATTGTGAGGTTATCTTTTAGTCTGAAATTATAAATTATCTAGCAGGTTTATTGTGTAGTTTGAGGTCATTATTAGTTGAAACAACTCTCAAAATGTCGAGGACTGAAGAGGAAGCAAAAGCTTTAGCTAAGGATGTACTTGATAATGTGAAAAGTATGTCCGAAGAGAACAAGGCTGGTGCTTTACCTTTATACACCAAAGTGTTTTTACATCCTGCGTCGGTTACTGGTACCAAGTAAGAATTTGACAAAGGAAGATAGACACATTTTACCATTTTCTTTTAGTTATAAATGGTCATTGGACGACTTTGAATTAGGTCCTCGATTGGGACGAGGGAAGTTTGGTCGTGTATATTTAGCCCGTGAGAACCGTACTGGCTGCATTTTTGCTTTAAAAACAATAATCAAGAAAGAAGTAGCGGAGAATCACGTTGAACGACAGATTGTGAGAGAAATTGAAATTCAGTCGCGCTTAAAGTAACACTTGAGTTTTTAATATTCGTTATCTCTATCTAATTAATTATTTTAGACACCCAAACATCCTACGACTACATACCTGGTTTCACGATGATTTTCGTATCTACTTAGTATTGGAATGTGCCGGAAAGGGAGAATTATATAAAGTTTTGCAATCATCTCCCAACAAAAGATTCAATGAAAAACAGTATGTACCATTTTAATTATTCTAAAATTGAGGACCTTGATGCAAAAAGGGGATAAGTCATTATTTTACCAATATCGAGTTATGTATGCCATTTGAATGTATTGTAAATTAGGTATCGTTTGATGTAAGAATGGGACAAGTTAGGCGAGTCATAATGGAGTTACTACTTTTGACTCCTCCCATAACGCATCTTTGATGCAAGAAGGCGATAAGTCCAATTTACATATTGTGACTCATCCCCTTTTTGCATCAAGGTCCTCAATTGTAATAAATAAATTTAATTTAGAGCTGCAAAATACATATATCAAGTAGCTGATGCATTAGAGTATTGCCATCAAATGCATGTTATTCATCGTGATATCAAACCAGAAAACTTGTTACTTACTGAGAGTGACAATATCAAATTGGGTGATTTTGGATGGTCTGTTCATGCACCGTCTTTACGCCGCAACACAATGTGTGGAACAGCCGATTATTTGCCACCAGAAATAATCAATGGACAACAATATGGACAACATGTCGATTTGTGGTGTCTCGGTAAGAACAAAATTTATTTTAATGTATTTTTTTGTGATTTTGTTTCTTTTTTTAGGAATTCTGTGTTATGAATTTTTAGTAGGACATGCACCTTTTGAAAGTAAAACCAATGAGTTGCTGTATGAAAGAATTAAGCAATTAGATTTTAAATTTCCCCCCTTTGTATCAGAAGACGCTAAGGATCTGATATCAAGAGTAAGTTGATACAATTGAATTATTACCATTCAATTAACTTTTTAACTCCAATTTAAAAGATATTTTCCTTATATTGACCTTTATCAGTTTTCATTCATATTTAGGAAGAATTTTAAAAAGTGATATAGTTTTTCAAGTATCATATAATGTTTTTGCTAATACATACTTTAAAACATCAGAGATACTAATTGTTCTTTAATAAAAGTTAATAAATAAAATAAGTTTCAAACAAATACCACCAAGTTTAATCAATTGAGTTTCAAATACTGACAAGAAAATATGAGTTGCAAATCAATTAATCTTTTGTAAATAATGTAATTATTGTGAGTTAGCACAATATTAATTAATTATAGTGTTTTTAGTTGCATTTTGCAATTTAAAGCATTGAAACAGTTTTTTGCATTTTGCTAAAATCAACACTCTGTGGATTTAGGTTTTAAAACAATTTGTATGTACTTTTTAGCTGTTAAAAATAAAAATGGAAGAGAGACTGACTTTAAAAGAGGTGATGCAGCATCCTTGGATTCTACGTAATTATAAAAAGGAAGAGTGATTTCACCAAATTTGTGTTTATTTTTTGTATTAACTACTTAATCATTGTACTATATTATGTAAATTTTTTAGGCAAAAGTTTGAATGGAAAAGTTTTATACTAGAATAATATTGTATTGCCAAATTGATAATAAATAAGCAGATAAACAATTTAAAAAACTGTAACCTCACTATTGTCACCGGGACCATAATAACGAATCAAAATCAGATAAGTAGTTTAGGCGCTACGGTGGAACATACGTAAATACAAACGTATTATATACTGCTATTAAAAATTTTCGATGATATAGATGAAGAATTAGCTTCCTTAGGCAACCCGTCGTAACAGAAGATGAAAAATTCGTCAAGTCCGGTTTGCCCTTAAGAGCCTGGTTACAGACACCAATTCAAAATCCTGCTGCAGGGACGCCAGAGGAACGGTACAATAATGTTTTTGTGAGGGCACGAGGTATTATTGAAAGGTGCAATGGTGTCCTAAAAATGCGTTTTCATTACCTCCTAAAACATCGCACACTACATTATGACCCCACTAAGTCTGCAAAAATTGTTAATGCTTGTGTTGCCCTACACAACACGTGCATAAGACACAATTTGCCTGATGTAGAGATCGAGGAGGACGATAATAACTTTGATCTTGCCCTTATTCATAATGTTGCAAATGTTGAGTGCGAAAGGCTGGGAAGAAATGCAGAACTATTAGCTGGAAGACAACTGCAACGAACATTAATTGCCACGCTCAAGAAGCCCCATTGCTAAAGCGTCCTGAAATTTCACGCGACCACTCAAGAGACGCTTCTATATCGCACCTCGGCTGCAAGAGTGCAAAAAACCAACAGGAGTGCAAAGGGTTAAAATGAATAAATTTTTAAAAAACACATGCTTTATTTAAATTAATTAAACACTTCTTTCATTTGCTGCTGCCAATCGCTCTGTTGCAATTGTTTTACGATGCATCCCTTCTGGTTTTGCCGTGCAATATTCCTCTTTGATTTTTGTTTTCTTTTCACATGCTACGAGGAATCTATCGTTAGCTGCGATAGCTGTATCCAGCCTCTTCATAGCTGTGGTTTTTTTCCTTTGTTCTTGAGGTTCTTTTGTCTAACATATATTCAGAACTTAAGTGTCAAAGTAAACAGGTTTTTGTTAACATACCGATGCAGAGAATTCCACTGTTTGCATCTCTGGAGATATAAGCGGCATCGGTTCCTCAACGAAATCTTTGCTCAATTCATTAACTTCAGTTATCTGTAATACATTAACACTGTTTAATTATGAACATAACTGAATATTTACCAATTACAACAATCTCTACTGCAGATTCTATAACATTGGTGTTCCTGTGGATGGTGGCCGGATCCAGCCACCTCCTCATGGCTCCATTTCGTATCCTCGGGAGGTCCATCGCCAGTTGCAGTAGCACTTTTTTTTGTTAAAGCGCTTTTTGTTCTAACTTGTTTTTTCAAGTCTTGCCATGTCTGTAATAATAAATTTATGCCCGGTTGCACCGCACATCAATTTAATACAAATTAACTAATATACATTAAAAGTTAATGCAACTTAAATTTTACCGCTCAGAGTGTTCATTTATTAGCTAATATGTGTTTAACTTGCACGCTTTGCTATAACGGTTCTTGTGATTGTAATACTAGTTTTACACAGTAAAATTTTTTCATGAATTAATTCATGAATAAATTCACGAATTTGTTCTTGAATTTCTTGATGTATTTACACGATCAAATATTTTATTGCGGCTGTTCAGTTATGCCAATCATGAAATAGTGTCTTTTGTTTACCACCAACCTGTTAATGGTTGTTGGTTGTTATCTATTCATTTTGGAGGTTACGTCAAACGTCTACCTGTTATTCTTGATTTGTTCAAATATGAAAATTTTAAAAAAAGCAAGAAAAAACTGTGTGTACCTTGTAATAGCATGTTATTTATTGAGGTATACGGTACCTGTGGTAAAATGACATTAGTTGGTTGCAGCAAAGGGAAAAAAGCAATTTAAATCTAAAATGAGAAATTTCACAATGATCCAAGTCAATTTAAATCATTTTTACGAATAGACAAAAAATGTTTCGAAATTTTGATAAATTTAATTGAAGGACGAATTACTACGAAAGATAGTTTCCCTGCACTTGACAAATTAATAATCACGTTGAGATTTTTACCAACAGGAGAATCTTATCGAAGTCTAATGTCGGTTAAGAATTGACACCTCATAACTAGTTACTAGTTAATTCAGAAAAACATGCCGGTTATTGTCATTTTTGGCGACCAAGTATTTCCTAAAAATTTTCAGAGTTCATTATAGTGTTAATTTGTGAAACATTTGTGACAATACCTTCTTTTCATCTTTTCTGTAAAATTTGGGAAATATGACTTACAAGGTGTTACTTTTTAAACGACGATGTATTCATTCTTGGTTGCTGAGTCTACTATTTCATTATTTGTACCAGTGGTTTGTAGAGAAAGTTTTAAAACTCTTCTTGATAAGTACATGGTGTACGGAAAACAATAGCAGAATGGCTTAATATATCCAAGCAGTTCAATGAAGTATGGAACTTGCCAAACATTTTGCGATCAACCAGGGGAATTTTTCAGTTGCCACAATTTCATGACTTCATAATCACAGATAATAAAAAATAATGGGGTTTAAGCCTGTCCATTGAAGGTGTACAGAATATTATTTTCTTTTACATTTTACTTTTCAAACTTTCGTGGCTGTCACCACATGTCACTCCCTTAACGAAAGTTGGTATTAATTTTTAAATTGAAATGTAACTAGAATTCCCTAAAAACTTGACGCTAAATTACAGCAAATTCTACTCCGACAATTTATTCATGAATTTTGTGGCCTTGAGAAAATTCACGATAATTTTGCGAACACAGCAAACAAAAAATTCAAGGTAACAAAATTCATGAATTTATTTCACTGTGTAAAAACACTATAAGGTTAACCCCTTACCGCCCACTGTGACAAATATGGGTCATGGTTTTTTTTTCAAGTTATTGTGAAATTTTTGTTGTTAACACTATCTGTCCCGTATTTGGCACACTCAAATGTTTTATAATATCATCATAAAAGGTATTACGTGGCCCTGACCGCAATATATGACATATTTGACGCGAGTAATATTTTAAACTTTTTTATAAAAAATTGTGATAAAAATTTTTTTTTGTATTTTTTCAAGTGTTCAATAACGACAATTAATAACATATATTTAATTGAACGGTATAAAAAAAATCGGGCGGTAAGGGGTTAAGGAAAACAAATTCAAAGTACTTTGTTTAGTTAAACGAAATCTTGTATAAAATTTGTATCCGTCTAAATCATGAAACGGATCAGATCTTGTATACTTTAGACGAGGAAACCCAACGTCAATTACCTCCAATATATCAAGATCCGTCAAATAAATCGAAAGCTTCCAAAAAATTCATCTTGCAAGCAACACTACATCAGCTGTTTCTAAAAACGCACAATCTGCGTTTGCGTAAACCGCTGTTTAATATTTTAAACAGAAAATTCACGTACAGGTAGCCCTCGGTTTACGCCGATTCACAATAACGCCGCTGTGCAATTTACCGTTTCGCCCTGTACATAATTGGGTAATTCACCGATTTCCCTGACTGATTTTCGTTTCAGTCTTGAAGTATTTACTGAGCCGCGACGGTGGGGATTTTTTTTTCCAAAAATTTCTATTTAAAGCGCTTACCTATAATTATATGTTACAACACTATGGCCACTGAAACGGAAATGAAATGAATGAACCATGCTTTCACAACCCGCACCCCACCCCAATGCATTTTCGGCGTTTTGCGAGAATTTTACATCGGGAAGCCCATATTTAAATTTAAACCGGCACTTGTGGCGCTCGGTTTATGTAAACGTGATTGGCTAATTCGACAAATTTGCATGAATCTATCAACGACTGGATGTATTCCACTGAAACCTGTTCTCACAACTTTCAAGAATACGGTTCCGCTCTGTCCCTGTACGAAACTATCTTACTGGAATGACTCTCGCGGGAGAATATTCCAGCGAATTCGAGAATCGACTCCCAGGTAGACATGGACGCAATTAAAAAGTCTGTGGGGCTTCCGTCGGAACTAGAAGCAGCGCTGCCAGGTCAAACTGGCCAATGAAAAATGTATAAATATTATTATATTGTATTATTATTGCATTGTAACATATTATTTTGAATGTTATTTTTTATTATTTCAGTATACATTTAAAAAATATTTCCTAAAAAGATTTAAAAAATATTTTTATGACACTTAATATTTTAGAAATATTTCCAAAAAACATTTAAAAAATATTTCTTAAAAATATTTCTTTTACCTTTTTAAGAAATTTTTTAAAATGTTTTGGAGAAATATTTTTAAATATTCAAAAAAATACTTCTTTGCTACTAGGGGTGCGCTGAACGCGACCATTGTAAACTAAATGGTAACTCAATCAACTTTTGTTAAAAATTATCACAGATAAATTGAATAAATTATTTCAGATCTCACGGTTTCAGGTTTAATCAACTCGTTTGCCTTGAAATATATGCTAAGTGCTGTTAAAACCGAGTGAAATTTTTTACCAGAACCAGACATTCTCATTTCATTGCATAAGAATTTTGTAAAAGATGCTTGCATTACTGTTAACTCTGCAATGTTTCCTCTTCACCACTTCAACTTTAAAACTGCGTAAGTATGAACTGAAAATCAATCAATTATTGTAAAATTGTGTTGAAGCTCCGTTCCAGTACTGTCGAAAAAGTGATCCCAAATTGGAAAATTGCCTGATTGAGAGCATCCAAAACGCAGTGGTCTATTTGGCCGATGGTGAGCTGTAATTTATTAGAGAACAGGAAGTTAAAAAACCGTATTTAGGATATCGCCCTTTTAAAGTGCCTCCCCTCGCAGACCTTAAAATTGAGAGCATGGTGCTTCCAAGTGGGTCAGGCCCGGTGGGAATAGTTCAGCATTACAAAAATGTCTCATTAACTGGCATCACAGATGGATTGAAAGTAACCAAAGCGTCGTAAGTACCCACATAGACCAAGCAATAGAGGAAAATAAATGTCATAATTTAGCACAAATACTACCTGGAAACCGACTGTGCGATTTTATCAATTCTGCATAATTTCCAACTCGAGAATCATAATTTTTAATTTGTACAATTTTCAACAAAAAATCGCGTTTTTCTTAGTTTCTTGTTTGTTAAATGGAAACTAATGAAGCAACTTAATGCCGCTCCACCCTAAAGATTGTTGACAAATTGCTTTTATTGCTTTAGCGTACGCCTAAATATAGGCAACACCTCAGATTTTTTTATTATCCAGATATCACCATAATTACGGTAAAGTGCAGTAATAGGTCTATGTGTAACAATGAAAACGACTTTTGAGGGTTGCATTCCAATATACCTGTTCAACAGAATTTAGAACAATATAATTTAAAGTAAAATAATAATATGCAAGAAGGATTTGTTAAATTTAACAATTTTATTTACTTATTGTTAGTAAAGAAGTTTTGTTATTTCTGCTTGTTACTCTGCAATGTCTTAATTTACGCCAAAACGGGTTAGTATGTTGATACCGGGTGTTTTTTCAACGTAATTTATATTTATATCGTAAATCGTTTTTAAAAATTGATTTTTAGCCATCTCAAATTCTATTAATGATATATCCGGAATATCATCTATCTCCATATAACTAGAGAAATAAAATACATTAAAAAAAGTTAACGAAGTATAAAAAGTACAATGAAAATTTTAAAAATGTGTAGGACGAAATGTTAAACACATTAATTTTAAAATGTTGTGTGTGTTAGACTGTTTAAATTTAAATTTATATGTATTATAATAAAAAAGTGGATGCGGGAAAAAAGGAACAAAAAGATAACTGTAAGTTAAATAATATCTCCATATCACCATAATCAGAATCTTTATTTTGAAATGTACGCGTTCTTTTAATAATTTTGCGGTTACTGTATTTTTTGTCAATTTGCTACAATATGCGAACAAACAGATAATGCAATGCAGTTGACTGTAGTTAAAATTTTAGGCCAAATAGCCTGTTTGAAGAAAGGTTGTACTGTCGAACGTCATAAAATGTTATTACTTATTCTAGAAAATTCTGTTCAGAACTCGGAACAGATGTTGAATTTCGTATTCGAAAGGACTAATATTTATTAATAAATTAAAACACAATGAGTAAAAGATTAACCCCTTAAGACACAGTTTTTGTTTACAGAAAATTGGACCGCATTATGCACGACTTGCCCTAGTGCCAAATTGATATTTTGGAAATTAGATTTTCATCTAACCTACAAAAAATCAAGTTGGCACAAAATCTATTTCTTACTAACAAGCCAAAAATTAGATCCCATTTAATAAATCGTTAAACCTACAGCTTAATTAATTAAAAAATTACAATTTAAGCTTAATTTTTAAATTCAATTTCACATTTTTTTTGACATAACCCGCACAGTGTTTTTTTACAGAAAATTGCAGTTTTAGCTTATTATAAGTTATTACCACTACAGCTTATTTTTTTATATTCATGTGGGATAAAAAAGTCAAACAATTTTTTTGGAAAGAGCTTATAATTTAAGCTTATTCTCATTCATTTATTTAAAGGGGTCTTCACGAACGATTTCTAATATTAATATGACCTTAGCGTTGAATTTATATCCTATTAGGTTAATGTGGATAATAAAGATTAAATTTGTCCGAGACTAAAAAACAATTTATAGTAAAAAAACTTTTTCAATAAAACAACCTTTTATTAAAATGGTCTTTATTTTTAATCATTTAGGTCAAAAAAAAGAAAAAAAAAGAAAATTAAAAATTGGCGGAATTGTGAATTTTTTAAGAAAACACCGAATTTTCCGGTTTTTCCCGTTTTCCCCGGTTCTCATTATCCGATCGGGCCATTCGACCCCTCATTCTCTTCGCAATTTAATTCTCTACAATTCGTCTATTGAGATCATTAAGATTGCTTCATTAGTTTCCATTTTACAAGTAAGAAACTAAAAAAACGCGATTTTTTGTTGAAAATTATTTATAACAAATTAACAATTATGATTCTCGAGTTGAAAATTATGCAGAATTCATCTACTAACTGCCTTTGACAAAATCGCACAGTCGATTTCCAGGTAGTGTTTATGTTATGAAAAAATGCTTTATTGCTTGGCCTAACAGATTGTTCTATTTCTGAATTTTTTATTAGAGTAGATTTTGATAAGTTGTTGATGAAAATCGAAAATGTTTGCCCGAATGTGACTCTAACCGGCAAATATTCAGTCGAAGGGAGGATTTTAACGTTCACTTTGGGAGGACAAGGAAACTTCACCATGTCAAACGGTAATGATTGTTTTGATTGAAAATTTGTCACGATCCAATTTTTAGAGAACCTCAACGTTACTCACAAGATTCGTTTGGAGCTAGTCGCGAGAGAGGGGAAGGAGTACCTGAAAGTGATCGACTATAAAGTTAAACTAAGTCCCGAAAAAATTTATTTCCATTTTTGGAATGTCTCGAATATTAATAAAGCATTCGACGATGAGATCAACGCAGTGCTCAATGAAAATTGGAAAGTGGTCTACTCGGATGCGGTCGATGGTTACGAAGATGTTTATGGCACGATATTCACAGATTTAGCCAGCAAATTCTTCACAAATATACCTTTTAACGAATTATTCCTGGAATAATTGCGATACAAAATATTATAGTGGTATAACATTTTTAAACGGCCGTGGGTTAAATATAATCAATTGTTAAGCGTATTGTACATACAGGGTGATTCCTAAAAATATTGAACCCCGTATACCGCCTCAACAGTTCGAATCTCAGGTGCGGAACTATTTTTTATTTTTAATTTACATAATGCATAATGTATTAAGTATTTGTTATTAATTATAATTTTTTCTGAAATCGGGCAATAAATAACTGAGTTAGAGCGTGGGACGTTTTTTAGGAACCACCCTGTATATAAATAAACTTAAATTTATAACTCCGTTTTGATCTTGATTTACAATATTTTAAATTAAAAATCTCTCCGATTCAAGCTTACAACTATTCCCTAATTAGTCAGGTTGTAGCAAAATACAAAATTTGGTACAGTTATTAATTTTTGATTTGAAAATAAAAAACTTTTTATTGTAACAATGTTGAAATTCGCAAATGTAATTGGATAAAATAAATATTTTTTTGTCTTTATTCGATAATCTGAACATTTCGGCAATTCCGATCAACCAATGCAATTATTAGTTCGACTTAAAGAGGTCATACTGTATACATACAATTGGAGACAAATTCTAAACATAAAGGGAGCACTATACGCACTTCTACAGTTCAGCAATATTTACACAGATGGCAATTGCTTGCTTAATTTAAATTTTATATATTGTTCCACAAAACTCACAAATTCAAAACAATATTTACCAAATTAAGGTAACCGCACTAGTAGTTGACATTATAATAGAGGAAAAAAGGTTTTTTGCTATTACAGTAGAACCCCTCTAGTTCGCCCTCGGTTAATCCGTCGCTCCGGTTAATCCGACCGTGATCGGAGTCAAGAAACTTGTCCCGACTCGTCGGTGACTCACCGCCCGTCGCGCGCCACGCGCCATTATTTAAAGTACTCCGTCATCTCTTGTATCGTTTCTGTCGTAGCGTATTCTTTGTACCGAACTGTGCAGTTTTTAGTGCTTACTGTTCGTTAGTTTTACGAGAGTGTTCTTTTGTTCTCGTTACAGTATATGTTTTTAATTTTTTCTGATAATCCGACCTTTCTTGCGTTCCGACCATATACCCCCAGTACCAAAGGTGACGGATTAGAGGGGTTCTACTGTATATCAATATTTAAATATTTTTTTAGATAATGTAGGTAGTATTGTTCTGTACTGTATCTCCTTGTAAATGATCTAAAATGGAGTATTTTAAAAATGGAAATACAGTTCTTTTTAAAGGATTTTTTAAAAAACCTTTAAAGTTTGTTAGTATTTGACACTCAAAAATTTTTAAAATCTAGTAGTTGACATATAAATAGATGTAGATATAGTAGATATGGATCTAGATGTAGATGTAGATGTATATGTAGATGTGGATGTGGATGTGGATGTGGATGTACATGTACATGTACATGTAGATGTAGATTTAGATGTAGATGAAGGATGTAGATGTAGATGTAGGATGTAGATGTCGATGTAGGTGTAGATATAGATGTAGATGTAGACGTACACGTGGCCGTATATGTAGACGTAGACGTAGACGTGAACGTAAACGTAAACGTAGAGGTAGACGTAGACGTAGAGGCAGATGTAGCCGTAGGTGCAGATGTAGATGCAGATGCAAATGCAGATGTAGAGGTAGATGTAGAGGTAGATGTAGATGTAGAAGCAGATATAGATGTAGAACAGATGCAGATGTAGTTGCGAGTGTTCAAGTGTTTGGGTGTTCGAGCGTTCGAGCGTTCGGGTGTTCTGCAATCAACCAAACGTTTTTTTAGTGTCTGAAGAGACAACAAATCCCTTTTTGTCTTTCAAATTCGTGTTTCGTTAGAAATCGTCTATAATGTAGCTAATCATGTGCAACTTTTTTTTATATGTATGTATGTGTGTGTTAATAAAAGAAATACTTAATTAACAGAGTTTTTAAAAGCTTACAATTAGATGGAAATAAAAATGCGGATGATAATTTAACTAGAACTGGTTTATTTTACTCGTCAATTTACAATTTAGTGAAGTGTTGTCGCAAAGGTTACAGAATGAATGTTTACAGGATGTTACAGAAGAACTGGTTGAAATAATTAAAAGCAATAATCTAAAATGTGTCGGTTGCCATCGTGGCGTCAGTCTGGCGAAACATATATGCTATTAATTTTACAAAATACGCATCAAATTTCGTAAAAAATCGAAAAAAAATCTACATCCTTCCTCTACATCCTTCCTCTACATTCTTCCTCTACATTCTTCCTCTACATCCTACCTCTACATCCTACCTCTACATCCTACCTCTACATCTTACATCTACATCTACATCTACATCTAAAGTTGGTTTTAATAGAACTCCACGATTACTTAAAAGCGAGGGACTGATATTCTGCTTACAATTAGATGGAAATAAAAATGCGAAGGAGAGAGAGCGAGAGCGAGAGAGAGCGAGGGAGGGAGAGCGAGAAAGAGAGAGCGAGAGAAAGGGTGCGAGAGAGAGAGAAAGCGAGAGAGAGTGTGTGAGAGAGAGAGAGAGAAAGTTAGAGAGAGAGAGTGATAAACGAAGAGAGAATGTGTGTGTGATAGAGAAACAGAGAGAGAGAGAGAGAGAGAGAAAGTGAGAGAGAGAGTGTGAGTGAGAGAGAGAGAAAGCTAGAGGGAGAGTGTGTGTGTGTGAGAGAGGGAGAGAGAAAAAGCTAGAGAGAGAGAAGGAGTGTGTGTGTGTGAAAGAGAGAGAGGGAGAAAGAGAGAGAGAGTGTGTGTCTGTGTTAGTGTGTGTGAGAGAGAAAGAGAAAAAGCGGGAGAGAGAGAGAGAGATAGTGCGTGTGTGTGTGTGAGAAAGAGAGAGAGAGAGCGAGAGAAAGAGAGAAAGCTGGAGAAAGTGAGAGAGAGAAAGCGAGAGAGAGAGTGTGTGTGTGTGTGTGAGAGAAAGAGAGAAAGCGAGAGAGAGAGAGAGAGAAGGAGAGAGAGAGCCAGCGAAAGAGAGAAAGAGAGAAAGAAAAAGCGAGAGAGAGAGGGAGAGAAAGCTAGAGAAAGAGGGCGGGAAGGAGAGAGTGAGAAACAAAGAGAGAGTGTGTGTGTGAGAGAGAGAGAGAAAGTTAGAGAGAGAGGGAGTGTGTGTGTGTGTGTGAGAAAGAGAGAGAGAGAAAGCGAGAGAGAGAAAGAGTGTGTATGAGAAAGAGAGAAAGAGAAAGAGAAAGAGAGAGAGAAAGCGAGAGAGAGAGAGTGTTTGTGTGTGTATGTGTGAGTGAGAGAGAAAAAGCTAGAGAGAGAGTGGGAGAGAGAGAGTGATAAACGATGAGAGAGTGTGTGTGTGTGTGAGAAGAGGAAAAGGAAAGCGAGAAAGTGAGAGCGGGAGAGAGAGAGCGAAGGAGAGAGAGAGCGAGAGAGAGAGCGAGGGATTGAAAGCGAGAGAAACGGTGCCAGGGGGAGAGAAAGCGAGAAGAGTGTGTGTGTATGAGAAAGAAAGAGAGAGAAAGAAAGAGAGAGGGAGTGCGTGTGTGTGTGAGAGTAACAGAGAGAGAGAGAGAAAGCTAGAAAGAGAGTGTGAGTGTGTGTGAAAGAGAGAGAGAGAGAGAAAGCGAGAGAGAAAGCGAGAGAGAGAGTGTGTGCGTTGGTGAGGGAGAGAAAGAGAGAAAGCTAGAGAGAGAGAGCGGGAGAGAGAGAGTGCGAAACGAAGAGAGAATGTGTGTGAGAGAAAGCGAGAGAGAGAGAGAGAGAGTGTGTGTGTGTAACTCGCACACTAGCATACTAGCACACTCGCACACTAGCACACTAGCACACTCGCACACTAACACACCCGCACACTAGCACACTCGCACACTAGCACACTAACACACTAGCACACTAGCACACTCAAACACCCAAACACTCTACTTCCTTATCTCATTGCTCTCTCTCTCTCTCTCACACACACAAGCTTATAAGCTCTCTCTATCTATCTAGCACACTAGCCCAAACACTCTACTTCATTATCTCATTGCTCTCTCTCAGTCCCGCTCTTTCTCAGTCCCGCTCTCTCTATCTCTATCTCTCTCTCTCTTTCTCTCTTTCTCGTTTTTATTCTCTCCCGCTCTCCCTTTCTCTCTTTCTCTACAATGTAACACGCACACTCGCACACTAGCACACGCGCACACTAGCACACGCGCACACTAGCACACTCGCACACTAGCACACTAGCACACTCGCACACTCGAACACTCGAACACCCAAACACTCTACTTCACTATCTCATTGCTCTCTCTCCTCCCGCTCTCTCTCTCTCTATCTCTCTCTCTCTTTCTTTCTCTCTTTCTCGTTTTCATTCTCTCCCGCTCTCTCTTTCTCTCTTTCTCTACAATGTAACTCGCACACTAGCTCACTAGCACACGCGCACACTAGCACACGCGCACACTAGCACACTCGCACACTCGCACACTAGCACACTCGCACACTAGCACACTCGCACACTAGCACACTAACACACTAGCACACTAGCACACTCAAACACCCAAACACTCTACTTCATTATCTCATTGCTCTCTCTCAGTCCCGCTCTTTCTCAGTCCCGCTCTCTCTATCTCTATCTCTCTCTCTCTTTCTCTCTTTCTCGTTTTTATTCTCTCCCGCTCTCTCTTTCTCTCTTTCTCTACAATGTAACTCGCACACGCGCACACTAGCACACGCGCACACTAGCACACGCGCACACTAACACACTCGCACACTCGAACACTCGAACACCCAAACACTCTACTTCACTATCTCATTGCTCTCTCTCCTCCCGCTCTCTCTCTCTCTATCTCTCTCTCTTTCTTTCTCTCTTTCTCGTTTTCATTCTTTCCCGCTCTCTCTTTCTCTCTTTCTCTACAATGTAACTCGCACACTAGCTCACTACCACACGCGCACACTAGCACACGCGCACACTAGCACACTCGCACACTCGCACACTCGAACACTCGAACACCCAAACACTCTACTTCATTATCTCATTGCTCTCTGTTTCTCTCACTCTCTTACTTTCTCACATAGACACACACATACTGACACACTCTCTCTATTTCGCTTTCTCTCTCTCTCTTTCTCACTCACACACACGCACCCTCTCTCTCTCGCTTTCTATCTCTATCTCTCTCAACCACCCACACACACACACACACATACACACACACAAGCTGACACACTCTCTCTATCTCTCTATCTGTTTCTCTCTCTCTTTCTCTCTTTCTCGTTCGCTCTCTCTCCAGCTCTCTCTTTTTCTCCTTCTCTACAATGTAACTCGCAAACTCGCACACCATCAAACCCGCTCACTCGCACACTAGCACACTAGCACACTAGCACACTAGCACACTAGCACACTCGCACACTCGAACACTCGAACAACCAAACACTCTACTTCATTTTCTCATTGCTCTCTCTCACTCCTGCTCTCTCTCTCTCGCTCGCTTTTTCTTTCTTTCACTCTCTCTCACACACACACACACACACACTGACACACTCTCTCTCTTTCGCTTTCTCTCTCTTTCTTTCTCTCTCTCTCTCTTTCTCTCCCTTTTTCTCTCTCTCTCTCTTTCGCACTCACACACACACACGCACCCTCTCTCTCTCGCTTTCTATTTTTCTCACTCTCTCACACACACACACACACAAACACACACACACTCTTTCTCTCTTTCGCGCTCTCTCTCGCTTTCTCTCTCTCTCTCTTTCACATACACACTCTCTCCCGCTCCCTCTTTTTCTCTTTTTCTACAATGTAAATTGCACACTCGCACACCCGCACACCCGCACACCCGCACACCCGCACACTCGCACACTTGCACACTCGCACAATCGCACAATCGCACACTAGCACACTAGCACACTAGCACACTAGCACACTAGCACACTCGCACACTCGCACACTCGCACACTCGCACGCTAGCACACTCGCACACTCGCACACTCGAACACTCGAACACCCAAACACTCTACTTCATTATCTCATTGCTCTCTGTTTCTCTCAGTCTCTTACTTTCTCACATAGACACACACATACTGACACACTCTCTCTATTTCGCTTTCTCTCTCTCTTTCTCACTCACACACACGCACCCTCTCTCTCTCTCGCTTTCTATCTCTCTCTCTCTCTCTCTCTCACCCACCCACCCACACACACACATACACACACACAAGCTGACACACCCTCTCTATCCCTCTATCTCTTTCTCTCTCTCTTTCTCGTTTGCTCTCTCTCCCGCTCTCTCTTTTTCTCCTTCTCTACAATGTAAGTCGCACACTCGCACACTCGCACACCCTCACACCCACGCACTCTCACACTAGCACACTCGCACACTCGAACACTCGAACACCCAAACACTCTACTTCATTTTCTCATTGGTCTCTCTCACTCCTGCTCTCTCTCTCTCGCTCGCTTTTTCTTTCTCTCACTCTCTCTCACACACACACACACACTGACACACTCTCTCTCTTTCGCTTTCTCTCTCTCTTGTTCTCTCCCTCTTTTTCTCTCTCTCTCTTTTTCTCTCTCTATTTTTCTCTCTCTCTCACACACACACACACAAACACAAACCCACACACACTCTTTCTCTATCTCGCTTTCTCTCTCTCTCTCTTGTGAACACACACTCTCTCCCGCTCCCTCTTTTTCTCTTTCTCTACAATGTAAATTGCACACTCGCACACCCGCACACCCGCACACTCGCACACTCGCACAATCGCGCACTTGCACACTAGCACACTAGCACACTAGCACACTACCACACTAGCACACTAATACACTAGCACACTCGCACACTCGCACGCTCGCAAACTCGAACACTCGAACACCCAAACACTCTACTTCATTTTCTCATTGCTCTCTCTCACTCCTGCTCTCTCTCTCCCGCTCGCTTTTTCTTTCTCTCACTCTCTCACACACACACACACACACTGACACACTCTCTCTCTTTCGCTTTCTCTCTCTCTCTCTCGCTCTCTCTCTCGCTTTTTCTTTCTCTCTCTCTCTCTCTCACACACACACTCACTCTCTCTCGCTTTCTCTTTCTCTCTCTCTCTCTCTCTCTCACACACACACACACAAACTGACACACTCCCTCTCTCTCTTTCTCTCTCTCTTTCTCTCTTCCTCGTTTTCTCTCTCTCCCGCTCCCTCTTTCTCTCTTTCTCTACAATGTAAATTGCACACTCGCACACTCGCACACCCGCACACTCGCACACTCGCACACTCGCAGACTCGCACACTCGCACACTCGCACACTCGCACACTCGCACACTCGCACACTCGAACGCTCGAACACCCAAACACTCTACTTCATTATCTCATTGCTCTCTCTCACCCCCGCTCTCTCTCTCTCTCTCTCGCTTTTTCTTTCTCTCACTCCCTCACACAGACACACACACACTGACGCACTCTCTCTCTTTCGCTTTCTCTCTCTCTCTCTTTCTCTCTTTCGCTTTCTCTCTCTCTCTTTCTCTCTCTCGCTTTCTCACTCTCTCTCTAACCTTTTCTTTCTTTCTCTCTCTCTTTCACACACACACATACTCTCTCTCTCTCTCTCTCTCTCACTCACACACACACACACACACACACACACACACACACATCTATCTATCTATCTATCTATCTATCTATCTATAATATCTATCTATCTATCTATCTATCTATCTATCTATCTATCTATCTATCTATCTATCTATCTATCTATCTATCTATCTATCTATCTATCTATCTATCTATCTATCTATCTATCTATCTATCTATCTATCTATCTATCTATCTATCTATCTATCTATCTATCTATCTATCTATCTATCTATCTATCTATCTATCTATCTATCTATCTATCTATCTATCTATCTATCTATCTATCTATCTATCTATCTATCTATCTATCTATCTATCTATCTATCTATCTATCTATCTATCTATCTATCTATCTATCTATCTATCTATCTATCTATCTATCTATCTATCTATCTATCTATCTATCTATCTATCTATCTATCTATCTATCTATCTATCTATCTATCTATCTATCTATCTATCTATCTATCTATCTATCTATCTATCTATCTATCTATCTATCTATCTATCTATCTATCTATCTATCTATCTATCTATCTATCTATGCGCGAAACTACCTCATTTTCGCCGACCGAATGATTATATCTAGTTAAAGTTCTAGTATCATGATTTTCTCCAAACTCGCTTTTGAAAAATGGAGTTGATTTCCACTAATATCTTTTCCGCCGATTGAGGAATTCGTAAATAAAGAAACCATGCTTATAAAAAGAAAACTTTATTTTATTGCTACAGACCGCAAAAATGTATTTAAAAAGATAATTCCTTCTTGTAAGATAAATAACGTGGAAACTGCATTCAGTAAAATGTAAAAAACTGATGTATATACACAAATTTAAATACACTTACATTCACCTTTGATATAAAAAATTCTTTAGCATAGGTACATTTAAGAATGTTTACATACATAAACAAACAAAAAAAATTATTTGGAAAATGATATCGTATAAATAAAAAGAACCCTCACTCCAATAGATTTGTTTAATTTTGTATACTTAACACGCAGAAGTTTTAGGAAAATTTAATTTGTTATAATTTCAAATCAACTACTTTTCTACCACAAAAACTTTTTATTTAATACACTACACTAAAGTATGTAAAAAATTGAAGATTCCTTCGAAATAGGTCAAAAAGTATGGGGCATTCTTTTTAAAAACAATATTATTTTCGTGAATAACAGACTTTGTGGTTTCAATAATAACAAAGTTACTAATGTTGGACACTTAATATAACAATCTCTAAATGAATCGGTGAGTTGAAAAACAGTACAAGTCCATTTTGATTTTATGTTATAAAATTGCTTTAAATATGAAGAAGAATAAGTTGAGACTAAGAGCACTACAATAAGATCTGGGACTCGAGCCAAATTACCAATCCGTTTTGGTGGATTAGGTATAAGGTCTATAATTGATATTTCCTCGCTTGCCTTTTTGTCTTCTATATTTTCTAATTCTGAACTTATTATGTCTAGCTTCTAGTTTTTCTAATTTTAAAATTACATCCCTTAACGAGGCTGTTGATTATTGGAAGGAAATTTCTAATTCGTCTTTACTTCCAAAAGAGCTTTCTATTCAAAGAAATTGGGACTTACCTATCTGTGAGAAAATATTTCAAAATTTATTATCTTCCTCAAATATCACACAAAAAGCTATCTTATTAGCTGGATCTGAACTTGAATCTGCCCAAGTAACACTGTATATGCATAATACATTTCTCTAATATGCAGAAAATATTCCAATGTTTGCTAAATATATATCAGAAAACAAATATATATAACATATTTCACTAATATTTATTACTGCATGTTTAACATTTTATGCACTTGTTCAAGATAGTTACATACTCCTTACATAGTCTAACAAGGCCTATGTTCCTCTTGTGATTAGCATTTTTTGCATTATAAACTTTAAATTTTGAGAAATATTTGCTTATATGATATAAATATTTAGAATCAAATATACAAATTCTTAACATGTAAGAAATATTTACTAAATATTTAAAACAAACATTGTAGTGGTGTGTAGTGGAAGGAAGCGGTAGAAGTGGGGTGGATGCACCGCGGGAAAAATAGTATTCTCTCCTTAGGTGTATATACTATTTTTTCCACGACCAAAGTAAGATTAAAACCAAAAAAGAAGTTTTTCTACTTTGGTATCATAAGTGAGTTTTTGTGAAACTAAAAGTAGTGTCACAAAGGAACTTTTTGTGAAACGCCTTTTGGTTTTTTTTTTTTTGATACTTATTACGTTGGTATTGCTGTAATAGCACGCTGGCCGGCGTCGGGCATCTCTACCGAGCTCCTGTCAAGGTCAAGCCAAGTGTACAGCTTAATTCTTCCATGACTTATTCACAAAAATATCAAACTCGAGATTTTAAATTTGAAGTTTTAGTTGACATATGACACATGACAAATACCAACACAACCAGTACCTAATCCTAAAAATCTCTAGAATATTTAGAAAGCACAATTTTCAAATTTTCTTGAAACTAAGAGCGCCAAATTAGAAAAAATGGTATATTACACTCGTTTTATAAGACGTATTGTCGCACTCGTGACATTGAAGCACTCCTCGCTTCGCTCTCGTGCCCCAAACTTATTCGTGCGACAATAGATCGTCTTATAAAACTTGTATAATAATATACTATTGAAACCTAATTTATTGACACCTTAAATGACATTTATTAATTTGAAAACTAGTAGTCTTTGGTGAAATTTAAACAATCCTTGACAAGCGTGAAAATTTATGTAAACAAAGTTGACTTTTGAAAGTTTATTGTGAGTTGCCGCATTTCGTGTTGGAACTGGAAGAACCTCGAAAGATTATTGATGCTGCCAGGGCCGCTGAAGAGAATTTGCTTCCTGCAAAATCAAGAAAATTGTAAGACACTGCGTAAGAAGAATTTCAGAATGTGGTGCACGGAGAAAAATGTGCAAATCATCATCGAAAACGTTTTCTAAGCATTCTTCAGTGAAAAAAGCAAAACATTCAAATCATCGTCTTTATGGGCGCAATATTCAATGATAAAAGCTTCTATGGTCATCTATGACAATGTAAACATTAGGAAAGAAATTCACAATGACATTTACTCAAAAAATCTAAAGTTTTAACAAGGGAACATTTGGAAGCTTATCTATCTAAAGCTGATGACAATGAACTTCTCATGATGAAGGTAATTACTTTAACTAAAATAGTAGGAGTACATCGGTATTAACATGTAAAATATTATAGGTTGCATTAATTTTGGGAATCGCTGGCGCAACTCGCACCGAAGAATTGACTCACTTATCAATTGACGACACTCAAGACGTAGGCTCTTCTTTGATTATAAATATTCCTAACACAAAAAACAAATTACCAAGAACTTTTGTGGTTACAAATAATGATAAAAATGTAAATATGCTTGACTTGTATCGAAAATATGTAGCACTTTGACCTTCTCAATCATCGACGTTTTATTTGTATATTATAAAGCTGGAAAATATACAGTACAGGTAGTTGGTAAAAACACACTTGCAATGGTACCACGTAAGATTGCAACGTTTTTAAAGTTACCAGACACAAATTTCTATACTGGGCATTGCCTGCGAAGATCTTCGGCTACTCTTTTAGCTGACGCAGGATATTACAACGATAAAGCGTCACGGAGGATGGCGTTCGACAGCTGTCGCAGAGAGTTGCATCGAAAATTCAGTTGAAAACAAAACAACCATTGCAAATCAAGTACTGCAAGGTACGAGTGGTACAAATACTTTGAATAAAACAATAAATTTAACTTCAAATGAAAATTATTCATTGCATGGTGTACTACCTGCTATTCATTTTACTAATTTCGAAAATATAAAGTTTAATCTTACAGTTAATAAATAAGTTATTAAAACTTATTATTGTATTACTTTTTTTAATAGTTTTTTAAATGAAATACAAAAAATTATGTTTTTTAATTTGTAGGTCATAATAAAAAACTCTTCAGGGAGAATTTTGAAAAATTATATATCTAGGGAATAATTTGTTACGATTTTGGTGTCATAGAAATGGATGTTTACTCCCGGTCGTGGAAAAAGTCATAAAACGCTTCATCCAGAATGTTTTTATTTCACAATAAAAAATTAACAACACACACAAAAAAAAATCTCTTAACGGTGAGTAAACAGTGATACAAAACGCATCCGTTCATGAACGACAGTTTTCAACGAATGTCATTGAGTCACAGAATAACTATTTCCGTTCGTGAACGAAAACCTTTAACCAACGGTCCCGTTGAGAGTTACAGAATAGAGCTGTAAGTTGTATTTGAAGTCAGTCCATGTCTACAAAATTCCAATTATTAATAATTAAATCTCAAATTAATTTACATCACATACCTTTTGTCACTTATCAGATTTTCTTCCTCCCAGTCCCACTGCATTCACTTCGACAGTTAACCTTTCCCACAATTTCCAAAAGTGTCCTCCTTGTCAATATTTTAAGACTAATCTGTAAATCTCGGTACTCGAACAATGCCAGGCCGATCCATTGCGTGTGCTGTAAACGAATTCTCGTTCAATTTACTGCTGCCCTGGAACTAATGCAACAGATGAGAGTTTTTTCTTTTGCTAACAACTTCTGGACAAGTGAGAAATCGAGATTGAATATTGACCATAAATTCAGTATGAAGGAAATTTCTTTTATTTAAGGTTCGCTTCTCCTCGATTTTAAAAAAGTTGGTCACAACTTTGTCAGACAACTAGCAGAGCCTCCGACGTTCAGAAAACACCACATTCGGAGGTTCTAGATTTAAATAGGTGAAATCGCCTTGAAAATGTTTAAAAGAAATATTTTTAACCTTAAAATCTGTTCAAATTATTAATTAAAGTCACCGCGGTAACTAAATATCCGTATAGTTCCGACTACCCACGCATGATGGCGCTGACTAACAATAATGGATCTTGCACTGTACGCTAAATTGAAAAATTGGTTTTACAGCGACATCTTCCCCGACCTTTTAAAATTTTTTGAAGTTATAGGAAAGACATCTGTATTATTTTTAATGGCGCGAATTTCAAGTTTTGCTTTCCATACATAGACGATATTTTAATCGCATCGGTCGAACAGGAAGAGCACAAGACCCACCTAAAAATAGTATTCAACCGCCTTCGGCAAAAAGGCCTAAAAATTAACTTACAAAAATGCACGTTCAGCGAACCAGTGGCAACTTTCCTACCCTACCAAGTTACAGGTCAAGGAACCCCCGGCCACTGCCAGAGAAAGTCGAAGCAATCTCAGAATTGAAGCGCCCGGAAATGGTCAAA
Source organism: Dascillus cervinus (assembly GCA_949768715.1). Taxonomy (NCBI): domain Eukaryota; kingdom Metazoa; phylum Arthropoda; class Insecta; order Coleoptera; family Dascillidae; genus Dascillus; species Dascillus cervinus. Next base: position 28,825,671 of record OX458322.1, read on the forward strand.
CAACTTAGACGTTTTCTAGGCATGGTAAACTACTTCCGGAAATAAGTATTTACAACAATCCAGAAAGAACGACAAGAAACCAATTGCGTGGACATTCCTGAAGGTGAAACAGCATTCAAGCGGTGCAAGGATGAGCTCGTAAACGCGACGCTCCTCAGCACACCTGATTCCAACTGCACCCATGGCACTGACAGTGTCCTAGAACAGTGGGAAGATGAAGCGTGGAAGCCATTAAGTTTTTTCTCAAAGACAATGTCTGAAACGCAAAAACGTTATAGCACGTACGATAGAGAGTTGCTTGCTGTCTACTCAGCCGTGAATCACTTCAGACACTTTGTCGAAGGCCGCAAATTTGTCATTTTTTCGGATCACAAACCATTAACATATCGGTAGCCACAATTAACAACATTGTAACTGACAATTTGTCGATTTTCACTTTTTTCCACATTTGATATCTTGGGTGTGATTTACATGATTTAATAAACTCAAATTATTTTTTATTTTATTATAAAAAAATCAATTTTTATCTCATTGTATCTGCAATAACATACTTACCAAAAGATAAAACATGCTAAAGAATTTCACTGAAATTTAATTCGTGACCTAAAAATTGAACTAACAAATTATTACTGGAGGGTAATATATATCCTGATTATTCACGATTATTCGCACGTACAAGTAAATGCTTCCACACTTTTCATCCATGACGGATACTTATTTACCTGTCACCTTGACTACTGTAACATAAAAAATCTCACGGCCACGCGTGGTAACATTTGCCCCCCTCTTTGAGACTACAGTCGCGGTGCAGGCCGTGAGATTAAACACATCCTCTCAAAGACTGTCCTCTGGAGGTGGGTCGCCCCGGGGTGGTTGGAGCCTCTGAGGTACAGGACGGATCCGCTTGATGTTGTAGTGGATGTGATGTCCCCCGACGTCCACCGTGAATATGGCCAGGTTGACCCAAAGTGCTGCCGGCCTGGTGGTTTCCTGGTGAGGACGAGGTTGCCTATGTTATACGGCCTGGCTCGTAGCTGCTCTGGATGTCGGCGATCCAAGTATGCCTGTTGGTTGCCCCAGGCCTCCTAGCGGATGTCTTCCAGCTCCGGGATGAGCGGACGTTCGATGTCTGAGTCCCAGGCACCTGGCAAACGGGGGTTGTATCCTAGTAAAAACCTCAAACTATATTATTGTCGATTTTAGGAACTTTTCAACGATTTTAATTAATTTAGGCCCTGGTTCCTAAGTTAACCGTTGATAATTCACATTAATTTTCAGTCAATAAGTTTAAAATTCGGTTATATTTAATTGCTGTTAATTAAATACTTAAAGAAATCATAACTGAATGAACCTTATTAAATAATATCAGTGAATAAGCATTTCCAATCTGTTTAATACTTATATTTGTTTAAAATCATAGGATACAATAAATAAACAAACAAAAATATTCTTCTTCCTTTTTCTATTCAGGTTGCCTCTTCACATTTAAGTCTCTTGTGAATTAACATGTGTCTTTTAAGATGGCTACTTTTGGTATAACATTTATCGCACTGTAGACATTTAAAAGGTTTCAGTCCCGTATGAATCAGCATGTGGCTTTTAAGAGTGCCATTTTCGGTAAAACATTTATTGCACTGTAGACATTTAAACGGTTTCAATCCCTTATGAATCAGCATGTGGTTTTTAAGACTGCTACTTGCAGTAAAACATTTATCACACTGTAGACATTTAAAAGGTTTAAGTCCCTTATGAATCAGCATGTGGCTTTTGAGATTGGCATTTTCGGTAAAGCATTTATTGCACTGATGACATTTAAAAGGTTTCAGTCCCTTATGTGTCCTTATGTGTCTTTTAAGATGGCTACTTTGAGTAAAACATTTATCACACTGTAGACATTTAAAAGGTTTCAGTCCCTTATGAATCAACATGTGGCTTTTAAGAGTGTCACTTCGGGTAAAACATTTATTGCACTGTTGACATTTAAAAGGTTTAAGTCCCTTATGAATCAGCATGTGGCTTTTGAGATTGATATTTTGGGTAAAACATTTATTGCACTGTTGACATTTAAAACGTTTCAGTCCCTTATGAACCAGCATGTGTCTTTTGAGATTGATATTTTGGGTAAAACATTTATTGCACTGTTGGCATTTAAAAGGTTGAAGCCCCTTATGAATCAACATGTGGTTTTTAAGACTGCTACTTGCAGTAAAACATTTATTGCACTGTAGACATTTAAAAGGTTTCAGTTCCTTATGAATCAACATGTGGCTTTTAAGATGGCTACTTTTGGTAAAGCATTTATCACACTGTGGACATTTAAAAGGTTTCAGTTCCTTATGAATCAGCATGTGTCTTTTAAGAGTGCCATTATCGGTATAAAATTTATCGCAGTGTTGACATTTAAAAGATTTCTTGTCATCATGAAGCAACATGTGTTTCTTGAATTTGCCATTGTGTTCAAAACTTTTCTTGCTCTTGTGGCTATGTTTGTGCACTTTTAGATCTTCATTTTCACGGTCGCCATCCTTGTGTTTAGTAATTTTGTGGTGTAACATATGCCTTCTAAATAAAGTTTGAGTGACCTGTTGTGTACATATTTTGCATTTAATAACGTTTTCTTGGGCCGTACAATCTTCCTGATCATAGTTTGCTTCTGCTACGTTTTGTAATTTAGAAACAAGATACTGCTCCATTTTTGCGGTGAACACATGCTGCGGAATTATACTAACTTCAACGGCGCATGTACAAATCTTAAGCAAATCTTCAGTTCTAAATATGGATGGGTCTACTTTGATCTAAAAATTAAAACAAGAAAAATTTAATTCAGGCCTTCACATTATAAATATAACAATTTACCTGTATATTTGCAATGCGATCTCTAATACCAAGTGTGACAGGAATTGTGTCAAACTGGATGATTTCAAGTGAGCTAGTATTTTCAATAACTTCTTCTGGTTCATCTTTTATGATCACTTCTTCGTGTTCTAATTTAACTTCAAGTGCATCGAAATCATGTTTACTCACATTCATCTGAAATGTGCAAGAATTTGATTTAACAGACTCAATTAGAAATTAACATATTAGATGAAAATATGAAAGCATTTTAGTGATTACCAAATCAAACGGGTATAAATTATCTTGAATTATTATGATGGAAACAACAAAGAATGGATTCAAATAGTTTTTATTATGTATGAACTACCAAACTTTCCACTATTCGAAAATGTTGCAAATAAAAAACTATGAAAACTATTAGGAATATTTTGTAGTACAACAGAGATGCAAAATTTTGATTTTCTTTTGCGATAATGCACTAAAAAATAATTCTTTCATAAAACCAGCCAGATAAATGGAAAACGTGACGTAGAGACCCTCTCAGAAATTAGTAAATTACAATTGATGAGATTGTACATCACATTTACAGTTTATTTTATATAAATTTCAATGAAAATTTTTATATCAGTTTTAATTCACATAAATATAAAAAATTACCTGTGTATTTGCAATACGATGTCTAATACCAAGTGTGACAGGAATTGTGTCAAACTGGATGATTTCAAGTGAGCTAGTATTTTCAATAACTTCTTCTGGTTCATCTTTTATGATCACTTCTTCGTGTTCTAATTTAACTTCAAGTGCATCGAAATCATGTTTACTCACATTCATCTGAAATGTGCAAGAATTTGATTTAACAAACACAATTAACCAAAGATATTTCTTTCCTAAAACCAGGTAGATAAATGGTAAGCGTGATAAAGAAACCCCCTCAGAAATTGGCATCTTACAATTGATGAGACGGAATATCACATTTGTAGTTTATTTTGTGCAATTTTCATTGAGAATGATGATATTACTTTTAATTTCTTATAAAAGTTTCAAGTGAAAACTAGATAATAACCGATTTATTTTAAACATTTTCCACACTCTTGTCTTTTGTGCTCTTTAAATAAATTTGGCAGGACGCATTGTTTACCTACCTTCGATTTCAATGTGTCTTCTGCTATTGAAGTTTCTCGAATTGTGTAATCTTCTTCAACCTTCATTTCAAGTTTAGAATTAAAGCTTTTCATCTGATATGCTTGAATGTTATTTGAATCTTCAATTCTACATATTGACGGAACAACTTCAACCTAAAAATTGAAATAAAAAAGCTCAATTTCTTTTAAAACTCTAGTTTGTAACTATAAAACTATACCTGGGTATTCAGTAACTGATCATTGATAACAGGTGTTGGAAAACTTTTATCGTATATGATATCAAGTGAGCTGTTTTCTATGGCAACTTCTTCTGGCTCGTCTTTTATTATAAGTTCCGTTTGTTCCAATTTAATTTGAAATGCATTCAAATCATAGCAATTATCCATCTTTATCGGGAAGTGAATTGAATTACAATTAATAATGCATAACCTAAAAGTTATTAAAGCCACGAGCAACGATCTAATAAATACCTAGATGCGCTGTAGAGAGAGAGCGACGGTCCACAACATTAGAGTCAGACAGCAAACGCTGATCAGCTGATGTTTGGCAAAACATTGAAGCCGGTGCGTTTATTATACGAAGTTTTTGCACTTTGTAATCTTATTTTACAATTATTTCATAACTGTTTACTAGTGAATATTGTGATATATGATTTGTATTTTTAGTGTAGTAGTTTAGTGCAGTGTAGTTTTTGTGTTCAAATACAATATTAATCAAGGTATTTTTAGTACTACAGCTTACAATATATATTAACCATCCTTGCAGCTTACATATTTAATCTTTGTTTATAGTAGACATATAGGTAGGTATTAATTTCTTAAGATGGTTATTTCTTGTTCTGCGTATGGTTGTACAAACAGGCATAAAAAAGGTGGAAATATATCTTTTCATGGGTACGTAGCAAATAATTGCAATATTAGTAAAGAAAAAATTATCAGTACCTTTAATGGATTTTAGTTTTCCATCAGATCAATCATTGTGCCAGAGATGGATAACTGCTATGAAGAGAGATAAGTTCAAACCTTCTAAATGTTCAAAATTGTGTTCAGAACATTTTGAAGACGGTGATTTTGTATACAACTTTGGTCGGAAAACTTTAAAATCTGGTGCAATTCCTTCTGTATTTAAGTTTCCCATACATTTATTAAAAAAGCAACCAAAAAAAAGATCTGCTAGACTACGGAAAGAGTCAAAACCAGAAATAGCGGCTGACAGGTTTGTATACTGTATCATAAGTCCTTATTTGAGAAGTAATTAATTAATACAGCTTGGTAGCTTCATCATCAACTGATCTATCAAAACAATTTGCTGAAACATCTCAAGAACCACTGTCATGTGAAGAAACTGCTTTGGTGTCTGAACCATCGACATCCCTAATCTTGGTAACGGAAAGTAGAAAAAGGTAAAGCACTGTTTAAATGTTTACACAAAACTGAAAGTTGGTTTTTGTTTAGAAAAAGAAGTCAACCAGTTTATATGGGCGACTTCAGAGAGGAGCATTTGGATAACCCAAAAAAAGCAAAGTTGATGTGGAGTATTGCAAAGAATACAATAAATAGACAAAAGAAAACAATAGCACATTTATACAAAAAAGTATACCGGCTGCAGAAGAAAATCAAATCATTGAATGATTTAGTAGATCATTTAAAGAATAGTAACAAAATTTCTTTAGACTGCCATTCAATCCTTCAGGTTTGAAAATTTGTAACAACAAGGGTTATATTGTATATAAATCATTGCAGCATGAATGTAGGTAGGTTATTAATTGCAAAACTACTAATTATGCATATTTTTGTATAGACCATTTAAGTTTGAAATTGCTTCGCTTTGCATGATTGTAGAAATAAGATCAACAGAAAGAAATTTGATTTTTCAGTGTTTGGGAAAATTTGGAAGTTTTTATTATGATTTTATGTTAGTTTTTTTTTTAGGAATGTATTCCAGATTCTCAGAAACAGCTGCTGCTACGTCAGATGAAATTAACAACTGAACGGAAATTTCCTCCAGAATTGAGGGCATTTGCTCTTACTTTACATTTTTATTCAAGCTCTGCTTATGAGTATGTAAGAAATACTTTTGGTAAATGTTTACCTCACCCCAACACCATCAGAAAATGGTACTCTTCAGTTGATGGCTCGCCTGGATACACTTCAGAATCTTTGAATGCCATAAAAGTTAAATCTGATGAACTTAAAAAAGAAGGGAAACAATTAATTTGTTCACTTATTATGGACGAGATGTCTATAAGGCAACATGTAGACTGGAATGGTTCAAGAAGTCTGGGTTATGTCAACTTTGGAGTTGACATTCAAAGTGATTCTCTGCCTTTAGCAAAGGAAGCATTGGTATTTTTGATTGTAGGGGTCAATTGCAGATGGAAAATACCAGTAGCTTACTTTTTAATAAATTCCATAACAGCTGAGGAGAAAGCTAATTTAGTAAAGGGTTGCTTACTCATGCTGCACAAGGCTGGAGTAAAAATTATTTCTTTAACATTTGATGGTGCAGCTACTAATTGGTCAATGGCATCTTGTTTAGGTGCAGATTTAAATCTTCAAACAATAAAAACATTTTTTTTGCACCCTCAAACACAAGAGGAAATTTTCATTATTCTCGATCCATGCCATGTAATAAAATTGTTACGAAATGCTTTAGGAGACTGGGGTGCATTTTTGGATAATAACAATCAAAAAAATTTTATGGCAGCATTTCAAAGATTTAGTGCAACTTCAAGAAAGTGAAGGACTACATTTAGCAACTAAAATTAGAAGAAGGCACATTCAATATCAAAATGAAAAAATGAAAGTGAAATTAGCAGTACAGGTGTTTAGTTCGAGTGTTGCTGATGCCTTGGAATACTGCAATAAAGATTTAAAACTTCCTCAGTTTGTCAAATCAGATGCAACTGTAACTTTTTGTCGCACTGTAGATAAACTTTTTGATACTTTTAATACCCGTAATTCATTAAGTAAACATATATTTCGGAAACCACTCTCAGAAAAAAATCTGCCCTTTATAAAATCATTTTTTGAAGAAACAAAAAGTTATATATCTGAGTTGAAAACTTTGGAGGGTGAGAAGTTGGTATCTAGCAGACGCAAAAGAGGTTTTGTTGGACTATTGATTAATATGTTATCAATCGAAGGTATTGTTCAAAAATACATTGTTGAGAAACAAGATTTCCCTTACTTGTTAACATACAAGCTTAGTCAGGACCACATTGAAACTTTTTTTTGTGCTATTAGATCTAAAGGAGGATTCAATAACAACCCCACTGCTTTACAGTTTGAAGCAGCTTATAAAAGACTTCTCATTCATGCAGAAATTGGGTCAAAGTTATCAGCAAATTGCTTGCCTCAAGACGATACCTATATATTAAATATTTCTTCTGCCAATAAAAAAACAATTAATGTTTCAAATGCCAATGTTGACAGTTTAGGCGACATTGAAAACATTGAATTTCATAATGTTCTTTTTAATGATGTTCATTCCCAATATAGTATTGATGTTGTTTCATACATAAGCGGCTTCATAGTCAGAAAATTGAAAAAGAAAATAAATTGTGTTGAATGTTGTTCTCAATTAGAGACCAACGTTTCATTTTCAAAACTGTTAATTAGAAAGGATAGAGGCGGATTAATTAGACCTTCTGCTGATGTGGTTACTCTCTGCAAAATAGCCGAAACTGTTTTTAGAAATCACACAAATTTTTGTAGTGGAAATATCATTTTACAACTTACGCATTTAGCTAAAAAACGCCTTAACATTTCAAATCTTTTTCAAAATTTAAATAGTCATATCTTAGATCAAGACCCCCTCAATAATCATTTGCTGCAATTAATAAATTTAGTATTAAAACATTATTTTACACTCCGCTTGCATCACAAAAATATGGAAATCAATGAAGTGAAAGAGAGAATACGTCATAAATACTCGAAATTAATAATATTTCAACATCAATAAATATTTATACAATCTATTCATCTATTCCTTTTCATGTACTCGCAGTATAATTTATTACCTCGTTCTTCCCAATCTAAAGTTTTGAAATGATTTCCTCTATTTTTACTTCTTATATCTCTATTAATATTACTAATAATATAAATAGGGTATAGATAAATCATCAGTGTGTACTGTTTTGTTGTATTTATTGTATATTTTTAATATGTGTAAGGGTATTTTGAAGACAACCACTAACCGAATCCAGTCTTTTGTTTTTAGAGGAGGCGCTTATCAACGCAATTGGAAAGGTTGAGTCCTAAAAATAAGGAAGTTGCATATAATTTTTGTAAAGAGTCAGGCACTTTATGTATTTGTGATTATTGTATGATAATTATATTTTATAGGAATTATTATTGAGTAATTATTTATGACCAACTCATCATATCTTTTACATTTACTATCGCGTTTTATTTATTTCATTCGTTTTATTATTATATCAAACGCATATCTTGTGAAAAATCATGTTTTGGATTAAGATTTAAATGCAAGTTAAATAGGAAGCAAACGCAAGTTGCCAAATGTCACGTGGTATCAAAGTTGTGCTCCTTGTCGTTCTTGGAACTTTTCCGTTCTTGCCTTCTCTCTCTAATGTTAACGACCTCCAATACACAGCTTAGATACGGTACGCTCCATCTAGTTATTTATTAGATCGTTGGCCACGAGCCACACTAGCTTTCGAGGTTATAGATAAATAGGGACCTGAATTAGGTCAAACATTTCTATAGTACCGACTACCCACGCATGATGGCGCTGATCTGTACGCTAATTTGAAAAATTGGTTTCACAGCGACATCTTCCCGGACCATTTAGAACTTTTCAGTTATAGGAAAGACACCTGTATTATTTTTAATGGCGCGAATTTCAAGTGTTGTTGTTCAGGCGGGAAATAAAATTAGTTCAAATTTAATTTGTAATAAGTTAATTTTGAATTTGTTACGTAATTAACACAAAAAAACCGCTAGAAATATTAACTGAAAATGAAATTATTCTTTGATTGAAATACGACATTTACAGTAACTCTAATGAATATTTCTGTGTTATTATCCTCTTACGGGCATCTGTTGGCCCTGCCTTAATTGATGGTTGATTTCTTGAACTTGGATCCAAATTTTAATCCTTTGCTGCTGTTCCACGACTTTCCATACAGGCTTGGTTTGTTAAAAACCGTTACTTCCATGTCCCCAGACTTCTCAATTGACAAAGCTCCCTCTAAAAAAATTTAAATGCAGCACATGACTAATGCAATTTTGTCAATACCTACCGGTGGTACAATGCCCGATGAATTATTCAGTTACAGAAACGACACAGTCTTTCACATGATCAAATTTTGTTTATTATGGTGAATGCTCCGGTTTAATTTTGATCAAGTCATAAGGAGTGCCACAATAGGTTCAGGATGATCCCAAAAAGTATACTGACAAAATACAAAATTTCACAATGAAAGTGGCAGTCTGGAAGCTTGCTTAATATGAACACCTGTGACCTGTGAGTTGTGAACTTCCAGTGTTTTCATCGTCAAACTATCCGATGCAAATGTTTTCACCGCCTTACTTTGTTTCAAAGTGCTATCGTAATTCAATTTGCACCCTGGCGAGCATTATTTATTATGGTAGAGGTTTTTTTTCTAAATCCAATGATATCTAATAACTTGACATTGAAGTAATATTAAGGAGAACAAAAAATAAAATATTTTATAAAAATAAGTCGGGCTTCCAATACAAAAATTTAGCATGCCTTGGAAAACAATACGATCGTCGTTCAATCTCGATTTCTCACTTGTCCAAAAATCATTAGTAAAAAACAAAAAAATTGGCAGTTATTGGGGACTGCCGACAGAAGTGAAGACTTAAAACTATGAAATAACAGTGGAATAATATTTTGATAAGGAAAATTTTGAGTGTTTAGTTCATAGTTTGTTATTATTGGCTCATGCAATTGTGGAACATAATTGATTTGAACTTGTGAAGGAATATCATTGTGAATTTCGCCATCGTAATCTGAGTGTGACTCTGGAATGTACGGTTCATTCCGTGTTGATAGGGCCCCATTATGAGTTGGTGGGACATACGGCACAATTCTCGTTGATGGGCCTGCAATTTGTGAATTATGAAAATTCTGACATTTAGAAGCAACTGTGGCTTTTTTCTTATCGCTATAACGCTGACTTCTTTCTTTGTCCTTTTCTTTACGACGTATGATTTTTTGCTCCTCATTTTTTTGCTTATCTCTATATCCATTATAGCTAATTTTATTTGGTCTTTTTTCATTAATTTTATTTTTGACTTATGTCATCATCAAAGGAATCCGCTCCTACCGATTCTTCATCATCTTCTTGTCTTTTCCTTTTAACACCGTCTGAAGACATGTTCAATTTTTTCCACGTAGGATCGAGGATCTGAACTAATATGAAATATGGATATTTAGAAACACTAATATTATTACAATACTTTTTCGTAAATTAAATATTAACATATTTAGTACTCACTTGTGTACTTTACAGTGATCGTACATTTGAACAATTAAAATATGGCACATTTCTCGTTGATGAGCTTCCAATTTGTAAATTATGAAAATTCTGACATTTAGAAACATGTCTTACAATTGTTTTTGAGGATGGATGTCGATAAATTAATCAAATTAGTGGCGGTAACTGCGTGACGTAACTAGGTGCGAACTCGTAAGATTTACTCCATCCAAAAATCGTCTAACGTGCTTAAAGAAGTTTTCACTTCAAAAACTCTCTCAACTGTTGCATTAGTTCCAGGGCAGTAGTAAATTGAACAAGAATAAAGAATACAAAAATTTGTTACATCACGCGCAATGGATCGGCCTGGCATCAGATTAGTCTTCAAATATTGAAAAGGACATATAGGAGGACACTTTTCAAGGGAGGACAGAACTTACAAAAGAAGGACGGTTGGTCATCTTAAGTATAGGCCAGATATAATTTTCTCAGAATATTCTACCAGGGTTCACAGTAATTCTGTATTTACAAATTCCCTGACCCTTTTAGAGTATTTTCCCGGACCTTTTTCTAGTAATTTGTTCTCTTAACTACAGCTGTCTATTGTCTCAAACGTTTTTGCAGATACATAAACTAAATTCCTCGATTTTTTGATAAAATACATGAATTTCTCGACTTTTCCCTGATATTTTGATTTATTTCTAAATTCCCCGACATTCCCAGGTTGCTGTGAACTCTGAATAGGTATGGAAGTTTTGGTAACTACAGTCTAGAATTTTTCTAAGGGAACATGCTATTTATTATTAATTTGGCAATAGTTTGCTTCTTACAATATTAGTGTTGATTTTAGCAAAATGCAAAAAACTGTTTCAGTGCTTTAAATTGCAAAATGCAACTAAAAACACTATAATTAATTAATATTGCGCTAACTCACAATAATTACATTATTTACAAAAGATTAATTGATTTGCAACTCGTATTTTCTTGTCAGTATTTGAAACTCGATTGATTAAACTTGGTGGTATTTGTTTGAAACTTATTTTATTTATTAACTTTTATTAAAGAACAATTACTATCTCTGATGTTTTAAAGTATGTATTAGCAAAAACATTATATGATACTTGAAAAACTATATCACTTTTTTAAATTCTTCCTAAATATGAATGAAAACTGATAAAGGTCAATATAAGGAAAATATCTTTTAAATTGGAGTTAACAAGTTAATTGAATGGTAATAATTCAATTGTATCAACTTACTTTTGATATCAGATCCTTAGCGTCTTCCGATACAAAGGGGGGAAATTTAAAATCTAATTGCTTAATTATTTCATACAGTAATTCATTGGTTTCACTTTCAAAAGGTGCATGTCCTACTAAAAATTCATAACACAGAATTCCTAAAACAAGAAACAAAATCACAAAAAAATACATTAAAATAAATTTTGTTCTTACAGAGACACCACAAATCGACATGTTGTCCACATTGTTGTCTATTGATTATTTCTGGGGACAAATAATCGGCTGTTCCACACATTGTGTTGCGGCGTAAAGACGGTGCATGAACAGACCATCCAAAATCACCCAATTTGATATTGTCACTCTCAGTAAGTAACAAGTTTTCTGGTTTGATATCACGATGAATAACATGCATTTGATGGCAATACTCTAATGCATCAGCTACTTGATATATGTATTTTGCAGCTCTAAATAAAATTTATTTATGTATTATTTTATTACAATTTATTACAATAAATAAACAAACAAAAATATTCTTCTTCCTTTTTGTATTCAGGCTGCCTCTTCACATTTAAGTCTCTTGTGAATTAACATGTGTCTTTTAAGATGCCTACTTTTGGTATAACATTTATCGCACTGTTGACATTTAAAAGGTTTCAGTCCCTTGTGAATCAGCATGTGTCTTTTAAGATGGCTACTTTTGGTATAACATTTATCGCACTGCAGACATTTAAAAGGTTTCAGTCCCTTATGAATCAACATGTGGTTTTTAAGAGTGTCATTTACGGTAAAACATTTATTACACTGTTGACATTTAAAAGGTTTCAGTCCCTTGTGAATCAGCATGTGTCTTTTAAGATGGCTACTTCTGGTATAACATTTATCGCACTGTAGACATTTAAAAGGTTTCAGTCCCTTATGAATCAACATGTGGTTTTTAAGAGTGTCATTTACGGTAAAACATTTATTGCACTGTTGACATTTAAAACGTTTCAGTCCCTTATGAATCAGCATGTGTTTTTTGAGATTGCTATTTTCAGTAAAACATTTATTGCACTGTCGACATTTAAAACGTTTCAGTCCCTTATGAATCAGCATGTGTTTTTTGAGATTGCTATTTTCAGTAAAACATTTATTGCACTGTTGACATTTAAAAGGTTTCAGTCCCTTATGAATCAACATGTGGTTTTTAAGACTGCTACTTGCAGTAAAACATTTATCACACTGTAGACATTTAAAAAGTTTCAGTCCCTTATGAATCAACATGTGGCTTTTAAGAGTGTCACTTCGGGTAAAACATTTATTGCACTGTTGACATTTAAAAGGTTTAAGTCCCTTATGAATCAACATGTGGTTTTTAAGACTGCTACTTGCAGTAAAACATTTATTGCACTGTTGACATTTAAAAGGTTTCAGTCCCTTATGAATCAGCATGTGTTTTTTGAGATTGCTATTTTCAGTAAAACATTTATTGCACTGTTGACATTTAAAAGGTTTCAGTCCCTTATGAATCAACATGTGGCTTTTAAGATGGCTACTTTTGGAAAAGCATTTATCGCACTGTGGACATTTAAAAGGTTTCAGTTCCTTATGAATCAGCATGTGTCTTTTAAGAGTGCCACTTTGGCTAAAACATTTATTGCACTGTTGACATTTAAAAGGTTTCAGTCCCTTATGAATCAACATGTGTCTTTTAAGACTGCCATTTTCGATAAAGCATTTATCGCACTGTAGACATTTAAAAGGTTTCAGTCCCGTATGAATCAACATGTGTCTTTTAAGAGTGCCATTATCGGTATAAAATTTATTGCAGTATTGACATTTAAAAGATTTCTTGTCATCATGAAGCAACATGTGTTTCTTGAATTTGTCATTGTGTTTAAAACTTGTCTTGCTCTTGTGGATATGTTTGTGCACTTTTAGATCTTCATTTTCACGGTCGTCATCCTTGTGTTTAGTAATTTTGTGATGTAACATATGCCTTCTAAATAAAGTTTGAGTGACCTGTTGTGTACATATTTTGCATTTAATAGCGTCTTCTTGGGCCATACAATCTTCCTCATCATAGTTTGCTTCTGCTATGTTTTGTAATTTAGAAACAAGATACTGCTCCATTTTTGCAGTGAACACATGCTGCGGAATCATACTAACTTCAACAGCGCATGTACAAATCTTAAACAAATCTTCAGTTTTAAATATGGATGGATCTACTTTGATCTAAAAATAACCAAGAAAAATTTAATTTAGGTCTTCACATTATAAATATAACAATTTACCAGTGTTTTTGCAATGCGATCTCTAATACCAAGTGTGACAGGAATTGTGTCAAACTGGATGATTTCAAGTGAGCTAGTATTTTCAATAACTTCTTCTGGTTCATCTTTTATGATCACTTCTTCGTGTTCTAATTTAACTTCAAGTGCATCGAAATCATAATTACCAACATTCCTCTGAAATGTGCAAGAATTTGATTTAACAAACACGATTAACCAAAGATATTTCTTTGCTAAAACCAGGTAGATAAATGGTAAACGAGACAAAGAAACCCCCTCAGATATTGGCATCTTACAATTGATGAGACGGAACATCACATTTGTAGTTTATTTTGCGCAATTTTCATTGAGAATGATGATATTACTTTTAATTTCTTATAAAAGTTTCAAGTGAAAACTAGATAATAACCGATTTATTTTGAACATTTTCCACACTCGTCTTTTGTGCTCTTTACACAAATTTGGCACGACGCATTGTTTACCTACCTTCGATTTCAATGTGTCTTTTGCTATTGAAGTTTCTCGAATTGTGTAATCTTCTTCAACCTTCATTTCAAATTTAGAATTAAAGCTTTTCATCTGATATGCTTGAATGTTATTTGAATCTTCAATTCTACATATTGACGGAACAACTTTAACCTAAAAATTGAAACAAAAAAGCTCAATTTCTTCTAAAACTCTAGTTTGTAACTATAAAACTATACCTGGGTATTCAGTAACTGATCATTGATAACAGATGTTGGAAAACTTTTATCGTATATGATATCAAGTGAGCTGTTTTCTATGGCAACTTCTTCTGGCTCGTCTTTTATTATAAGTTCTGTTTCTTCCAATTTAATTTGAAATGAATTCAAATCATAACAATTATCCATCTTTATCGGGAAGTGAATTGCAATTACAATTTAATAATGCATAACCTAAAAGTAGTAAGCACACTAGCTTTCGAGGTTATAGATAAATAGGAACCAACCATACCATCCGCAACTCGGCGTATTGCGGAACTAAAAGGGCGACCAGCTACCAGAGGCGCTGATAACGTTCGTACATATTCGTAAATAATCGGATTTCAATTTTTTTCTAACATCCCCTACCAATGCCATTTCTCTATAAACCGGCAACGGCGAATTTTGAAAATTTTGAGTTGTGAAATTTTTCTCTAAACATGTCTTCCTGCATTGTTAAAAACTGTGTGAACAGTTTGTATACAAGAAATTGTTTATTTTTTAAGTTGCCTAGTGATCCTGGAAGGTAAGTAGTATTATACTTCATATAAAACGTGTTAGCGCACACGAATTTGGTGCGGTACTTTAGGGCCCACGTGGTATTTGGCGCGGTACCTTACGGCCCGGCCCACGTGGTAATAAATAATTGTTTTAAAATAATTTTATCCATTTAGGGCATCAAAATGGTTGGAGTTTGCGGGTTCCGACAACATTAATCCAAAAAAACAATTAAAAATTTGTAAAATTCATTTTTTAAAGAGCGACATTTATAAATGGCATCCCCGACCGCTACTCCAAAGAGATGCTGTTCCTTCATTGCATGGGCCTATAAAGGAGCAGGTATCTTCGAAAATACAACCATCTGCAGAGTTACAAGGTAAAAAGCAATAATAGCATAAATATTGATGTAATAATGACATTCTATAACTACAGATGAGGAGAGATGCGTTGAGGCAGTTAGAGAACGTACAAAAGGCAAAACAAAACAAAAAAACAAAACTACAAACAAAAAGTCTAGCAGACAATTATCCTCGCATAGGAGGACCATCAATAGGCTGAGAAGTCGTTGCAATCGTCTGCAGCAGAGGAATCAAAGGTTGAAAGAGCAACAACGTAATAAATTAATCTCCCAGGGATTTTCAAAGGAAGTATCACTTATTATTAATTCTTGTATTATTTCTCGCAATGTCTCTAAATTCGGACGACGTTACGATAAAGAATTTAAAGACATTGCTCTTTCCATATACTACCATTCTCCCAAAGCTTATAAGTATATCCGGAACATAATTCCATTTCCTTCCCCTCGTACCCTTCAAACATACCAAAGCAGTTTTTCTGTGTATACTGGAATCAATATCCAAATTTTAGATCAATTGAAAAGTCAATTTTTGACAGCTCCCATTGAAGACAAGATTGTATCATTATTATTTGATGAAATCAGTCTTCAACCGGAATTACATTTCGATTCAAAGAAATTCATTGGTGTTGTCGATGATGGGATCACTCGAGACCCTATTGAAGCAAAGACTGCTTTGGTGTGCGCAATAACTTGGTTGAATAAACCCTTAAAACAGAGTGTGGGTTATTGGTTTCTACCTAATGAAGGTGCATCAGACCGAACCCACAACATCATTTTGGACACAGTCACAAAAATTAATGCAACGGGTTTAATTGCAAAAACTATAATTTTTGACCAAGGGCTGCTTGCAAAACTTGGTATAACACCTGAACATCCATATTTTATTAGCAACAACCATAAAGTGTTTATTATATTTGATCCTCCCCATCTATTGAAATCATTAAGAAATAATTTTAAAAATAAAGCACTCCGATATAAAGGTGGTATCGCACATTGGGAAGATTTGGAAATAATGTTTCGGCTTAGTCAAACTCACCCCTTAAACTTAATTAAAAAATTAACACCAAAACATTTTGATTTAACACATTTTTCTAAAATGAAAGTAAGCTTAGCAGCACAAATTTTTAGTAATTCAGCATATACCGGTCTGTTAGTATATAAATCACTGCATGCAAATCAATTCAATCCTCAACATACTTCAACATGTCAATTTGTTTATGATGTAGACCGACTTTTTGATACATGTAATAGTTTATCTTCACAAAAACCAAACCCTCATAAATTAAATTATCCCATGCGTGCTGATACCCCTCATCTTAATTTTTTAACCGAAATGTTTAAAAATTTTCAAAATTTAGAATTTCTAGAGGGACGTCAACCTCCTTGCATTAGAGGTTGGCTCCTCACTATTAATAGCTTCATACAATTATTTGATGATTCATCAGAGCATTACAATATCACAGAGTTATGTTCTAGGCGTGCAAATCAAGATTCTTTAGAAAATATCTTTTCAATTGTTCGTCAGCAAAATGGTTGTTGCACAAATCCTTCTCCGCTCCAATTTGAAAATGGCATGCGTCATATTTTTGTTACCCATTTAACTAAACTTTCATCCTCATCCAATTGTGAAATCGATAACAATTTAATATTTGCAAAATTAAGTAATTTAAAACAGTTCATTCAAAAACCTCCTCCTCCTCTCACTTATGTTCCAATTTCTTTATCCGCTTTAGATCCCAGTTCAGAAGCAGCCCTTGATGAAATAGGAGAAGCTAATAGCATATATTATATTAGTAGTTACATGTGTAAAAAGTTTTTGAATCATTTTTCTTGTGCGGACTGTAAACAAATTTTAATCAACACAGATCAACAAAATTTATTTAAAAATTATCAATTATTCACGTTAGTAAAGTCACTAAATACCTCTCTCGATTTATTTTTCCCGTATCCGGACATATTTAAAATTTTTTGTTGCTGGGAGAAGTTGTTCAATACAAATTTTAATAATATTTTCCACCACCCTCACATCACAAAGGTACTGCATAATATATTTTTGTTGCAGGCTCCCATTCATTTGTGTAATATTCATCACAGAGATGAATTTATACAAATGTTTATCAGAATACGATGCCATTGGGAAGCTCGATTTCGAAGAAAGAAGAAACAATTTGTGTATTCGAAAACAAGATGTTAACATATCAGATTTAACATTAAATCTAGACTTCATTTGTAATTGTACTTATAAAATGTTTTTATTCATATTCCAACCTAGATTTTATTTTAAATCTCTTACTGTAAATTTTACATTGTAACTGTAGGAATCTAAATATTTTGCTTTATTCTTAAACTTGTATTAATTGAATAAATATCCAATGTTTCACTTAAAATTATTTAATGTTTCTAAAACTGTGTTTATAATATATTGTAAATATTGAATAATTCTTATTTTTTATCCTATACAGTATTTTTCATTTTGTTTCGGATTTATTACTAGTTAATTGATTTGAATGAAATTTTTAAAACCGGAAGAACAAGGATAGGTATCTATAATTACATTTAAATTTCCCGCAAAACCCGAATGAATGAATTTTAGTTCAGCGACGATGTACTACGAAAACAGCGCCAATTTCTTGCATACGGTTTTTTAACATAGGTTCTTATGGAAGTTGCGCCTACCTACCTGATAGGAACCTTCAAACATTTCTATAGTACCGACAACCTACGCACGATGGCGCTGACTAACAATAAATAGATCTCGCAATTATACGCCAAATTGAAATCACAGCGACATCTTCCCTGACCATTTAGAACCTTTCAGATATAGAAAAGACACCTGTATTACTTTTAATGGCGCAAATTTCAAATGTTGTTCAGGCGGGAAATAAAATTAGTTCAAATTTAATTTGTAATCAGTTAATTTTGAATTTGTTACCTAATTAACATTATGTCAAAAAAACAGCTAGAAATATTAACTGAAATGGAAATTATTCTTTGATTGAAATATGACATTGACAATGACATTGACAGTAATGAATATTTCTGCGTTATTATCCTCTTACGGGCATCTGTTGGCCGTGCCTTAATTGATGGTTGATTTCTTGAACTTGGATCCAAATTTTAATTTTTTGCTGCTGTTCCACGACTTTCCATACGGGCTTGGTTTGTTAAAAACCGTCGCTTCCATGTCCCCAGACTTCTCAATTGACAAAGCTCCCTCTAAAAAAATTTAAATGCAGCACATGACTAATGAAATTTTGTAAATACCTACCGCTGGTACAATGCTCGATGAATTCTTCAGTTACAGAAACAACAAAGTCTTTCACATGATCAAATATGAACTCGAAAGGTGGGTGACCTGTGAACTTCCGGTGTTTTCATCGTCTTCACTAGAACTATCCGGCGTCGCTTCATATATTCCAAATTTTTAAATAGGAAGAGGGGTCTTGTGATACCTCATTTGAAAGGTCTCTTCATGCTCTATTCAAAAATGCTATGGTTTAAACATTTATTGCAAAAATGAAGAGTAAAAAAATAATTAATCTGTTTAACGAAATTCGCTACAACACATTAAAAAATCAAAAATTACTAGCGTTTCGTTCTTAGTAACCTATATATCAATCAACGCTTTAAATTAAACTAACAATATCAGCTAACGAAAAATGTTGATAAGTTTTTATGTCATTTTCTGAACATTTCAATTGTTTTTGCTTGACTTCTCAGTATCAAGAACCAAACGCTATTAGTTTTTGATTTTTTTAGTGCGTCATAACGAATTTCGTTAAACAGATTAATTTTTTTTTACTCTTCATTTTTGCAATAAACTTTTAAATTATATCATTTTTGTATAGAGCCTTTCAACCTTTCAAACGAGGTATCACAAGCCTCCTCTTCCTATTTAAAAATTTGGGGGTTGCAACTGTCACTCGAAGGGGGTTGAGGTTAGGAATGAAATTTTCACTTTACAGGATATCATGTGATAGACTAAAAATGACATGTTTCGGGATTTTTCCTCAATATGCACAATAATTGAGATAATGAATTTATTCCAGTTGGCTGGCGCTCCCTGTATAATACTCCCACCACGAGCCAGAATGATTCCAAAATTAGACAGTCGCCTCACAGATGTCGCTAGTTAGTCCTGGCGTTCACATAATGTTAGAAATATTTTTAAATTTCCTATTTGGAACTATTAAAATCGAAATAGTCAACTACTAACACGGTGTCAAGTACTACTGCGTTTACTTTAGTATAAAAGGAAATTCCGCACATCTCCCAGTCGAATTTGGACGCTCAAGTGGCCACAATTATTCAAATTACCCAACTTAAATATTGCGTTTTTTAAATTTACGGCGGCTAATAAAATTTCCTTTCATGCGATCCCGATTCTCAAATATTTATCGTTCTCCGCTTCTTCCGAACGTTCCGCCTAAATTTATGATAAAATGAATGAAAGCCGCTCGAGCCACGGAAGGACCGAAAAGCCTCGTGGAATTTCGCCGCGCGTTATCGAGCAGCAGCGCGCTAAAAGGAAATCGTGTGAGCAGTTTTGCGCGAACTTTTGCCGCGGAGGCCGTTTTTGAAAGTGTGATCGAATGGGGCACCGTTCGAGCCGCATTTAATTGAGATCAATTAATACCAATTGGATAAATAAGTTTGTTGGCGACAGTCGAACGCTCTTTCTCTCAACTTTTCCACCGACCACACGGATTAAGATGCTGATTTTGTGAGGTGAGTTTTTTCTATATTGCAATTGATGACTGATAGCGCGATTCGAAGTCCAGTAATTCTTGCGCGGCTGGTAAATATTTGATTATTTCAATCGTTATTGTTTTACATCGGAAATTAATGTGGAATAAACTGGCTATAAATCATGGAGGCACGTGTCGATTAATTCCCTTATTGAGAAATTGGCTGTTTTTTAATTTAAAAATTATTTGAATTATTTTTTGAACGACCAAATAGAAGATACAACCAGGGCCGGATTTAGACTTGATAAGGCCCTAAGATATTTGAGATATGGGGCCCTTTATAAGTCCAGATATTATATGTCAGTGTGCCAAATATGATTTTGGGGGCCCTAAGCTGTAGCTTGTGTAGCTTATACGTAAATCCTGCACTGGATACAACAGTTTCTTGGAACGTTTTGAATCAATTTTGCATAATTATGCAAAGCTGTGCCAATATTTATTTTTCTGTGATGTTATTTTAAGTGACTTATGAAAAATGGAACTTCTGCAATTATTGTAACCAGTCGATATTTTTGAATTTTGTAAACGTTGTTCATTTTTGCAAAATGAAATAATTGTATTTTTAATTTTAGAGAATTTAAATACATAAAGAAACTTAAAGTTTTTATACACTTCTTTCACATTCTCATTTTGTACAAAAATTTTCTACGTTGCAGTGATTTGTTTCTTGCATAGTTCCGCTTCTCTGTACAAAATTTTTTTATTGTTGTTTTTTTTTATCAGAATTTTTTAGTTTTGTTGAAAACAGTTCTAATCAGGGGTTAAAAACTACTTGCTAGATTATATCAGTGCAATTTGTTCTCTCAATCTCGGTTCTTCTAATTGAAAAATAAAATATATACAGTGTGTCCACGGATGGGGTTGATAAGAGGGAAAAAAATATTTTCAACTTTAAGCCCAAAAGTTATTCTTTATAAAACATTTTGCTTGTCTTGGAGAGTCATAAACAATTGCCAAAACATAAAATTGACTTTATTTTTTATTTTTATAAAAATATTATTTCAGACAGTTGCTTCAATACTTGAGAAAAACTAAAATACAAAGTTTGACAGATGTAATAACAAAATTTTGTATATACAATTGGTACCATAGAACAGTCAATATCTAAGTTACGTTGAAAATAGGAGATTTCATTGAATTATTTTTTTCATGGACGAAGCAACATTCTACACGAATGGTTATGTCTCTTTGCAAAATAGTCGTCACGGGGCATTCAAAAATCCTCATTTTGCAATTCACAAAAGCAGTAAACGTTACCAAAAGTTATGATAAAATTATTGGCCCATATTTTATTCCATTTGCCACAAGTAATGGTATTACACACTAAACGAAATTACAATACGATTTATTCAGTTACTACTAAAATCTAAATGCCAATTTGTCTATTATTAAAGTCGACATTGTGACATCGTTGAAATTGAGAAAACAAATTCCTGATAGCTTTAATAGTTTGATAATAAATCGCTATAGGCAATTCAAACTAAATATTCGACTCTAGCGTAAATAAATTCAACTAAGTGAACTCCTTGTTGTGACGTCACGTCATGCCACGTGCGTTTGTTATTGTTCAAGTTTTGTAATAATTTGATTAGTTTTCGATAATTCTAAAGAAGACATGAACTAATTTGTAATTTGCTTGTTTGATATCAAGTCGAAGGCCAGATTTGAAGTGTCAGTGTTAACATTAACCATGAATTGTTACCAACCAGTTCACATAAAATAAGAAAACTCACAGCACAAAATACAAATAAAATACGGAGCTTGTAAAAAACACGTCTGGTCATTCCTTTGTATAAAAGGTGACGTTTCTATTTATTTAATTTCCCCATGGCAACAACAAAACATCGCCTACTGCCATGTACCGTGCTCAGTTAGGCGGCCGCTTGTATGTAGAGAAGGGCCGTTCCGGTAACAGAATACATCCAAAACTAACCTAAAAAAAATTTTCACGTTGAAGCTATTGAAATTGCTCAAATATCTTTGGCTATGGTCCATATTGAGAGGTCTAATCAGAGAATAAAATAATAATATAATATATAATACCACATGTTCACAAAAAGTCACCTTAACCGGCGACGTGCACTGGCGTTAAAAATTTCCATCCTGGATATGACGTCACAATGCGACAGTTACCTATATTATCGATACGCGGTAAAACTAATTTGAATTCCCAATAGAAGTCAATTTTTTCACAGACTTCATTTAAAATTAAAAAATATTGTTTCGGTTTTGTTTCAAAAATTCAATACGACGGACCACGCTGTATACTAACTTTACTATAAAATAACTATCAGAAAATTACAAGTGATTTATAGAATTGGAGTTGGAAATTTGCCACTTTAATTGACGAAGCATAAGTGGTATAATTTCTAAACTAACAAATTAATTGCCGCACTAATTTCAACTTGATCGAAAGTTACGTTGTTCAAAGCACTTTCCGAAATAATAAGACGATGTAAATAAAGGCCATGTGACTTATAACGCACTCTGCGACATTAATTTCCGAATGAAACATAAAAAATTCAGAAACATTTTTAAGAGTAACCCACGTTTTAGGCTTCATCATTTTTAACAAAATTGAAAAAACCAAACTGGTTAACTAACAACCAACAAAATGCGACCTTCGCGTTAACGATTTCAAAGTAGCAAAAAATTGGAGCACAGATCGGGATTACCCGAACGCTCGTTAAACCGGACAAACCTCAGAAATCACCAGACATCGGAAAATACCGAGGAAATGCGCTTAAACCCAGAAATTGACAAACGAAAATACACAGAAAATCCAGTTCCGCGGCAACAGATTTACACATTTGCACACAGTTTATTTCTTCCCGAATCAACTGGAAAATTTTCCCGCTTTGCAACTCGACTTAATTAAGAGTAGAAAAAACAATGGGCTAAAATCGAATTTATTCGCGGTTATAAGTTTTTCTTGCAGGAATGAGTTCAAGGTCGAAAATATTTCTGTAGATGAAAGTGAAGGTGCGAAGACACTTAAAAACAGTACGCAGT
Organism: Dascillus cervinus; assembly: GCA_949768715.1. Classification (NCBI taxonomy): domain Eukaryota; kingdom Metazoa; phylum Arthropoda; class Insecta; order Coleoptera; family Dascillidae; genus Dascillus; species Dascillus cervinus. Next base: position 28,848,964 of record OX458322.1, read on the forward strand.
AAATTTAGGAAAAAAGGCTTTCCTTTGAGTGCCCCTGTTAGGAGGCTTCCTGGAAATACACTTTATGCTTTTCAAGTTTGTGGCAATTGTAAATCATTACTGTGTGAGCGCATGTTTTTAGAAATGTTTGTCGACATGAACGATTTTCGTCTTACAGTTTCTTGCTAATGTATACAGTGTGTCCTCATTGGATTCTACTCCCCCTCCATTTAGTAACTAATCAAAGTACTTACTCTATCTTCCCAAAATTTGCTCGTCACTTGAAATAATGTTCCCACTTTTGTGAAATTAAAGCTGGAGATTCCTCTCGTCCTTCGGACTCGTGGAATCTCCAGCTCGATTTCACTCACAATATCGTCGATAATAATTATATATAACAGAAAACAAAATATGTATGTATGCAGAACCTAAAAAAAAAATTTGTCACCTGCCAAAATTGGATTTGAAAGATTAACACTAGCGCAAACTATCTGAAAAATGGGATCACTTCAGGAGACAATGTAAAACCATTAAAGCTTCTCGACATAAAACTATTTAACAAAAATGTTGCATCATCTTTGTGTAAATGAAATAAAGTAATTTTTACTAGAAGTAGGATTCGTTTTCATTCAATAAACTTATCATCTGATCGGATTGGGTTTGAAAGGTTAACAAGTGCACATACCATTACAAAAATATCTGCCATTGGTACTAGATTGGCTGGAAAGCGATTTGCCAATATTTTAAAGGTTTTTATTCTCTGATTAGACCTCTCAATATGGACCATAGCCGAAGATATTTGAGCAATCTTAATAGCTTCGGCGTGAGAATGTTTTTTGGGTTAGTTTCGGATGTATTCATGGTTAATGTTAACACTGACACTTTAAATCTGGCCTACAACTAGATATCAAACAAACAAATTACAAATTAGTTCATTTCTTCTTTAGAATTATCGAAAACTAATCAAATTATTACAAAACTTGAACAATAACAAACGCATGTGGCATGACGTGACGTCACAACATGAAGTTCACTTAGTTGAATTTATTTACGCTAGAGTCGCATGTTTAGCTTGAATTGCCTATAGTGATTTATTATCAAACTATTAAAGCTATCAGGAATTTGTTTTCTCAATTTTACTGATGTCACAGTGTAGACTTTAATAATAGATAATTTGGCATTTAGATTTTAGTAGTAACTGAATAAATCGTAAGTATTGTAATTTCGTTTAGTGTGTAATACCATTACTTATCGCGAATGGAATAAAATATGGACCAATAATTTTATCATAAATTATTGGTAACGTTTACTGGTTTTGTGAATTGCAAAATGAGGATTTTTTAATGCCCCGTGACGACTATTTTGCGAAGAGACATATCCATTCGTGCAGAATGTTGCTTCGTCCATAAAAAATAATTCAATGAAATCTCCTATTTTCAATGTAACTTACATATTGACTATTCTACGGTCGCAATTATACATACAAAATTTTGTTATTACATCTGACAAACTCTGTATTTTAGTTTTTCTGAAGTATTGAAGCAACTTTCTGAAATAATATTTTTACAAAAATAAAAAATAAGGTTACTTTGATTAAGATCAATTTTATGTTTTGTATATTTTACTAAAACTTTGGCAATTGTTTATGACTCTCCAAGACAAGCAAAATATTTTATAAAGAATAACTTTTTGGCGTAAAGTTGAAAATATTATTTTCCCTCTTGTCAACCCCATCCGTGGACAGACTGTATATATTTTATTTTTTAATTAGGAGAACCGAGATTGAGAGAACCAATTACACTGAATTAGTTCTAGCAAACCCCTGATAAGAACTGTTTGCAACAAAACTAAAAAAATACTTATAAATGTAATTTACGATCAGCTGTTTCAACAATATGGCGACTGCCTACTTTCCATAATTTAATCAGTGTAAAACCGCCCTGCTGGCAGTCAATCATAGATCTACCTTTTTTAGCACACTATTTTTTAATTACTCCTCTGAATTAAATAATGATCTATAAGGCCATATAAATAATAATTAAACGTCGCGTTTGTTTTCAACACGGGGCATTATTAAAATGCAAAAAGTTGAAGGTTAATGCGAGTTCATCTACCGAAAGTATTATCGCTTTGATAGTAAAATTCATTCAATAGCTTGGAGATAAATTTTACATAATGTTCCTAGGGAAGCGACGATTCATATCGGAACGCCAGTGCGTGGTCGACCGCATTGTATTTCTTGATGCAGGTATTCAAACCGGTAGGACGCCGTTGTATCTCATTTAGGACCGAAAATGGCCTCAATAAAAAAGGCGATGCGTGAAACGTTACACGGAGTAATTGTACGGCCCAAGGCCGGAACTGATTCGATTTTAATATTTTCTCGATTCGCTAAGTTGGGTACTGATAGTTACGAAAGAGTAGTAGTAGGACATGCGAAAACTAAAAACAAAATTGAAATTTCAATTTTTAAAAAAGGTGAAATTTCAAGAAAAATGCAGGGTGGTTACTTTCTGGAAAACCTGGAAAAACCTGGAAAAGTCAGGGAATTTGGTTTGGTCTGGAAAGCCAGGGAAAAGTCAGGAAAGTTTGTAAAAAAACCGAAAAAATCAGGGAATTTTTTGAGCCATTGACTTTGATTACAAGACAAAACATATTCCTTCAGAAAACTACCTAAAATTTTAAATTTAGCGCTCTTTACGCGTTGGAGAGTTGGTATCTACAAGCGATTGTTCCATAAATATGTCGAAGCGATTTTCTGTGGAAGGTATCTATCGCATAAAAAGAGACCAGAGTGTATAGAATTGTTTTTTATTTTTTGTTATATTTACTAAAAGTTTAATGTTCATGTATTCCGTTCTTCTATAGATGAGTTATTATTGTTACAACGATGTGAAAAAGATTTTATTTAACTTTCTAGTTAATTATTAATTTAATTAATTAATTTAATAAATCAATCAATAAATTTTTATACAGTAGAGTCCGGATATAATGAACCCCGTTTTAGTGAACTTCCGGTTATAGTGAATACTATTTGAAAGCATTATAAAGCATTTTGTGTTTCGTTTATAATGAACCTCGGATAAAGTGATGCATTTTTCAAGTTCACTTAATCCGGACTTCACTGTATTTTGTGTAATAAATCTGTCCCCCAGTTATTGTTTACGAAAATGTTCTCTATGTGCAAGTTGTTTTTCTTAATTTGGACCTTTCTGGAATTTTTCAATTTTTGATCTGGAAAACCTGGAAAAGTCAGGGAATTTGGAAAATGAATATTGGTAACCACCCTGAAATGTTGAAATTTCAAGTTTTGTAAAAACGTTGTAATTTCAATTTTTTTTAAAGGTGAAATTTCAAGAGAAATGTTGAAATTTCAAGAGAAATGTTGAAATTTCAAGAGAAATGTTGAAATTTCAAGTTTTGTAAAAACGGTGAAATTTCAACTTTTTGAAAAAGGTGAAATTTCAAGAAAAATGTTGAAATGAAGTATTTTTTTAAATTTTTTGCATGTCCTAACTACGCTTTAGTAGATAGTCGAGTCTGTGATTAAAAATTAATGTAATTGAATCAAATTTTTTAAGTAACCGCAATTTTCAATGATTAATCGTTTGGTTTCTTTCATATCCATTTCATAATTTCACTGATATTTTGCGGAAGTGATGTGAACTTATCGGTTTTGCAGAATTGTAGCGGAAATTAAGACGTTTCTGGTGATAACAAAATTTTGTCTCTCGCTTTGAATTCGCATTACATATCACCGAATTTATTGACATTTTCCATAGCCGGAACAAGTTGTACAGGGTCCTCCAAAATTGGTTTCAACTATTAAATTCTTGTCTTCCAATTTCGTTTATTTTTTTATCACAAACTGGTGGTATTAGTTTTTTTTTGTGATGAACAACACTCAGAAAAAAAATTCTTATAGGTAAGAAAATTCGGACTTAAATTTAAAATTGCACGTTCTTAATTTTGGCCCAAGAATTGGTCATTCTTGTTGACAAATTTAAGAGTGGGTCATGCTTGATTTCAAGAATGTTTATTCTATTTGTCAAATTTAAGAACGAGATATTGTCAATTTCAAGAACGTTGCTTCTTTGTGACAAATTCAAAAAAGGGTCGCTCTAATTTTAATAACTTTTACAAGTTTTACATTTAAGAATAGGTCCTGTTGATTTCAAGAACTTTTATTTAATTACTTAAGAATGTTCTTAATAAAGTGTTTTCTTATTTAAGAAATGAAGATGGCCTTATTATACTAAATTCTTGTAAATACAATAACTGTTTTCTAATTTTTATGAATTGTTGAGTGAAATGCTTGAATTGAAGGAATTTTAGAATATAAAGTTATTTCTCATACATATTTTTATTAGTAGGTGAAAATTTAACATCACATCACATCCTGTTTAAATATCCATTTTCAGTTTAAGAACCACATTATCATTTGGTAACAGATGTACGTATATGAAATGGAATTTCGTCGAAGTCATTAGCCTTCTCAATGAATTTGGCCGCCACACAAATAAATTGTTTTTCTCTCAAGAAATAATTGGCCAAAAAAAAAAAACTAAAAACAATTTGTTTAATAACTGTTACATTGAAAACACTTGTAGAACTTTTACAAAATTCATTCGGTAAGCTAAAAGTGTGGAAAAAATTATAATTCCAACAAATTTATTTACATGCGAATTTATCACAAACAGAATCAGAAGATCCCCATAATTTCAGTACCATTTTTAGAAATGGTCTTTGAAGCTGATCATTTTGTTGATCGACATTTATTAATATTGCATTGAACTAACATCTTCATCTCGGCACATTAAACCACTTGTAATATTTCCCATTTCTTCACAATTAAACATTCACTAATTATGTAAGTTACTAAAAATTCACTTTACAATAAAAATAGAGAAAATGCACACCGTAATATGTATTTTCTTACTGCAAGCCAAGTTTGGTGTAACGTTTTTCAACTAAATTTGTAAAAAAATCTAAAGTAATTTATCTATTGTCAGTAAACAGTCCCCTGCAAAAGGTCACAAAGCAATTTACAACATTCCGTACAATTGTATCCGCCCAGCTGGACTCAGCGCAAGGCTTCTAAACAATTGTATTATAGAACCCTTGGACCTAACGTTCATCTCGAACAAAACCTTCAGTGAGAATCCCCGTGCTAACTTTTATCAGTTCTTAATGTAAGAAGTGGATTTTTAAACAATTTTTAGGTAGCATTTTTTTCAGTGCAGATGTTGCAAACTTTCAAATTATTTCCATATTTACTGAACACGCCCCTTGGAAAAATCCAGCTTATAAATAATGAATGCGATAATCCCTAAACGATTACAGATTAACAACCAACTGCTTCTTTAGCAACAGATTTAAGTTCGAAATTAATTAGTCGCAATTCGAAATCCTTGTCGACGATAAATTTATTCACTATCGTGAATTACAGATAATGCAGTTAAAATTCAGCAATAATGAATTGATAGTCACTCGTCCAATCTAATAATAAAGCCCAAAATAAATTTTATAAAGAATTTATGATTAATTCTTCGGCGAATTTTAAATAAATAAAAGTCGTTTACATGCTTCGCACTCGACGGAAAATATGAGGCTGTTTTGAAATTTACAGAAGCTCGAAATATCCCATAAACAACGTGTCAGATCAACGTTGCGAGTGGGCAACGGGAATAATAGGCAAAGAAGTTATTTTCCTCCTCCCTTCCAAACTTCTTTTTATGATACTTGCTGTTTATTTTCGGATGTGCAGAATTGAGTTATTGTTTACACTTTCGAACTTCAACAAACCGTCGCAATGTGTCAATATACTGCAAAACACAATTTGAGCATTTTCAAATCCGCATCGAAAATTATCAATGCACAGGCGGATTGTTTGCTTTACTTATCGAAGCAAATCACACAAAGTAAACAGTGCGGCTTGTTTGGCTTTTAATATTCGCCGAGTAAAATCCTTCAGCGAACCGGACCGGTCACATCAAACTGTTCATTAATTATTTCTAGTTATTGATCGAGCATTTTCGAGCCGTTGATGTTTAGTGCCTGTTTTTACAAGGCGATATCTTTAATCTGTGTAATTAAACAAACAATAATAGATCAGTGAAGGTTAAAAAAAGTTGGAATTAATGATAGCCTCTGAGGTAAACAACAATAACAATCAACAGCCAATTTTGTGATTTTTTAATTTTATGAAAAATATTGTCAACAGTGAAAATGTACTTTTCAAAATGTGTGTTCTGATTATTTGTTATCATAAATTCTTCATAAGCCCCGCTTTTTATAGCCGACAGTGAGATTGAAGGGATAAATAACCGTACAATGGGGCTCTTTGGGACCATTTTTCTGCTTTTTAGATTGTACCAATACATTTTTTTTAAATTGTGGTTAAGACTCCAACGTACATACCTGAGAAACACGAAGTCAATATATTTTCAATTAAAGCCACAGCAAAGGAGACAATTTGATTAACAAAAAAAACTGACAAACAAGCAAATTGTAAAATTTTAACCTAAAACACTTTATATCATTGGCTAAAACTTCCAATTCTCATTAAACAAAACTCCCATTTTCACAAATCGACAAAAAACACCTGTTTGTTCCAAATAGCCCCATTTTACGGAACTTAATTTTTTAAGAACACTGCTTATTTTGAATCGATTTATTGTACAAAAAAAGTTGGAACACAACATAATTGACCAATTTGTAGGTAGCTAAATTATTTATTTACAATCGCTTTTTCACACGTAGGTAATTTTTTTCGCCATCTTTACCCAAATTATTTTATTTTGAAAATTTTGAAATTTGTTCATAAATTTGTTTTAAACATAGTTGAACCTAAAAATGTCAAAAACAAATTTATTATTTATTTTAAATTTAAGCCCGAATTTTCTTACCTATAAGAATTTTTTTTTCTGAGTGTATTTTCAGGTTTCTTGAAAACTGGTTTGATCTTTATTAGGTAGTTCATTGTTCCGCACTTTTATCTGCTTTAGTCTCACTTCTATTTCTTTCTTTTCTTCACATTTTCCTGATATTCTTACTCCCAAGTATGCAAATTTATCTACTTCTTCAATTTCCATTTTTCTTATTTGTGTGTTAATTCTTTTGGTTTCATTTCTAGTTTCTTAGTTTCTCAGATATTTAATTTTCTCCTGATTTATTTGTAATTCAATCTTTTGTGCTGCTTCTGTGATGTGATTTGTTCGTTCCGCCATTCACACTGTTTCTTGCGATTAGGACCAAATGTTTGATCTCCTTTCTGTGATAAATATCCCCCATTTCTAAAACTTTTGTATTCAATTCTTCTCTCTCTTTCTGTCGATTTAATTTCTTTAGTCTTTGTTGTTAGTGTGCTTGTTTATCTCCCTCTCTGTTTGTCTCGAGTGCATTAATCTGATCCCTCCTATATGTTTATTTTATGCATATTTCGTCCATCATCCTTTTTTTACTTTATAATTTTACTGGGGATCTTAATTCCATTATTAACACCTTTAAACAAAAATTGACCTAATCGCCATCTAATAAAAAACTGTAGTTAATTTGTTTTAATAAAGTAGTAATTATATTCGGGTTCTTAAAAACTTTGCAACTCGGGTTCCATCAAAACGATTAAAATAATCTGCACAGAACATTAGAATACATTATTTACAGGAATCTCGCAATTTCATGTGGGCGCATGAAACCACACGGATAAATTATTACGAACTTCGGCTTTGTACTCGTTCATCATTGTTTTCATCTCAACTTAATTTTATTGGACTTTTGGAGACAGACAGAACGCTCGGCAATTTAATTTCACATCTCATAATGTTTTTTGATTTAATGTTGAAATGTGCAGGAAATAGCTATTTGGCCAACATGTGCGTTAATGAGAGCGATTAATAACCGAGACAATTTAACGCGTGAGCGGAGCGAGCGCGTTAATATTTGTAGTTTTTATTGACATATTTTGTATTCATTTTGTCAGATTAAATTTAAATAAAGTGACATTTTAATTTAATTTATTTCGTTGCGTGATGCCGAAATCGTGCGTTTGTAAGAAAACATTCATTTATAGGGGCCATAAATGCACGATTTCCTATTCATTAAATCGACTCGTAAATCAACGATCACCGGAAAAACTCTTGTTTGAAATTTTTTTCTTCACGAACGAAGTGTCATTGAACGAAAAAGTGTTTTATTTTGTGGGAGTTTTATAGTGCACCACGAGACCTGATCTGCGATTCCAAGAAACCGAGAATTTTATTGGCAGTTTTTCATAAGTGCCATAAAAGTGATACAAGCGATTAACAAAAAACCTAAAATTCCCACAAATGTTAAATAAATTTGCTATGTTTCGTAGAAAAATTTTAACGGTTTAATTTGCCAGTTTTACAGGCCATAAATGAAATGAATTGGAAATTGGATGAGATTTACACATTCATGAAATTAATATAATGTAATGTAATGCGATATTCCACGCCAAGTTTATCAGCACATAAAATAAATTGGCTGCAATTTTTTAAACAAATTCTTCTCTTTGTTGAATTAAACTACATGGATGAAATAAAGGTAAATTCGGTTAGCGATCAAAATTATGAATAATTATCCTTGCCACTTCATCTTTTCTGTTTCGAAACGTAATCTCGTTTTACGCATCGAGAATTTTGCAATTTTTCAAATGAAATTTGAGTTCCACTCGACTGCCTCTCATCTTTGTAATTTACATTATGAACATCTGCACCAACTTCATCCTTCTTACTTGACTTTTCTTAATTGTGTACTTCTCATTCTTACATCGGATAAAATTAATTGGAGGAACAACTTACTTAAAATATAATTTGTATAGTATAGTTTGCTCTAAGATTTTCAATACATGTAAAACGCAATTCCTTTCTATACCTTTATTTTTAATTTTGAAAAGGAGCAGAGAATACCAATCTACTTTGAACTGACCCCAAGCCATCATTAAATAATTATAATTAACCACATTATTAATTAAGGTTCGGGAACTGCTAAGTAATACACAATTCTTCCACCCCTTAAAATAAAAAATGTTTAGGCAACCAAAGAGGTATCCTAACTAATAAGGTTTGAAACTTAAGTATTGAACAGAGAAAGAACAAAAAAAAAGAGTTGCGCGTTTTTCATACGCTCGTAACTTGATAAATATTATTTATATTATGGTCTGCGGCGATAACGACGGTAAACTCATTCGGAAAAAAAATTAGTCTATAATTTTTTGCTAATTCTTTGCCAATTTGGTGTTTTCATAGATGTACCTGCTATAATTAATCCCGTAACAGGCTGCAAACACATTTTCAATTATGCAAAGAGTCATCTTTATCCCCATTTTTAAACGCTCATAAGTTGATAAATATTATTTATATTATTGTCTGCGGCGATAACGGCGGTAAAATCAGTCAATGCGATTGCTGCATTATTTACTGTTTTTTTTTTTGTAATTATTTGTGAATAGATGCTTTAAACAATTTTTCCTACGATGCTATTCGAAACTAATATGTATATATTGTACAATTTAGTAGGCTCGAAAATGTTTGATATCCTTACGCGTGCGAACATGGATATTTTGCATTATCAAGTGTGTATTTTTATAAAGTTTTAGAGTTTTATATCCTTACGTGTGCGAATATGGTTATATCCTAACAATTTGCACTATATCAAGTGTGCATTTTAATACAAATTATTCTATCCATGCCGTCAATCAAAAGGTACAGATTTGACAGGACATCTGTGAGTAAAAGGACGAACTATTTGACTAAAATCTTATGGGAAAACAACTTTTCCCCGAAAATGTAAAATTTAGACATTTATCCAATTTGGTTTACGGAAACTATTTCTTAGGTGCTAAAGGAACATTTTTATGTAATTTGTTGACGATGTTGTGTTCGGAAAGCAATAAAAAACGCGATCAAATAATACTGTATTTCGTACCACAACTTTTAGATTTTTTTTCAAAAATATTCACCATGTTATCATAAAAAAAACATGTCATATTATACTACTATGTGTTTAGTATAAGTATCCCGAAGGAATTTCTACAATATAACTTACTTCTTGAGCTGAACTGAGTTTACTGGCACACTAAATTTTCAAAAAAATATTGTTGCCAATTTTTTTCTTCTTAATTACCAACTTTCTCGCAATAAAAAAAATATTTTCTTACAAGGCAATATATTCTTTATAAGTGCTGTAAAGTGCATTGGAAAATATTTCGTAACTCTAAAGATTTCAGTAAAAAACCCTCACTACTACATTTTTGCGAGAATTGCACTTTCGGAGGTTAATTTTTGAAAACTAGGCACTTCTTCACCAAAGCAAATATATCATTAGATGCGGTAACATTATGTTTACAACTGTTGCTTCGAAAATTATATATTGATAAGTACTTTCTAAGCGATACTGAGTTTCTTAAAATTATGCATTTTTTAGGTTGGGTTCCCTAGCCTTAAAACATCAAATTACGAAATTATCGTAGAGTTCACCAATTTTGCACTCACAAGCGAGGATAAGCATATCTTCACGACCGACACAAGTCAACCGCACTTTTATTTGTTGTTCGGTTTATAAAAATCATAGAGTTCATTTTTTATTATTTTATCATCATTGACAATATTTATTATTTCAGTTCATAAATTGTTTGTAGCCATTTGAAATCGTGGTTGAATGAATGAATTCGATTATTTTATTCATGGCACAATTCGTTATTTGAGGAAGAACACGGAATTACAGCGAAAATCGCTCCCAACCCACGACTAACAAACTTACTAACAATGAATTTTGTTTTTGAAAAACTTTTAAAACAAACACCAAAGTTTTCATAAATTTTCCGACTAAAAATAGACGGATTGAATAATGGCCGTCCGAAAGATCCAGGAAAATATTCAGTGGATCGTTATAACACAGAGTGGCGAATTTATAAGAACGTCTCGATCATCAATTCCGGCGAATAATATATTCAAATCGATACATACAATCGTCGAAACTTTTTGAGTGGGTTAAAACGGGCAAACAGACTCATTTATAAATTTAATTTCTTCTGCATCGAATTAATTGCAGCAATTCATAATGTGCAAATATTTACTAGGTGATAAATTTTATTTTCCAACGTTCAATTGAAACGGCAAAATCAGAATTGATTAATTAAAATTCATGCGGCCTGCGGTTTCCTGCTAGTTAATATGTGATCCGCGTGTGGAACGGCGTAAACAGACAAACATGGCCTAAATTTCAAATTTATGCGCCTATTTGCAAACAAGCGAGTCGGCAGGACGTGCAACGCATTATCAACCTTTTAAGGCGGAATCCCCTTTTCCCTCTTAGCCAGGTAGAATATCGCTAGTAATACCACAAGAGCTTTGAACTGATCGATTAATTTACGATAACTTGTTGCGTATCAACTTAAAACAGTGTAAATTTGATGAGTATTAAAAACGCGACAGCGAAACTGGAGCGTTTTTATCATCAAATTTACACGATTTAAAAGTTGCTACGCAGGAAGTTTGAGTTAATTAATCGAAAAAATTCAAAGCTTGAATGGTATTTGATTAGATTATTTTATGAATGTATAAAATTTGACACAAATAAAATTGTTTGAAAATTTTTTGTTGGTGGAAACTAGGCAACGTCGAAAGGAACTGGAAGTTTGATCAGAATTATCATATATAATTCAACAAGTGGAATCGAGATTATCAATAATCACGATTCCACGAATTGCATTCGTCAGATTATACCACGAATGAACAATTTAATACTTTTTCGGACGAAATGTAATTCCGAGAGTCGCAGAACTCGGTAAATTGGGCCCAAATATATTTGTGAGACTTTACAGTGTTACACGGTTTATGATTTTGTATCTTTTCATCAATATTGTTTAACGAACAATCACCGAAACGCGCCATTTTTTGTAACTGTGATATTTCAGTTGACAGCACGGTACACTAGATTTGCGGAGCAGCACGCGGGATTATCACTTATTAATCTTTCTCCAGTGCTGATTATCATTTATTAAGCGGTCGTTAGGATAGGGAAAAATAGCACTATGAGTGGTATAATCGACGTAATTTTACGTATTTGTGGTTCAAACTTTGTTGCCTATACAGGGTGTTACAAGTTTTACCGCCGGTGACAAAATAGCCCTTCAAAATAGTTTGTCAATTCTCATAAATTGAATGAACAATTTTATATTATTAAGGAACCCAGAAACAAGAAAAAAAATCAGCTATAATTTTGTCTTTCTTTCAATTATGCAACAGTTATTCAATTTATTGATTTTTTTCGCACACAATTTCATGAAATTGAATTAATTTTATTTAAATCAATTTTCCCTTGTTATGTATAATTGTTTTACTTACACAAACAAACACAAACATTTTAAAAAACACATTCTTTAAAACAGCGTCAATTACACATTATTACATTTTAAAAAAGAGTCAACACAATGATTAAACTGAAACATTTCCTTTTTGAGTTTCGTGCGTCCATCGTCAGTAATCATTGCATACTAATTTAAATTTCATTCAGTCCCAAACTTTTATGGAATCCGTTTTTTTACATTTTTTTACAAGTTGATATATAAAGTTAAAAATAACTAAAAAAACTGAACTAAACTAACTAAAAATAACTGTCCTATAAATATGACGTTGGTACTTAATGGGAAACTTCTTTTATTTCTTCTTTCAAAGGTGAACATACTGTATAAATCGTGCAATGAATAAAAAATTCAACAAAATTTTTTGGAAGTTTCTAAATGGATTTTATTAATCAAAACACTTAATAAGTAAAAAGGGGCACATTACATGAAATTGTGTGTTAATTAGCCGAGCTTCCTTCGTGCGATGCTCACAATAACAGCTGCCAAAACGAGCAACAGTAATCCAGCAGCTCCGATTATGTAAACAGGATTTAAGGAGAATTTACCCGAAGATTTCTCTTTCGCTTCCACGAACCCTGGTAATACCACTTTGAATTCCAAAAATGCCTGCCAGTCGGTTATGTTGTTGTCGACTTTCCGTTTGGCTCGCGTTCTGGCCTGGACTTTCTCCTCGCAGGAACGGGTCTGAAAATTCAAGAATTAATCTTTCGGTCAATCGAGGCGTCAGTTGAGAGTGCAGTTAACGAGCTGAATTTTGTTAACCTTTGGAGCAAGTGCAGCACTTTCATTTTTTGAAGAATGTCGTTGTGATAATGCGAGTGAAATTTAATGGAGAAATCAGCGTGACTTGCATGTGAAGAGAAGGAGGATTCTTATGCAGTTTGAATTTGATGTTGGTAATTGTCAAAAAATTAAAATGTGATGAAAACCATGTGAACAAAGCTTTTGGGGGCTCCTTTTTTAAGGAAAACTGATGACAACCCTGCACACAATATGTACTTGATATTTATAAAATATTTAAAAAATAATCGAATATTTTTAATATTTTTAATATTTTTAAAATATTTTTAAAATATATTTTAATAATATTTATTTTTGCATTAAAAAATATTAGATTTACATAAAGAAAAAAAATATTTATTTCTGTGCGTTGAATAAATGTTAGATTTATACCAAGAAAAAAATATTTATTTTTCTATATTAAAAAAATATTAGATTTACATAATGAAAAAAATATTTATTTTTGTCTCATCACTTGTGGCCACCCAAAAAATGAGCTTCCCTGGAAAATTTTTTATTTGAAATTTGGTGCACGTGTGACTCTGGTATAACGGTAGAAATTTTCAGTTGTAAATGGTAATTGTCGGCGTTACGTTTTCGAGAAAAAAAATAAAATTGATTTTTTATTAAAATACTATTTCCCAATTTTGTCAAATTTCACTTTTCAAGATCAGTGTTATTAAGGCAAAGATATCCAAAGTAAAAAAATAATTCAAAAGCTGTAATTAGTGTAAAATTTCCTTATATTGGAATCTTAAGAGTAAAAGTAATAATTTATGACTATAAATAGTCCTTAGTAATATCCGCAAAGTTAAGTACGATTTAAATATATGGCATTGTAAAATTTTCTCCGAAACTGGAAGTAGGTAACTGATACCTCGAATGGTCTGTCTCTTTTCCATAACCGCACCGGAAATAATTCAAACGAAAATTGTAATAAGTCGTCTTCGAGTTAAAAATAATAATTCAACATTCACATTTTAAAGTACCTTCGTACTCATAATCGTAATTTATTAGAGGACTTGCAATTTACGTAAATTTTAGAAATCTACAAAAATGTAAAAAGGCTCGACTTAGGTACGCTCCTGTTGTTCACATCGACCGATTTCCACTCGACAGTGACAAATTTTTACAATGTTATAAATTTAAATCGCACTTACCTCGGCGACTAACGACTATTTACAGTCATAAATGATTACTTTTACTCTTGAGATTCCAATATAAGGGAATTTTAGACTAATTACAGCTTTTGAATTTTTTTTTTTACTTTGGATATCTTTGTCTTCATCATAGTGACCCTGAAAAGTGAAATGTAACGAAATTGGGAAATAGTATTTTTATAAGCAATCAGTTTTTATTTTTTTTTCTCGAAAACTAACGCCGACAATTAACATGTAAAACTGGAAATTTCTAGCCTTATACCAGAGTCATACGTGCACCGAATTTCAAATAAATAACTTTCAAGTGAAGCTCAATTTTTGGGTGGCCACAAGTGATGGGACGTCCTGTAGATTCAAGAAATATTAGATTTATATCAAGAAAAAATATTTGTTTCTGCATATTAATAAAATATTACGTTTACATAAAAAAAATTCTGTATGTTCAAAGAATATTACATTTTGTATAAAAAAAATTGAATAAATAAAAATCTGAAATAATATTTCTTTTTAAGAAATATTTTTTAAATAGTTTCCTTGAATATTTAAAAAATATTTTTATGTAATGTTTGTTAATATTTCTTTGCTACTAGGGAAGCAACAAGCTGTAATTATATTCTAGCCTAGAGCCACAACAATCAATGAATTAGATCAACGCACGAAACTTTCTGAAACTCAATTTAAAAAGTATAATTAAAAATGCGTTTACTTTGCTTTTGTGTTCTCTAAAGTAAATTAGCACACAATATTTACTTAATATTTATATAATATTTAAACAATATTCTAATGTTTTTGGATATTTTGAATATTTTTAAAACTTGTAAATTATATTTAAAAACTATTTATTTTTGCATATTTAAAACATACTAGATTTACATAAAGAAAAAAAAATATTTCTGTGCATTCAAGAAATATTAGACTTTTATATCAAGAAAAAAAAATCGTTTCTGCATATTCATAAAATATTAAGTTTACATTAAAAAAATTCTTTTTGTATCAAAAAAAATTGAAAAAATCAAAATCTGAAATAATATTTCTTTAATCTTTTTAAGAAACATTTTTTAAATGTTTTTTAGAAATATTTCTAAAATATTAACAAACGTGTCATAAAAATATTTTTTAAATATTCAAGGAAAATATGTAAAAAATATTTATTTGCCACTAGGGAAGCAACAAGCTGTAATTATATTCTAGCCTAGAGCCACATCAATCAATGAATTAGATCAACGCACGAAACTTTCTGAAAACTCAATTTAAAAAGTATAATTGAAAATGCGTTTACTTTACTTTTGTGTTCTTTAAAGTAAATTAGCACACAATATTTACTTAATATTTATACAATATTTAAACAATATTCTAATGTTTTTGGATATTTTGAATATTTTTAAAACTTGTAAATTATATTTAAAAACTATTTATTTTTGCATATTTAAAACATACTAGATTTACATAAAGAAAAAAAAATATTTCTGTGCATTCAAGAAATATTAGACTTTTATATCAAGAAAAAAAAATTGTTTCTGCATATTTATAAAATATTAAGTTTACATTAAAAAAATTCTTTTTGTATCAAAAAAAATTGAAAAAATCAAAATCTGAAATAATATTTCTTTAATCTTTTTAAGAAACATTTTTTAAATGTTTTTTTAGAAATATTTCTAAAATATTAACAAACGTGTCATAAAAATATTTTTTAAATATTCAAGGAAAATATGTAAAAAATATTTATTTGCCACTAGGGAAGCAACAAGCTGTAATTATATTCTAGCCTAGAGCCACATCAATCAATGAATTAGATCAACGCACGAAACTTTCTGAAAACTCAATTTAAAAAGTATAATTGAAAATGCGTTTACTTTACTTTTGTGTTCTTTAAAGTAAATTAGCACACAATATTTACTTAATATTTATACAATATTTAAACAATATTCTAATGTTTTTGGATATTTTGAATATTTTTAAAACTTGTAAATTATATTTAAAAACTATTTATTTTTGCATATTTAAAACATACTAGATTTACATAAAGAAAAAAAAATATTTCTGTGCATTCAAGAAATATTAGACTTTTATTTTATTTTATTTATTTATTCTAAATGTCCTTATACCGTTAGGTGTCGGACTAATAACTTAATTTTACATTTCAATTAATCGGTATCTCATATATTTTCCTCTTCCATACGCTTTTATCCAGAGCTACCCTTCTAACCTCATTCCAATGGATTCCACGTTTTTCCACCCCTTGCCGGACTTGATCTTCCCATCTCATTCTCGGACGTCCAACTTTATTTTTTCCTTGCGTTTTAGCTTCATATATTTGCTTTGCTAGTCTTTCGTCATTCATCCTGAGGGTATGTCCTAGCCAGCTGAGTTGCCTCTCTTCTATGGCTCTTACTATTGGTTTTATTTCTAGATGTTCCCTTACTGACTCATTTCTTACCCTATCTTGTCTTGTAATTCCCTCTATTTTACGCAAAAACCTCATTTCCGCAGCTGTGATTCTACTTTTCTCTCTCATTGATAGGGTCCAAGATTCGCTACCGTATACCAATGATGGTCTCACTACTCTCTTATATACTTGTGCTTTAACCTCCTTTGATATCTCTTTCTTCCCTAGGAATGTAGTTTTTAGTGAGTTGTATAATTTGCCTGTCTTACCCATTTTTGCATTTAATTCACCCTCCATTTTCCCATTATCCTCTATTATTGCTCCTAAGTATTTATAACTTTTAACTTGTTCCATTATCTTCCCATCGATCCTAATTTTGTGCTTTCTCTCTGTACCTGCAATTACCATTGTTTTGCTTTTTTCAATGTTTATTTCCATATTTACTTTTTTTAGCTCTTCGTTATATATTGTTAAATTATGTTGCAATTTCACTTCGCTATCTGCCATTAATACAATATCGTCAGCGAACAGTAATTCTTGTATTGTCACTGTTTTCATTTTTCTAAAGCCTATTTTTGTATTCTTACCTATTTCTTTACACCTCTTTACAACATCGTCGATAACTATTGAAAACAGCAACGGACTCAGTACGCAGCCCTGTCTTAGGCCTATACCTGTCTCAAATTCCGCAGACTCATCGTTATGTGTTCTTACTATGTTCTTATTGTTTTTATATAAAGCCTTGATAATTTCTATTACGCCTTCTTCAACACCTCTTCTCTTTAGACTTTTCCAGACATCCCCTCTTATTACTCTATCAAAAGCTTTTTTCAAGTCAATGAAACAGATGTGTACTTCAGCTTCTTTCCTTGATAATTTTTCCCCTAGCTGTCTAATTATAAATATCAGGTCTTGCGTACTTCTACCCTTTCTAAAGCCATACTGGGTTTCCTCTAATGTTGTATCTATTTTTTCTCTCAGCCTATATTCAATTATTCTCGTGAATACTTTCCCAGGTAAACTAGTTAGAGTGATTCCTCGGTAATTTTTACAATCTTTAGTATCTCCTTTTTTATACAAGGGCAATATTACTCCCCTATTCCAATCACTTGGTACTTTCTTTTCTTTTATAATGACGTTTAATAATGACAGAAACTCTTGCTTAGTTTGATCTCCCATATATTTCAGCATTTCTGCTGTAATTTCGTCTTGCCCTGGCGCCTTGCCCAATTTTAGTTTATTAATTGCTTGAGTAACTTCTTCAATCGATATTGGTTCAACATACTCCACCCCTTGTTCATTTGTTATTTGGGAGATTTCTTCCTGATCTTCTTCTTGTACTAGTTCGGTCATCTCTTCAAAGTATTGTTTCCATCTGTTCATTATATCCTTTTCTTTCGTAAGTATATTCCCTTCTTTGTCTTTTATATTTTTTAATCTAGGTGTTTTCTTCTGCTTTAGTTGCTTTAGGGTGCTATAGAATATCCTCTGATTTTCTCTAAAGTTTACATTCATGCTGTGCCCAAATTCCTCCCACGATTGTTGTTTCGCTGTCTTTATCAGTCTCTTCACTTCATTATTACTGGTTTTGTATTGGTCGTGATCTATTTGTCTCCCTGTTCGTATATATTTTTTCCATTTAACTTTCTTTTCCTTAACTCTTAATTGAATTTCTTGTGTCCACCATCTACTTTTTTTGGTATGTAAATTTGAAGTTTTTGTAACTCCGCAGATTTCCGTAGCTGCCCTGAGAATATTGTTTTTGAATCTTAGCCACTTGGATTCTATTCCACTCTTAATATTGACATTATCTCTAAATTGGCTGAGTAATTTCTCTTGAAATCTTATACTAACCTCTTCTTCTTTTAATCTATAGCTATTTATTTTCTTTTTAATAATCATTTTTCTCTTCTCTAGCTTTTCCATATTACTTTCCACCACCAAATCCATCTGCACCAGGAAGTGATCACTGTTTATTTCTGCTTGCCTCTTCACTTTCACGTCTTTAACCCATTTTAGTATTTCTTTGTTTACTATGAAGTAATCTATTATAGACCTTTCATTTCTTGAACATACTTCCCTTGTAAATTTGTGTATGTTTTTGTGCATGAATTTAGTATTCGCTATAGTAAGGTCATTGTTTATACAGAGCTGTATTAATCTGATCCCATTATCGTTCCTCGTTTTTTCCCCATATGCTCCCAAATACCTTTCGATTCCTCTGTTATCATTACCTACTCTTCCATTCATATCCCCCATTAGTATAGTATTTTCCCTACCATTGTCAATTTCTAATTGTAACAACTGATAGAATGCATCTTTCTCTTCCTTTTTTCCATTATCGTTAGGTCCATATGCTATTATTATTTTGTAAGTCTTACTATCGTTTAACTTAGCTTCCAGCACCAGTATTCTTCCGTTGACATATCTTACATTTATTACACTACTCAATTTATCTCGTTTCACTATTATTCCCACTCCTTCTTGTCCCCGTTCGCTAATATCTACTCCTGACCAATATAGCCAGTACCCATCTTTCATTTCTTCTATTCCATGTCCTTTCTTTTTTATTTCTGTTACTCCAAGATAGTCTAAATTATATTGTTTCATCTCCATAATTATTTCTTCTTCCTTTCCATTTATACTCCTAATATTCCACGTACCCATTTTTATAACACTTCTTTCATTACTACTTCTGCAAACTTTTAATTTATTTCTTTCTCTCATGTCCCTATTCATTGCCTTTGTCTGGTTCATTTCCGATATCCTTTCCGCCCTTAGTTTTTTGTATGGCGGTTTCTACTTACTACTTCTTGAAAGTTGTTCGTAGTCCTGCTCCATCTACATTCTTGACCGTTTATTACTAACTTTTGGAATCCTATCCTTACCTCTTTTCCCCTTGTAATTTCATCTTTGGCCTGTTTTCTTATTTTTTCCTGTATGATTCGTTCCTCTGGAGACATGTCATCGTTGATGTATATTTTTTCTTTTATTTTTCTTAACTTATTTTTGTTCTTCATTATTGTTTCTTTGTCTGTTACATTGTTGCAACTCACCAAACAGATTTTATTACCAATTTTTGTTGCCTGTCTTATATCGATATCCACTTGTAAAGTCTTTTGAAGGAAGTCTTTAATTTCTTTTTTTAGCGTATTTTGGTTATTCGTGGTTATTTCCACTCCCTGTATGACTACGTTGTTTCTTCTTTTCTCTCTTTCCATTCTATCCATTTTTATCTCCATCGTATCCATTTTTTCTTGTAATATTTTACTATCTTGTTTAATTTTTTCATTTTCCTCTTTTAGCTCCCTTATTTCCCTTCTATATTCTGCCTGTTCGTCCTTTATCTCTTTCACATCTTTTGATAGGTTTGTTAAAAGCGCCATAATTTTGTCTAATTTATTATCGGCTTGACCTGCCTCTTTTCCGGTCTTCTTAAAGGGAGATCTAAATGCCTTTTTGCTCACTCCGGAATGCATCTCCTCATCACTCTCACGTTGCCTTTTTTTATCGTCATTCGAATCACTTTCTGTTTCCATTTTACTGTTATTTCTACTTACAATCCTTCCAATTCCGATCCTTTCAAAGACGTTTCTAGTCCCCGCCAGCGAGCGCAAGGATACTCGTCCAGATCACCTCTTCAGAAACGAAATATCCTATCCCGCTGCCGTAGATCTATCTAACATTATTATTGAAACGAAATATTATTTTTGTCTTATTTAACCTATTTCACTTATTTTCGATTATTATTATCTGTTTAATTAATTTCCCTGGTTATCCCGGAATTTTCACGCCCAATTATGTGTGGTTTGGCAACGTCGCTTGCTATTCTTGCCTGGCCTTATCTGGCGTGACTTCTTTTGGGCAGTTATCTTATCTCTTAGACCACAGTATGAAGTTATTTGAACACCTTGCTCACTTACTTGTACAAACTTTTCTAATTCCTTTTGCACTTGCTACAAACTAGATCGATTCACTTACTCTCCGACACAATTTTTGCTATTTATTCTTCCGTTACAACTCCCGAATTCAGGTTTATTGTAGACGGAAAATCAAAACGCTCGACACTCGTCAACGGCCATAGCCATAGACTTTTATATCAAGAAAAAAAAATTGTTTCTGCATATTCATAAAATATTAAGTTTACATTAAAAAAATTCTTTTTGTATCAAAAAAAATTGAAAAAATCAAAATCTGAAATAATATTTCTTTAATCTTTTTAAGAAACATTTTTTAAATGTTTTTTAGAAATATTTCTAAAATATTAACAAACGTGTCATAAAAATATTTTTTAAATATTCAAGGAAAATATGTAAAAATATTTCTTTGCCACTAGGGAAGCAACAAGCTGTAATTATATTCTAGCCTAGAGCCACATCAATCAATGAATTAGATCAACGCACGAAACTTTCTGAAAACTCAATTTAAAAAGTATAATTAAAAATGCGTTTACTTTACTTTTGTGTTCTTTAAAGTAAATTAGCACACAATATTTACTTAATATTTATACAATATTTAAACAATATTCTAATGTTTTTGGATATTTTGAATATTTTTAAAACTTGTAAATTATATTTAAAAACTATTTATTTTTGCATATTTAAAACATACTAGATTTACATAAAGAAAAAAAAATATTTCTGTGCATTCAAGAAATATTAGACTTTTATATCAAGGAAAAAAATTGTTTCTGCATATTCATAAAATATTAAGTTTACATTAAAAAAATTCTTTTTGTATCAAAAAAAAATTGAAAAAATCAAAATCTGAAATAATATTTCTTTAATCTTTTTAAGAAACATTTTTTAAATGTTTTTTAGAAATATTTCTAAAATATTAACAAACGTGTCATAAAAATATTTTTTAAATATTCAAGGAAAATATGTAAAAAATATTTATTTGCCACTAGGGAAGCAACAAGCTGTAATTATATTCTAGCCTAGAGCCACATCAATCAATGAATTAGATCAACGCACGAAACTTTCTGAAAACTCAATTTAAAAAGTATAATTGAAAATGCGTTTACTTTACTTTTGTGTTCTTTAAAGTAAATTAGCACACAATATTTACTTAATATTTATACAATATTTAAACAATATTCTAATGTTTTTGGATATTTTGAATATTTTTAAAACTTGTAAATTATATTTAAAAACTATTTATTTTTGCATATTTAAAACATACTAGATTTACATAAAGAAAAAAAAATATTTCTGTGCATTCAAGAAATATTAGACTTTTATATCAAGAAAAAAAAATTGTTTCTGCATATTCATAAAATATTAAGTTTACATTAAAAAAATTCTTTTTGTATCAAAAAAAATTGAAAAAATCAAAATCTGAAATAATATTTCTTTAATCTTTTTAAGAAACATTTATTAAATGTTTTTTAGAAATATTTCTAAAATATTAATAAACACGTCATAAAAATATTTTTTAAATATTCAAGGAAAATATGTAAAAAATATTTCTTTGCTACTAGGGAAGCAACAAGCTGTAATTATATTCTAGCCTAGAGCCACATCAATCAATGAATTAGATCAACGCACGAAACTTTCTGAAAACTCAATTTAAAAAGTATAATTGAAAATGCGTTTACTTTACTTTTGTGTTCTTTAAAGCAAATTAACGAAACATGTTTATTTCCCTCTCTAATGCAATATTCAACGTCAGAACGTAACGTTGGAAATTCCGCAAAAAATCCTGTTCACATGCAGAGCCCCTTTGAAGCCCGAAAATATTTCTTTTGAAGTCGACTTCAATGAAGACGCGACTTCAATTAGGAAATTTCCTTATAAATCGCAAGTTTTGTGAACGCAATTAAACTTTTACTGCAAATCGAAAGTAAATTTAGAATAATGGATTTATTAGAGAGGCATTATCGAGCAGGTGATTAAGACCGCATTTACATTTATTGGCGCACTCGAATTCGAGAGAAAGTTGTTTCGAATCTCGTTCATTTTTAAACGCATACATTATTAAATGGAAGACAGCGAATTTCCATTTCTCGAGATTGACGAACTTCTCATGGATTAAAAAATTATTATTTCCAAGGTTAATGGCCAGCCCCAAAATTGGTCTCAATTTTTTTAGTTTCATGGTATTAATTCGTTTTAACGATAAACCAGTCACCGTAAAACAGCAAAAAAATATACTTCTTTAAAAAGCAAGGCTACAAATTTGGGCGGAATTTACCTATGGCGTTTAATTTTACCTTGCAAGTCATAAAAACGTTTTTGCTTAATTTTTTCAGCAAAAAAATCCGGTAATAATAAAATCACTAAAATTCCATCAAAACGATTTTAAATAGCTAATGCCAGGTTTCTGAAAGAAATGATGCATATACAGAGTTGGGACAAAGTATTAAACCAAACAAACAAAAAAATATTTATTGGATGCGCTATGAGTAGCTACACCAACTGCCAACCTGTCAACTCAAATTTCACCAAAAATGGAGAATGTGAATTTTGCATTTAGACTCCTCAATTCATCTTATACAGGGTGAGTTAAGTTTTACCGCCCCGGCCATAATACCTATTAAAGATTGAGGGGAAAGTATGCAATTTACATGTTACATCAGTTGAAGTTTACGCTTTCGATTAGTGCTACAAATTTTCCAAATCATTTTTATTTGAAGCCAAAAAAGGAAAACAAAGAGTTTCGGGTAAAATTTCCATGTTTGGTTTTTTATTTCAAAATTTGTCAAATTATTCGTAACATTGTTAATTGCAATTTGATTCGTTTAAAAATTATTACTTTTTCAGTTAAATCAAATTTAACACAAAGCACGAAAAATACTTTTATTTATGACTTTCCAACAATGGGTAATACGGTCTACCACGTAACAATACCTGATGATCGACCCATAAAACTGAAGGGAACGGCGTTTTAGTTGTTGCCAGACCCGTATTCTGGAATTTGTGAGAAAAATAAAATAAGCTTTTAATAGATAAATATTAAGTTTATTTTATAAAAGATACTCAAAGTGATGCCCCATTGCCCATAAATTAAAAGCATTTCAAGCTTCTCCTCGACTGAGTATTGAAATGACATGATTATACCTGAACTAAACACAAATGTTCACTATTCCACAAAACAAAGTTTTAATTTTCACTTTTTACCAACGATGTTTAAATGTTGGAAGATTTGTTGAGAATCTGAATGTTTCTTTATTCACAAAGTGACCTAGGGTTGCGACCAGGGTTTTTAAACTTTGGGTGAATTAAGCAATTTATAAAAACTTTCCGCTTCATTTAAGTAAATGTCTGGGAAATTTGTCTCATTTTAATGCCTGGGCGGAAACGCACTTAAATTTTTATTGCAACTTTCCAATAAAAAAGTAAACTACTAAAAAATGTTTATAACATTCATATTCTTAAAAATAAAGTAAACTTTTCGGAGATTGCAATTTTTCTTTGGGAAAAGCTACATCAAACGGAGTTTGGTCAAAGTGAAAGTTGCGTTTTGTAAACGAAATGCGAGCGGCAGAAGCTAAGGGTCCAGGCGAGGTTCTCAAATTGAATCGATGATCAATGAATTGGCGGTTTCGATCGCTTTTTGCCCCAAATTCACAAAGTGAATTTTTTAATTCGGAATCGACCTTCTTAATAGATGCAAAAACGACGCAATAGTAAAGTTTACAGTATGACTTCTTTAATACGAAGTAATTGTTGTACAGGGTGAGTTAAGTTTTACCGCCCCGGCCATAATACCCATTAAAGATTGAGGGGAAAGTATGCAATTTACATGTTACATCAGTTGAAGTTTACACTTGCGATTAGTGCTACAAGTTTTCCAAATCATTTTTATTTGAAGTCAACAAAGTAAAACAAAGAGTTTCGGGTAAAATTTACATGTTTGGTTTTTTATTTCAAAATTTGACAAATTATTTGTAGCATTGTTAATTGCAATTTGATTCGTTAAAAAATTATTACTTTTTAAGTTAAATAAAATTTAACATAAAGCACGAGAAATACTTTTATTTATGACTTTCCAACAATGAATAATACGGTCTACCACGTAACAATACCTGATGATCGACCCATAAAACTGAAGGGAACGGCGTTTTAGTTGTTGCCAGACCCGTATTCTGGAATTTGTGAGAAAAATAAAATAAGTTTTTAATAGGTAAATATTAAGTTTATTTTATAAAAGATACTCAAAGTGATGCCCCATTGCCCATAAATTAAAAGCATTTCAAGCTTCTCCTCGACTGAGTATTGAAATGGCATGATTATACCTGAACTAAACACAAATGTTCACTATTCCACAAAACAAAGTTTTAATTTTCACTTTTTACCAACGATGTTTAAGTGTTGGAAGATTTGTTTCGAATGTGAATATTTCTTTATTCACAAAGTGACCTAGGGTTGTGACCAGGGTTTTTAAACTTTTGGTGAGTTAAGCAATTTATTTTATGGGAAGGTTCAATAACCGATAGGTATATTGAATTTGCAGACGGCAAAATTAAAACACAAAATTGTAGACAGATATACTAACGAAAATTAGAAGCTGATAAGCGATTTTCTTATCAAGTTTAAAATCTAATATTGCAAAAATTATTTTTTATTATGATTATAATTACCGTGTAGCTGTTAGTTACGATGTTGTGAACTTTTAAAGAAATAGCGAAGACCCTTATTCCGGTCCTGTGAAATGTAACGTTGTACTTTTTAACTTAACTTGATGACTGTCATAAATAATCAGCCAAGTACCCAAAACCAATACCATTGTTAGGTGAATTGGTCAGCTTATGTCGTAAATCATTTAAAAAAATACCCTCTAATACGGAAATGGCTTTATTTAATGAACCCAAATTAGTGAAATTATTTCAATTACACTAAATTGTGTGAAAATATTTTACTGTTCGTACATAAAAAAAACTAATAAATTGAGCAATTAGTAATTGAAAGAAAGCCAAAATTTTACCTGATTAAAAAAAAAACTTTTTTCTTGGTTTCTATGTACCTTAATAATATAAAATTACTCATGCAATTTATGGGAATTGACAAATTATTTTAAAGGCCTATTTTGCCACGGGCGGTAAAACTTAACTCACCCTGTACAGTGAGGACGCGTGGGTGGGAACAAATTCATTTAAAATTCATGGGTTTGGTTTTTGGAAAAACGCTCGGAAACATCGATGGTAAATTCGTGTACAAAGGCTGGCCCAAAAATAAGTTACGACTATCAACTTTATTTTTTCAAATGGAAACGCCTATTTTTTATTTAATTTTTGTATTCTGCATCGAATTCGAAGTATTTTTATGTACCATGTCCTATACCCAAACTCAACAGTTATCGAAAAATTTACGATTGAACATATCAATAACTGAGATTGTATCCTACAAAATTTATTTCACTCTGTGGTCTGAAAAGGACCGACTTATTAAAAAAACAGAACAACAAATCAAATTAAATGTTCAAATTGTTGACCATTAACTTCCTGAGAATAGGCAAGTCGAAATTCAATTTCTCCTAACACTTCGGTTAACATTTGTGGCTGGATTTGTTCTATTTCGGCAATAATTCTATTCTTCAATTCATCAATATTTTCCGGTTTATTGAAGTAGACTCTAGATATCAGATAACCCCATAGATAAAAATCTAATGGGGTTAAAACTGGAGACCTAGCTGGCCATTCGATAAAATCTCTCCTTCCGATCCATCTATTTGGGAAAATATTATGAAGTATTCTCGTACTGTTCTCGAATAATGTGGGGGCGCTCCATCCTGTTGGAACCATATCGAATCTGGCGGTATATTTGGGTTCTCATTATTCAGGTAAAGTGCACTTACACTGGGTATTATGTCATTTTGTAGTAAGTCTAAATATTTTTCAGAATTAAGTGTTCCCTCAATAAAAAGGGGCCCACAATTGAGGTGCCCATTTTTATTCCGTCCCAAACGTTTACTTTCTGAGGGAATTGTGTACGACTTTCCATTCTCCAATGTGGGTTTTCTGGTGGCCAATATCGAAAATTCTGCCTGTTTACCGATGTCACACCCTGAATTCACCCTACGACCAGTGGAGTTCGAACAGTTAGCCAATCGGCCAGCCCAACGGTTGGAAAAGGCTGGGTTCGCTTAAATGAGTTGTTAAACGGGCGCCACAAGCTTAAATTAAAAACTGTTCGAATCCTAGAGCTCGGTCACATATCCCCTAAGCTCGAAAGAGAGGGTATCTTCCTACAAGTATCAATTATCCAGAGACAGATCCTCTGGCGAGATCAAACCAACGGGTAACGGCACAAATCAATATATTACATAATTATTTACAGGCATAAGTATAATACAAAATTAAAGACAACTCCAAAGGAAATATTTAAATGTACAGATATCAAGCTAAACTAAACTAATCAAATGAATTGAAAATGTTACCACTATTTACAATGTAATCAATTCTACAGATGAACTGAATACTGTATTTTTAACATTTAGTCATAGAAGACTATAACCAGAGATAAATCTCTTACAATTGAAGTATTAATTATTACTTAGGCAATCTCTTGTTGTTGATCAAACATAAAACCAAACCCTTCCCATATTCTCAACCGAGCGTTCGCGTCTGAACGTGAACAGACCTTAGTAACCGTTGCCGGGTTTCGCGCCCCGATGCCGAGTATACAACCAATCTATCACACGTGCGAAGCGTTTAAAAGATTTCGTCTGAGTCGGTGAAAACTCAGAACGAGGTAATGGCCATTATCCGGTTGTGAGGTCAGCGACCTAAACGTCGTGAATGCGCGTACTACACCTGTTTTCGGTGGTAACGAATGACCGATCACCCGAAGTTTTATGTCAGTCCAGGATCGACTGAAGGCCTATCCTGGATTCAAAATCGTACGGAACACGTACCACGATTACCCAAGCAAAACAAATCTACAGATTCTACTACGTCACCCCTAAGGGGTTCCCGTCAAAATTAACAATACAGGTTAAGCAACACTCATCTGTCCGGCGTCCGTGAGGCGACGTCCCCTAACTACTACTAGGGCCGCAATGTACTTCCGGTGGAATGCTGCGATAGGTCCGATCCGTCCAGGACTCGATCCTTACGTAACGTTCTCCCGTCTACCAACACCGATGATCGCTGAACTCCTGCAACTGCAACTGCGATGCGGCTAATGCGAGCCTTTGTACGCCTACGTCGTCGATACCAACGAGCAAGCCACCAATCGATAAACGATCAAGTACCAATTACGTACAACCAGATGAAGAATAATAATGGTAATGATAGTAATAGTACTAGTAATACTAATGAGCCTACAAGAGAAATTAAATATTAGACAGAAGTATATCAAACATGTGGTCATGAATTTGACATTCCACATGAAAAGAAGGAACACGGATTTTTCCGGGTAAAAATATCCATCGGTATCGCGTCTGCGATACGCCCGGACTCGATTAAGAGTCTGATTACCTTCCGATGATCAACGGCTTAAGAGGATGAGGGTGGATCAGTTGCGTTTTCCTTCTAATCCGACAACGTGTCGAGTGCTTTTCCTGCCTGGAAACAGCACGTACGAAAACTGGTAGATCTGATCCGACGAAACGTCGAAAGGAAAGACCCCTACGATTACACCTGAATCTCTACACCGGGTCTCCCTTATAATTCCCAAGTTTTCACACAACCGACTCCCTCGAGCTATCAAATGCGACTGCATTCGATTCCGGTACGGCCATCTTATGACCCCTTTACTACTTCCCGATCTTCACAGATGGAGCCCTCAGCCGTAATGCGTTTGAATTAAACCGCCAATTACCGATTCCCTAAACTTCTGATGATATAATCGTACGGTGGGAAATTATCGTTACAAAGCCCCACCCTTACCTCCGAGAAATTTTACCAAAATTTCCGAGCATAAAGCGAACTCCCTAAAGAAGAAGTTAAATGTTAGCAGAGCCTAATATACCCTCTGAATCTCCAAAAATCCAAACATCCCTAAACGTATGTGACACCGTGATATTAGCATACTACAAAAAAAAATAACTCAAAATAATCCACAATCGAACATAAACTCACAATCCAACTGCGATAAATGCAAGATGTATATCAACCAACCAAAAATTTATCTCGAAAATAAACATAAAAACAAATCGAAACTCATCATCCTTCCATCAATGTCACACGAGGTCGAAATACTCATCTCCAGCCCTCCAACTTTCGATTCATCGTAAACCAGTTACTAGTCAAACCCTCAATTTTGGCCTAGCGTTTCACCACCTCGAAATCATTGGGAAACATTCACTAGTCATAGCCATAGTCGTCAGCGGTTAAAAGTCACCATCCTCGCCACGATCATCGGGAGGATGACTTTTTAAATCCTTACAGTTCCAGACGCCCTTGTTACGACCATCTAAATCCCTGAGTTCATAAGTCCACGGACTAAGGCGCTTATGAACTATGTATGGCCCTACAAACTTGGGTGCCCACTTGGATATAAAGTACTCCGATGCCTTTGATTGAGCAAAATTCCGCTTCCAAACCCGTTGCCCAGGAACATATTGTACATTGCGATGTCGCAGGTTATACCGTGTTCGATTTCGTTCGTAGGCCTTGTCGAGGCTCCTACGGACATCTTGAAAAACCTTTTTCTTACCATCGCAATCCACGCCAGACTTTGGAAATGGTCCCACCAAGTCGACGCAGCTTACTTCCGCTGGTACGTGTATTCGCGGCCTCCCCGACATTTGATCCGTGGGTTTCTCACGGTCTGGTTGCCTTGTCATGCACACCCCACAGCGCCGTACGTATCGTGCAACGTCCGCTCGCATTTTCGGCCAATAATACCTCTCGGCTAGTCTAGCGTAGGTTTTATATACACCCATATGTCCCGCTAATGGTCCATCATGGAATTTCCGAAGAAGTGCCCGTCGCTGATCTTTGGTCACCACTAACTTCCACTTGAAAGACTTCCCGCTGCATTCCGGGTATCGGGTCATCGTCCGCCTATATAGTCTTTGTCCATCGTACCGCCAAAGTGGGAATGAGGCCGGCTTACCAATAATCAACTGTACCATCCTACGGTACCAACGATCTGCCTTCTCCCTCATGCACCTTATCTCCCCAACCTTTGGTGTATCAACGTACGCTAGGTCTGGCTCCAGGAACCGGTTGGGCCTATAACTTAACGGGGGTACAAAGTTGTCAATCTGAACCTTCTTGGCCTCCAGCTTTCTGCCTAGCTTTAACAACTCCTCCTTCGAGGCAATCTCCACTAACGCCAGCCGCTCTTGGAAGAAGGGGGTGATGTTTCGTAGCAATATCAGCAGTTGCTGCGCTTTAGTTAGGGACACCGTCAGCCTGCGGAACATGATTTCCATGGTGGCCAGGTAAATGCCCATCGATTCGCCGGTTCCTTGAGTCCTCCTCATAATTTCTGCCAATAATTTTTCATTGTAGTCAGGTGGCTGAAATTCTTCCCTCATCAACCGGGTGAGTGTTGCCCAATCAGGAATCTTACGACGATTCGCTCGGTACCATAGCAGGGCTTTCCCTTCAAACAGGTCCAAGGCCGAGTTTACGAGGGCCTCCACTGAAACATTCCGGGCCACTCTGAGTTCCTCTACCCTTTCTAAAAAGGCACTTAAGGACAGGTCACCTTCCCCTGAGAACTTCAGGTTCCACTTACTTACGGGTACAGTTTGTAATTGTGCAGGGCGGTGATATGCCGGAGAGGAATGCACCATTCCCGAAGTATTTCCCACGGCAATATCCTCGTCACTTCCGTCGTCGGAGTCGGTCCCACTAGTGCTACCTATCGTCGTAGCGGTTGGTTCAACCCCCAACAGCGTCAGCGTGGATTCATCCTGACTTCGTCGGTTAAATCGACGGATAAGTGTTTCGAATCGACCCTTGGTGTCGTGTAGTCGAACCAATTGTATGTTCCGAAGTCGAATGTCTTCAGGTTTCGTCCCTGCAAGACACAAATGAAGCAGCCGCAAGTTCTGGCACATGAGCGCCGACGTTCTTTTGAAAGCTGTAGTCGTACAATCTCCATCGAAATTCTTCAGTTCAGTCTGAAGCTGTGTGGTATAAGCCTCAATCTTCTTTAACGCGTCATGGAAAGTTACTGAACCCTCAGTGTTTACAAACTCCCCACTGGCCTCCAATTTCAACAGGTTACGTAGCGTCTTCCTCATGGCTTGAACATTATCACCTTTGAGTCCTCGATACTCCAGCTCGTAAGTCAACTCGTCAGAGTTGAGACGGTCGATCTCTAACCTCCAGATCTTAGACATTATTAAAACGGAAATTTATGACCGTAAGAGAAAATTCTATCTATACCCTAAGTCCTAACCTAATACCTAATCCTAATCTACCCGTTACCTTACTTGCTATTGCGGTAATGCCACCACCGATCCCGAGATCAAGCAGCCGCTCACAAGTCTCCTAAACCAGGTAACTAGCAAATCTATTTTGACCGCCAATAATGGTCAAAAAAAAAACCCAAACTTTAACAATTTCCCTAACTGAATCCCTGAGTCTTTATGCCTTTAATGCCCTAATGCCGTTGCCCTTAAGGGGCCCCACGTTGGGCGCCAAATTTTTATGTCACACCCTGAATTCACCCTACGACCAGTGGAGTTCGAACAGTTAGCCAATCGGCCAGCCCAACGGTTGGAAAAGGCTGGGTTCGCTTAAATGAGTTGTTAAACGGGCGCCACAAGCTTAAATTAAAAACTGTTCGAATCCTAGAGCTCGGTCACATATCCCCTAAGCTCGAAAGAGAGGGTATCTTCCTACAAGTATCAATTATCCAGAGACAGATCCTCTGGCGAGATCAAACCAACGGGTAACGGCACAAATCAATATATTACATAATTATTTACAGGCATAAGTATAATACAAAATTAAAGACAACTCCAAAGGAAATATTTAAATGTACAGATATCAAGCTAAACTAAACTAATCAAATGAATTGAAAATGTTACCACTATTTACAATGTAATCAATTCTACAGATGAACTGAATACTGTATTTTTAACATTTAGTCATAGAAGACTATAACCAGAGATAAATCTCTTACAATTGAAGTATTAATTATTACTTAGGCAATCTCTTGTTGTTGATCAAACATAAAACCAAACCCTTCCCATATTCTCAACCGAGCGTTCGCGTCTGAACGTGAACAGACCTTAGTAACCGTTGCCGGGTTTCGCGCCCCGATGCCGAGTATACAACCAATCTATCACACGTGCGAAGCGTTTAAAAGATTTCGTCTGAGTCGGTGAAAACTCAGAACGAGGTAATGGCCATTATCCGGTTGTGAGGTCAGCGACCTAAACGTCGTGAATGCGCGTACTACACCTGTTTTCGGTGGTAACGAATGACCGATCACCCGAAGTTTTATGTCAGTCCAGGATCGACTGAAGGCCTATCCTGGATTCAAAATCGTACGGAACACGTACCACGATTACCCAAGCAAAACAAATCTACAGATTCTACTACGTCACCCCTAAGGGGTTCCCGTCAAAATTAACAATACAGGTTAAGCAACACTCATCTGTCCGGCGTCCGTGAGGCGACGTCCCCTAACTACTACTAGGGCCGCAATGTACTTCCGGTGGAATGCTGCGATAGGTCCGATCCGTCCAGGACTCGATCCTTACGTAACGTTCTCCCGTCTACCAACACCGATGATCGCTGAACTCCTGCAACTGCAACTGCGATGCGGCTAATGCGAGCCTTTGTACGCCTACGTCGTCGATACCAACGAGCAAGCCACCAATCGATAAACGATCAAGTACCAATTACGTACAACCAGATGAAGAATAATAATGGTAATGATAGTAATAGTACTAGTAATACTAATGAGCCTACAAGAGAAATTAAATATTAGACAGAAGTATATCAAACATGTGGTCATGAATTTGACATTCCACATGAAAAGAAGGAACACGGATTTTTCCGGGTAAAAATATCCATCGGTATCGCGTCTGCGATACGCCCGGACTCGATTAAGAGTCTGATTACCTTCCGATGATCAACGGCTTAAGAGGATGAGGGTGGATCAGTTGCGTTTTCCTTCTAATCCGACAACGTGTCGAGTGCTTTTCCTGCCTGGAAACAGCACGTACGAAAACTGGTAGATCTGATCCGACGAAACGTCGAAAGGAAAGACCCCTACGATTACACCTGAATCTCTACACCGGGTCTCCCTTATAATTCCCAAGTTTTCACACAACCGACTCCCTCGAGCTATCAAATGCGACTGCATTCGATTCCGGTACGGCCATCTTATGACCCCTTTACTACTTCCCGATCTTCACAGATGGAGCCCTCAGCCGTAATGCGTTTGAATTAAACCGCCAATTACCGATTCCCTAAACTTCTGATGATATAATCGTACGGTGGGAAATTATCGTTACACCGAACAATTCAATTCGTCAGAAAAAACTATCTTACGTAAAAATTCCGGGTTGGTGCATCTATCATCATTATTTCGCAAAATTCTAATCTGCGGTCGAGATCGTCTTCAATAAGTTCCTGAACAAAATGTACTTTGTATGGGTGCCATTTGTTCTTGTGTAAATATTTTAGACCAGAAGATTTACTTACTCACTGTTCTGCAGCTACTTGTCGACTTGATTTGTGAGGATTTTCTTGTAAATCGAGCAAAAAAGCCATATCCCACCATCATCAACATTTCTATTCGTTGTTTCTCAGTTAAACGCGCCATTCTTCAAACTTTGCAACTGTACTTGACAAGTGTCAATAATCAAAAAAAGAAAATAAACACACAATTGAATGTTTTACTCGATTAATAATTTTATTATAAATTTTTGAAACTTTAGGACTGATTATTTCGAAAACTTTCCTCTTCAAGGTCATACGAATCTGAAATTTCTGTACTCAGAAAAATGTGCTGCATCCAAATTCGCGAACAAAAATATGTAGCGCAATTTAAAAAAAATATTGATGATGTCATAGTGCGAAAACAAGACGATCGTAAAATTATAAATATCAAAAAAGATGCAGTTTTAAGAACAAAAATCGACTTGTCCGAGCGTTTTTCCAAAAACCGAACCCATGAATTTGAAATGAATTTATTCCAACCTGTATATCTATAAATAATGAACATCTGATCGGAAATTCGTTCGACCCAATGAAGCAATGATGCATCAGCTTTATAAACAGGGTGGAATAACCTGCCAAGGCAGGATATGAGTTATGCGTGATAAGAATCGGTTTACGCGTAGCAAACCCATTCAGAAGTGCGCGCCACAAAAAACTTTACCTACGTTGGAATATCTAACCGCGAAAGGAACTGAGAAATTAGCCGCACACAAATTTCAAACATTTGTTGGTATGCGAAAGAGGTGCGCCCAGCAAAATTAGCTCTTTCAATTTTATTGCAGATCAGTTTAATGTGTTAATTGTCGTTTACGGTTCACGAATTAATTTGTCTTGTGCATTAAATTTGCGAATCAAAATTGATTTTTAAGTGGTTTAGTGATTAACCCTAGACAGCTATCGTACGTCACCTTGACACCTTGCTTGCATACAATAGGCGATTTTAGTTGATATATTTTGAATTTTGAGTTACAGATAAGTAGCTGATAACGCGCTATAAACCAGTGACTATCAAACAGGGCGCTAGCCGCGAATTAAATTATTTTGATTTTTTGCAATGACTGTTTCGGATGTATAATATAAATAAATAAATGCAAAATCAGCAGGAAGTCCCAGCTTTTATCTGTGAACCGTAATATCAATAATATTGACTACAGTTGAATGTTGCTTGACACTAAACTATTAAATCCACTATCGATAGCTTTCTAGGGTTAAGCAACTCTTCGCTCGATTATAGCAGATGGCTAATAAAACGGGCGCGTTAATAAAAACGGATTTGATGAAATGAATTTCGCGTGGTTCCCCGTATAAACGCCGTGAGCGATGATATTCCGGAAGCACTGATTACTATCTTAAACCCAACGGCGTGGATAATCTTAAAAAAGTTGAGGTCAAGGATTTATTTTATTTATTTATTTTTTTACTGACTAGTATAGATTTAAATTGTCATCTTTGCTGATTATTTTGTTAATTTGTTCCTATTTAGTCGGTGTGTTGGTAGTGATCAACATTTAGGTAATTGGCTTAGGTTGTAAGTACAGGGTCCTCCATTGTTAACGGTTGCTCAAATCTTCAAGTTTTGTTTATTTCACGGACTAGTGATATTAATTTTTTTAAATGATAAACCAGTCGTCGTAAGAAAGCAAAAAAGTATAATCTTTGAAAAATCAAGTCTAAAAATCAGTGGATATAATAGATATAATTTGGTCAGTTACTTACAATAGTTTCCTTATTCCACAACAACTTCTTTTTTTTAAATTAATAATTTGGTTATCATTTACTACCTGGCAACTCCGGGACATCTTGTTTGTTCTAAAAGCTTTGTAATTTTACAACAGTTGACTGATTTGTTGGCTATGACTTGAAAGTTGTAAATAACATTTCTAATCAATATCGGCGAATTTCAATAGAAAGCTGATAAAATTTTGTTACTTTTATATTTAAAAAGTTATAAATAAAAGGTTTATGAAAAGAAACGCTCAAAAAATCCATGAAAAATGATATAAATGAGCGTCGCGACGCCAAATGATAAAAATTGAAAATGGAATCAACACCAGATCCTAGCTTATTAATAACTGAATTTTTATGGCAATATCTAAAAAATTGAGTTTTTTTTGGTAGCTATTAATGTTGGACGACTCTGTACATTCAATCGAATAATTTCGATAAATTTATGAGACCATAAAAATGTAACAATCTCTCATACAATCATGAAAAAATTAGTACCATTTGGAAAATTGGATTCGCTGTGAGAAAATATTTTTTAACTTTAGGTTGGTAGTAAACAGTAGGTACTTAATACAATTTTGACAGAATCGCTTAAATTTTACAGAATATTGAAAGTAAAGTTCTCATCGAAAATTTCTTTGAAAATAGTCATATTCCTACCTTAGACAGAACCGTTTTGTGCTGTATTTTCTAATTTTAAAGCTACATTACTAATATAGCCTTAAGCTGACAGATGTAAAATGGCATTACTATCAACATAAAGTAAAAAAAAAAAAAAAATCGCAGCCTTCTGACCGCTTCTGGAATTAAAAAACGTGGTATAGTCAATTAACTTTTACGGTAATGGGTTTAATGGGCAATTTTTGTTGTCTCACTTTATTTTTTATTGCCCACAATAATTTTGAAAATTCAGCAAACAGTTTCTAGCACATTTTGGTGACTACCTGTCATTCACCCGACCAAAAAAGAACATAAAAGAAGCTTCCTCGACTGCTCGAAAAAAACGTTCTAATCCCTTGCCGGTCTTTTAAGGTTGCCCCTTTCTTTCAAACAACCGTTTAAAACAGGTGTCATTAGAGGTTTTTCGCTGCATTGAAGAGAAGGTCATCAACATGTCAGGTTCCGGGGATTTTTACCAATTACACGTTTTATAGCAAGAAAACAAGTTTTTACGTTAATTGACATTATTAATCGCGAAAACAAGTGTAATAAAACGTCGGTGATACGGTAATTATTATCGCACCGGATCCACTTATCAGAAAATAAATATTTAATTCGCGTTCCGCATTATTTTTTAGAAAATGCAGTTTTATTTTAGAATCGTTGAAAAAACACGCCTGAATAGAAAGTTACGGCAGTGGCGGCGCGTGCATAAAAAAAAATAACTTCATTTGTATTTAATTTATAAAACGTAATATTGAAAAAATTTAATTTCGTCATAGAATTTTATTTTCTTAATCGCAACAACTCGAGGATCTAACATTCCAACAAACCAGTTAAGTTTTGTCGTGGTTTCAGCGGAGCGGACCATTGTTTTTATACTGGGCCATTCGAGGCAGTGCACAGAACTGCTTGAGACGCCCCCACTATCCCCCTCGCGTCCTGCACATACCCAAACTCTTTCGCTAGTTTAATGCTCTTTGTGTGCTGCATTTCACGCAGTTCTGTCATACCCTAGTCACTCAAATATAATGTTTTTGATTAAATGTATTGTAAGCAACAATTCTATGATGGCGCTTTCAACGGTCCCGAAAACAAACGAGAATTCCCGTATTTCGAACTTCGGCAGAAAATTTGCTAGGTTCGCAGAAACTTATCTTCAAGTGCGTGGGTTTTAATTTTCGTCAGTTACTATTTTGCGTTTTATTATCTGTGCAGTTCTGTTCCAGATTTCGGATGTTATGTTAAGTGCGGTTTTTCGCTTTGTGGCTTTGTCGTTGTAAATTTTGATTTTATACTTTCGTGTTCGTGTATTGTATTAGTGTTTTTTTGACAATGGATATTCTGGACAATTTGATTAACTTTAAGCGATTTGTAAAGAATAGTTACGGAGAGAAAATAGATTTGAAAAATAAAGGTCGACCGCTGCCGGACATTATTATTGAAACAAGCGATATTAGTCGTGGAAAACCATATAAACGTCAGTTCAACAAAGAAATTTATGCAAGGAATAACTGGATTTGTGGCTGCAACAAGAAAATACTTCTTTTTGCTTTCCATGTTTGCTTTTTGGTGGAGATAAAGCATGGACAGAGGTAGGAGTGACTGATTTAGTACACTTGAGTGAAAAAATAAAAAAGCATGAAAACTCCAAAAGTCATCTTCACAATTCAATGGAGTTAGCAATATTATTAACAATCAACATCCAATCTCAGTTAAATTCGGCATATTGGAAACACATACAGCAGCATAATGATAATGTGACAAAAAATAGATACGTTCTATCAAAAATTATAAACTGTATAAAATTTTGTGGAGCCTTTAAGTTGGCATTGTGCGGACATGAAACCAAGACTTCTCAAAATCCGGGTTTTATTTCATGGATTGATAAATAATAAATAAATAAATAAATAAATAAAAACACGGTCCTGTTTATATGAGATGCAAATTGCAGAACACCTGTTTTATTGTACCACGAGCCGCCACTGAGCTAACGGTTCTATTTTTATTTTTATCTTGAATTATTTTTATTCAAATGAGCAATTTGCACCAATTTGACGCGGTTAGTAGTTGCATGATAGTGACTAGTGTTATCGCATGGAGCATAATTATAAACCCTCAGCAAACAGATAGATATTATAGTTATGTGGAAATATTTACTTACTTGAAAACAATCGTCGTATTGCAAGCATCCTAGCATTCTAACTGAAAGCACCATCTCATCCCCGCTGTTCGCTCCTTGAAACATGAAAGCCCTGAACGGGAAACTTGTAATCAGAGGGGTTAATTGGCGTGGTTGTTCGGGGCAGACGCTTCTCATGGAAGGAACCCGGCACCCGAAACTATCCACGAGGGTCACGGTGTCTTGTGCAGTCCTGGATGAGCTCGTGGAGGCCCTTGAAGTTGCTATTCGATGCATGACTACGGCTCCCATGCGACTGAATTTCCAACCTGAGACATCATTTCATTTTAATATTGTCAGTAGATAGGCAACAGGGCTTCTAGAACACGGCTATATCAAATTTACTCGCGGTTTTATTTGCGGATTTCTGACTTATTCTGGAATTGAAAAACGTGGTATAACAAATTCCAAAGACAAGTTAATTTTTATGAAAATATGGAACTTTTCATTGCCTAACGTAGAAATTCATAAATGTAATTAGGAACATTTTTTTTCCGATAATCTGATCATTTCGACTGTACAGGGTGAGTTAAGTTTTACCGCCCGTGGCAAAATAGGCCTTTAAAATAATTTGTCAATTCCCATAAATTGCATGAGTAATTTTATATTATTAAGGTACATAGAAACCAAGAAAAAAGCTTTTTTTTAATCAGGTAAAATTTTGGCTTTCTTTCAATTACTAATTGCTCAATTTATTAGTTTTTTTTATGTACGAACAGTAAAATATTTTCACACAATTTAGTGTAATTGAAATAATTTTACTAATTTGGGTTCATTAAATAAAGCCATTTCCGTATTAGAGGGTATTCTTTTAAATTATTTACGACATAAGCTGACCAATTCACCTAACAATGGTATTGGTTTTGGGTACTTGGCTGATTATGTATGACAGTCATAAAGTTAAGTTAAAAAGTACAACGTTACATTTCACAGGACCGGAATAAGGGTCTTCGCTATTTCTTTAAAAGTTCACAACATCGTAACTAACAGCTACACGGTAATTATAATCATAATAAAAAATAATTTTTGAAATATTAGATTTTAAACTTGATAAGAAAATCGCTTACCAGCTTCTAATTTTCGTTAGTATATCTGTCTACATTTTTGTGTTTTAATTTTGCCGTCTGCAAAGTCAATATACCTATCGGTTATTGAACCTTCCCATAAAATAAATTGCTTAATTCACCCAAAGTTTAAAAACCCTGGTCACAACCCTAGGTCACTTTGTGAATAAAGAAACATTCACATTCGCAACAAATCTTCCAACACTTAAACATCGTTGGTAAAAAGTGAAAATTAAAACTTTGTTTTGTGGAATAGTGAACATTTGTGTTTAGTTCAGGTATAATTATGCCATTTCAATACTCAGTCGAGGAGAAGCTTGAAATGCTTTTAATTTATGGGCAATGGGGCATCACTTTGAGTATCTTTTATAAAATAAACTTAATATTTACCTATTAAAAACTTATTTTATTTTTCTCGCAAATTCCAGAATACGGGTCTGGCAACAACTAAAACGCCGTTCCCTTCAGTTTTATGGGTCGATCATCAGGTATTGTTACGTGGTAGACCGTATTATCCATTGTTGGAAAGTCATAAATAAAAGTATTTGTCGTGCTTTGTGTTAAATTTGATTTAACTTAAAAAGTAATAATTTTTTAACGAATCAAATTGCAATTAACAATGCTACAAATAATTTGTCAAATTTTGAAATAAAAAACCAAACATGTAAATTTTACCCGAAACTCTTTGTTTTACTTTGTTGACTTCAAATAAAAATGATTTGGAAAACTTGTAGCACTAATCGCAAGTGTAAACTTCAACTGATGTAACATGTAAATTGCATACTTTCCCCTCAATCTTTAATGGGTATTATGGCCGGGGCGGTAAAACTTAACTCACCCTGTACAACAATTACTTCGTATTAAAGAAGTCATACTGTAAACTTTACTATTGCGTCGTTTTTGCATCTATTAAGAAGGTCGATTCCGAATTAAAAAATTCACTTTGTGAATTTGGGGCAAAAAGCGATCGAAACCGCCAATTCATTGATCATCGATTCAATTTGAGAACCTCGCCTGGACCCTTAGCTTCTGCCGCTCGCATTTCGTTTACAAAACGCAACTTTCACTTTGACCAAACTCCGTTTGATGTAGCTTTTCCCAAAGAAAAATTGCAATCTCCGAAAAGTTTACTTTATTTTTAAGAATATGAATGTTATAAACATTTTTTAGTAGTTTACTTTTTTATTGGAAAGTTGCAATAAAAATTTAAGTGCGTTTCCGCCCAGGCATTAAAATGAGACAAATTTCCCAGACATTTACTTAAA
This sequence comes from Dascillus cervinus, assembly GCA_949768715.1. NCBI lineage: Eukaryota > Metazoa > Arthropoda > Insecta > Coleoptera > Dascillidae > Dascillus > Dascillus cervinus. The sequence goes on from OX458322.1 coordinate 28,889,135, forward strand.
TGAAGCGGAAAGTTTTTATGAATTGGCTCAGTAACTTTTAGTAACATTCTTTCCGAACATAAAATAATCTATGAAACTTTTGTGTAGCATTAGGTGGCTCGCCTGAAAACACCTGTTTCCTCCGAATTTTATTCGTTAGAATGTTTCAGCAAAAAAAAGTAAATCCAGTTTCTACGATTTTTTATTTATTCTATTTCAGCTATTCTATTTCGGGAGAATAGAAGAATCGCTTTTCGGACCTTTTGTTGCGAAAACAACACGGCGAATTTATTTTAAAAAATCGTTTCCTTGTGCAATCAAAAAAAACAAACTGTTGGTTTGTAATTTTTGTTCATGCGTTAATTTAGTTAATTTTTGACCTAATTCATGCATGATTTACGAAGTTTCAGCTTTTAGTTGTTTTAATTTTTGAATTAAAAAACTTTTAATTGAAATGTTACAAAAAAAATACTGCCAATAGAGCAATGCAATTCAAATAAGTGTAGACAGTTTCAAAAAAATCGGCACGCTCATTTTAGATATAAAAAATAAAATGACGCAAAAAACATACTCCCTCCTTCCGAAAATATGGTATGCATCCATATTTTCGAACGAAAAGAGCAGTTTTTATTTGTTCTTTTCAAAAACGTTTTGGGTTTTTGAACATGCACAAACCTTTTGCAGATTTAGATTTTCAAAGAAATCGAAAATGTACATTGTCTCATTTGCAACATGTGGCATTTTTTCGGATTTGTTGCATTTTGGGTATTCCAATTAGTTTTACCGCCTATCGATAATGTAGGTGACTGTCGCATTGTGACGTCATATCCAGGATAGAAATTTTTAACGCTAATGTACGTGTCACCGGTTAAAGTGACTTTTTGTAAATATGTGGCATTATAAAAATTGGGAAAACTATGGGCAAATTACGTTACAAATTTGTCTTCTGCCAAAATTGGATTTGAAAGATTAACAACAGCGCAAACCATCTGAAAAATGGGATCACTTTAGGAGACGATGCAAAACCTTTAAAGCTTCTCGAGATAAAACTATTTAACAAAAATGTTGCATCATCTTTGTGTAAATGAAATAAAGTAATTTTTTTACTAGAAGTAGGATTCGTTTTCATTCAATAAACTTAGCATCTGCTCGGATTGGGTTTGAAAGGTTTACAAGTGCACATACCATTACAAAAATATCCTCTGCCATTGGTACTAGATTGGCTGGCAAGCGATTTGACAATATTTTAAACGTTTTTATTTTCTGATTAGACCTCTCAATATGGACCATAGCCGAAGATATTTGAGCAATGTCAGTAGCTTCAGCGTGAGAATTTTTTTTAGAGTAGTTTTGGATGTATTCATGGTTAATGTTAAGGGGGCCACTTGAGAAGCAAGATTCACAAGATGGCGCCACCGTAGTAAAGTGTCAATTTTGTAAAAGCTCTTTTCATTAACAAGCTTTCTTATGTTAAAAACACTAGACATATATAGACATAAATTTGCCATGGAAAAACTTGAGAAAAGTATTTATTAAAAAATGTCACACTTTCCGATGCTTTTTGACTTAAGTACTGACAAATGTGATTAGATAATGTACGAGTATACTTATGATTAATGCTTCCAGGGTGTGATCAGCAAGATTTTCTTTACTTTTAACAAAAAATTCATTGAAAGTTTGATATTTTTGAATAAATACTTTTCTCAACTTTTTCCATGGCAAATTTATGTTTATACCTAGATCATTTTTTTATCTTTTATATCCGCCACTAGTTTTTTATATAAAAAAGCTTGTTAATGAAAAAAGCATTTTACAAAATTGACACCTTTTTCTACGGTGGCGCCATCTTGTGAATCTTGCTTCTCAAGTGGCCCCCTTAACACTGACACTTTAAATCTGACCTACAACTTGATACCAAACAAACAAATTACAAATTAGTTCATTTCTTCTTTAGAATTATCGAAAACTAATGAAATCATTACAAAACTCGAACAATAACAAACGCACGTGGCACGACGTGACGTCACAACAAGGAGTTCACTTAGTTGAATTTATTTACGCGAGAGTCGCATGCTTAGCTTGAATTGCCTATAGCGATTTATTATCAAACTATTAAAGCTATCAGGAATTTGTTTTCTCAATTTCACCGATGTCACAGTGTAGACTTTAATAATAGACAAATTGGCATTTAGATTTTAGTAGTAACTGAATAAATCGTATTGTAATTTCGTTTAGTGTGTAATACCATTACTTATCGCGAATGGAATAAAATATGGACCAATAATTTTATCATAAATTATTGGTAGCGTTTACTGCTTTTGTGAATTGCAAAATGCGGATTTTTGAATGCCCCGTAACGACTATTTTGCGAAGAGACATAACTATTCGTGCAGAATATTGCTTCGTCCATAAAAAAATCATTCAATAAAATCTCCTATTTTCAATGTAACTTATGTAACTATTCTACGGTCGCAATTGTACATACAAAATTTTGTTATTACTTCTGGCAAACTTTGCATTTTAGTTTTTCTCAAGTATTGAAGCAACTTTCTGAAATAATATTTTTTACAAAAATAAAAAATAATGTTACTTTGCGTAAGGTCAATTTTATGTTTTGTATATTTCACTAAAACTTTGGCAATTGTTTATGACTCTCCAAGACAAGCAAAATGTTTCATAAAGAATAACTCGAACAATAACAAACGCACGTGGCACGACGTGACGTCACAACTTAGTTGAATTTATTTACGCTAGAGTCGCATGTTTAGCTTAAATTGCGTTTAGGCATTTTTTGATCCACCTTGTTTATACGAAGTTTTAATTTTAAAAATGAACTAATGTTATGTTAATTGGGAAGATGCGTTTTGATTAATCTGATCCGCATCGATTTATTGAATTTATTGAATAAAACAAGAACTTACCGTCTCCGTCGCGTACAGTGGCGCGCAAAAGAACCTCCTCCCCCAGTTGCACGGTGCTTCCTGGCGCGACGACCTGCGTGTAATCACTTCCACCAGGCGCCCTTCGAAACAACCCCACCTGCGTCTCGAAGTTCCTTTGAATCCCACCAGTCGCAATTGCTGGGGCAGATCGTCCCTGCCTTAAAAAAAGTTCATATCAACGCAAAACCACCCCAGACAACTTTAGGGCAAGCAATAAAGCATTTTTTTTATAACATAAATACTACCTGGAAACCGACTGTACGATTTTGTCAAAGACAGTTAATAGATGAATTCTGCATAATTTACAACTCGAGAATCATAATTTTTTATTTGTTGTAAACAATTTTCAACAAAAAATCGCGTTTTTTTAGTTTCTTGCTTGCAAAATGGAAACTAGTGAAGCAATCTTAATGATGTCAATAGGCGAATTGTAGAGAATTGAATTGCGAAGAGAATGAGAGGTCGAATGACCCGAAAATTGATTTTTTACAAAAATAGTATCTCCCAATATTGTCAAATTTCACTTTTCAAGATCAGTATTATTAAGGCAAAGATATCCAAAGTTAAAAAAAAATTTCAAAAGCTGCAATTAGTCTAAAATTCCCTTATATTGGAGTCTTAAGAGTAAAAGTAATAATTTATGACTATAAATAGTCCTTAGTAATATCCGCAAAGTTAAGTGGGATTTAAATGTATGGCATTGTAAAATTTTCTCCGAAACTGGAAGTAGGTAACTGATACCTCGAATGGTCTGTCCCTTTTCCATAACCGCACCGAATATATTTCAAACGAAAAATGTAATAAGTCGTCTTCGAGTTAAAAAAAATAATTCAACATTCACACTTTAAAGTATCTTCTTACTCATAATCGTAATTTATTAGAAGACTTGCGATTTACGTAAATTTTAGAAATCTACGAGAATATAAAAAGGCTCGACTTAGGTACGCTCCTGTTGTTCACATCGACCGACTTCCACTCGACAGTGACAAATTTTTACAATGTCATAAATTTAAATCGCACTTACCTCTGCGGAAAGTACTAACGACTATTTACAGTCATAAATTATTACTTTTACTCTTGAGATTCCAATATAAGGGAATTTTAGACTAATTACAGCTTTTGATTTTTTTTTAACTTTGGATACCTAAATCATAGTGATCCTGAAAAGTGAAAATTGACGAAATTGGGAAATAGTATTTTAATAAAAAGTCAGTTTTTATTTTTTTCTCGAAAACTAACGTCGACAATTAACATTTATAACTGGAAATTTCTAGCCTCATATCAGAGGCATGCGTTAACCAAATTTCAAATAAATAACTTTCAATTGAAGCTTAAGTGATGGGACACCCAGTACATATAAATAGCTACCATTGTGCAAAGTTTCAATTTTTAAAATTAAAAAATGGCAGAATTGTGAATTTTTTAAGAAAACACTGAATTTTCCGGATTTTCCCGATTTCTCCGGTTCTAATTATACGATCGGGCCATTCGACCTTTCATTCTCTTCTCAATTAAATTCTCTACAATTCGTCTATTAACATCATTAAGATTGCTTAATTAGTTTCCATTTTACAAGCAAGAAACTAAAAAACACGCGATTTTTTGTTGAAAATTGTTTATAACAAATTAAAAATTATGATTCTTGAGTTATGCAGAATTCCTAACTATTTTTGACAAAATCGCACAGTTGATTTCCTGGTAGTATTTATGTTAAGGTCCGGGAACTGCTAAGTAATGCACAATTCTTCCGCTCAGGGGACACCAATTTTGCCATTTAAAATAAAAAATGTTTAGGCAACCAAAGAGGTATCCTAAGTAATAAGGTTTGAAACTTAAGTATTGAACAGAGAAAGAACAATCAAAAAGGTACAGATTTTACAGAACATCTGTGAATAATTTGACTAAAATCATCATGGCTGCGAATACATTTACATTGAGTCTTATGGGAAAACAATTTTCCCCCGAAAATGTAAAATTTAGACGTTTATCCAATTTGGTGTACGGAAACTATTTCTTAGGTGCTAAAGGAACATTTTTATCTAATTTGTTGACGATGTGTTCGGAAAGCAATAAAAAACGCGATCAAATAATACTGTATTTCGTACCACAACTTTTAGATTTTTTTTCAAATATATTCACCGTTATCATAAAAAAAACAGGTCATATTATACTACTATATGTTTAGTATAAGTACCCTGAAGGAATTTCTACAATATAATTTACTTCTTGAGCTAAACTGAGTTTACTGGCACACTAAATTTTCAAAAAAATATTGTTGCCAATTTTTTTCTTCTTAAGTTATCAACTTTCTCGCAATAAAAAAAATATTTTCTTACAAGGCAATATATTCTCTATAAGTGCTGTAAAGTGCATTGCAAAATATTTCGTAACTCTAAAGATTTCAGTAAAAACCCTCACTACTACATTTTTGCGAGAATTGCACTTTCGGAGGTTAATTTTTGAAAACTAGGCACTTCTTCACCAAAGCAAATATATCATTTGATGCGGTAACATTATGTTTAGAACTGTTGCTTCACAAATTATATATTGATAAGTAGTTTCTAAGCGATACTGAGTTTCTTAAAACTCTGCATTTTTTGAGGTTGGGTTCCCCAGCCTTAATTACGACATTTATTTTGTTCTGTTGCTTAGCCTACTTACATAACCGCAGGATTGATCCTGAAGTGCTTGGTGTGCGAAACCACCCTCTCCTGGGGCCGACACTGCAACGTCACCAGAGTGTCCTCCGGCAGCCTCAACCCCCTCACCGTCGGCATCCTCAAAGGAACGCACAAACTCAACTGTCCAATCGAACAGTACCTCACCCCACACTGGGTCATTTTATTCCCATCGAGCTCAATTCGAAAAGTGTCCCCGGAGCCGAAAACACAATCTCCGGGGGCGTCGTCGATCACAGGCGGCGCAACCCCCGGAGCCCTAATCACAGTGCGAAAAAATCTGCTCGCCGACGTGTCCAAACAGCTCATGTTGAGGACCCTCACTTGGTGGGCGCTTGGAGTCCCATAAAGGGTCGAGGGCGGTAAATATTGGTCGCCTGGAGGCCCCGGAATCACGACGGTGTCGTCGGAGGGGATCGGCTCAAATTGCGGCGGCCCTAAGGGCGGATAAGGCGGAAGGTACGTCGGAATTATGGGAGGAAGGTCTTCCAAGGGAGGCAGACTCGGAGGGCCGTAAATTGGGCCAGGGCTGGTCGGCTCGTCGAATAAGGGCGGATTTGGAACGGGATAAACGTAACCTTCCGGAGGGTCGTAATGGTAGCCGATTTTGCGCTTGATTTTCGAATCGCAGGAACTGTTTTTGATCACAATGAGAATTAGCACCAGGTAGCGGTTCGTCATTGCTGTTTCGAAGCGTTGGCTTAATGAACTTCGGAATTGATCGATTTTTGGCTTATATAGGAGCCATAAAGCAAACGGGTGTCATTTCGTGACTGAGGCTTTTAACATGATGTGTTTTCCTCATATCGTGCAGTGGAACGTTTCGTTAAAAGCATTGTCTCAGGTTGGGCGCGGGACAAAACTTGTTCGAGTCGCTGGATGTGGACTACCAAAAGTGATTTAAGTTTTCGGAACGACATTGCAACTTGTAAAATATGCGTGAATAATGGATTTATTTATGTCAGACTGGAAAGAGAAAATTTGTATGTGCAAGCTGAGCCGCGCTAATGCACGATATTAATATTCAAATTCTTTTTTTCTTTATAAAATTTTTTAAGTTTGCTTTCATTTAGGAAGTCATTTGGAAAGTTTCTTCACACAAAGTTCAGAAAAAAAATTCTTGTAGGTAAGAAACTTCGGTCTTAAATTTAATTTAATTTTTGTCCAAAAATTGGTCGTTCTTGAGTTTTAAGAATGTTCATTTTTGTTATCAAATTTAAGAGTGATTTCAAGAATGTTTATTCTATTTGTCAAATTTAAGAACGGGACATTCTCAATTTCAAGAACGTTGATTCTTTGTGACAAATTCAAGAAAGGGTCGCTCTAATTATAATAACTTTTATAAGTTTTACATTTAAGAATAGGTCATGTTGATTTCAAGAACTTTTATTTAATTACTTAAGAATGTTCAAAATTAATGTGTTTTCTTATTTAAAAATTGAAGATGTCCTTCTTATTATATTAAATTCTTGTAAATACAGGGTGAGTTAAGTTTTACCGCCCGTGGCAAAATAGCCCTTTAAAATAATTTGTCAATTCTCATAAATTGCATGAGTAATTTTATATTATTAAGGTACATAGAAACCAAGATAAAATCTTTTTTTTTAATCAGATAAAATTTTAGCTTTCTTTCAATTACTAATTGTTCAATTTATTAGTTTTTTTATGTACGAACAGTAAAATATTTTCACACAATTTAGTGTAATTGAAATAATTTTACTAATTTGAGTTCATTAAATAAAGCCATTTCCGTATTAGAGGGTATTTTTTTAAATGATTTACGACATAAGCTGACCAATTCACCTAACAATGGTCTTGGTTCTGGGTGCTTGGCTGATTATTTATGACAGTCATAAAGTTAAGTTAAAAAGTGCAACGTTACATTTTACAGGACCGGAATAAGGGTCTTCGCTATTTCTTTAAAAGTTCACAACATCGTTACTAACAGCTACACGATAATTATAATCATAATAAAAAATAATTTTTGCAATATTAGATTTTAAACTTGATAAGAAAATCGCTTACCAGCTTCTAATTTTCGTTAGTATATCTGTCTACAATTTTGTGGTTTAATTTTGCCGTCTGCAAAGTCAATATACCTATCGGTTACTGAACCTTCCCATAAAATAAATTGCTTAATTCACCCAAAGTTAAAAAACCCTGGTCACAACCCTAGGTCACTTTGTGAATAAAGAAACATTCACATTCGCAACAAATCTTCCAACACTTAAACATCGTTGGTAAAAAGTGAAAATTAAAACTTTGTTTTGTGGAATAGTGAACATTTGTGTTTAGTTCAGGTATTATCATGCAATTTCAATACTCAGTCGAGGAGAAGCTTGAAATGCTTTTAATTTATGGATAATGGGGCATTACTTTGAGCATCTTTTATAAAATAAACTTAATATTTACCTATTAAAAACGTATTTTATTTTTCTCACAAATTCCAGAATACGGGTCTGGCAACAACTAAAATGTCGTTCCCTTCAGTTTTATGGGTCGATCATCAGGTATTGTTACGTGGTAGACCGTATTATCCATTGTTGGAAAGTCATAAATAAAAGTATTATTCGTGCTTTATGTTAAATTTGATTTAACTCAAAACGTAATAATATTTTAACGAATCAAATTGCAATTAACAATGCATCGAATAATTTGACAAATTTTGAAATAAAAAACCAAACATGGAAATTTTCCCCGAAACTCTTTGTTTTACTTTTTTGGCTTCAAATAAAAATGATTTGGAAAACTTGTAGCACTAATTGAAAGTGTAAACTTCAACTGATGTAACATGTAAATTGCATACTTTCCTCTCAAGCTTTAATAGGTATTATGGCCGGGGCGGTAAAACTTAACTCACCCTGTACAATAATTTTTTTCTAATTTGTATGAATTGTTGAGTGGAATGCTTGAATTGAAGAAATTTTAGAATATAAAGTTATTTCTCAAACATATTTTTATTAGTAGGTGAAAATTTAACATCACATCACATCCTGTTTAAAAATACATTTTCAGTTTAAGAACCACATTATCATTTGGTAACAGATGTACGTATATGAAATGGAAGTCCGTCGAAGTCATTGATCTTCTTATTGAATTTTGGCCGCCACACAAATAAATTGTTTTTCTCTCAAGAAATAATTGGCAAAAATCTACATCAATCTAAAAACAAAGAAACAAAATGCTTACATTGTACCATGGATATATTATTATAAAAATTTACCAATATAGGCCAGTTTGAATACTTCAATAACGACCATTTCACTTTATGCAGATTTCCTTTCCGCAAATCCGCGTACTTCAGTCTCGCTTGTGTTTAGGTAAATTCTTACAAAGAGCTCTACATCCGCTAAAAAGTAAAATTTGTTATAAGATAGATAAACAACACTAAATGTATAAAAGAAAATCAAAATTATTTCTTTACCTTCGTCGTTACTATTAATTCTGTTATAGAAACAACTGGTTTGGATGTCTCTTTCTTTTTATCTCTTCTTACTTTTCGTTCCGACGGAAATAAACTAAAAAACAATTTATTCAATAGCTGTTACATTGAAAAAACTTGTAGAACTTTTACAAAATTCATTCGGTGAGCTAAAAGTGTGGAAAAAATTATAATTACAGCAAATTTACTTACATGCGAATTTATCACACACAGAATCTGAAAATCCCCATAATTTCAGCACCATTGTTAGAAATGGTCTTTGAAGCTGATCATTTTGTTGATCGACATTTATTAATATCGCATTGAATTAACATCTTCATCTCGACACATTAAACCACTTGAAATATTTCCCATTTCGTCACAATTAAACATTCACTAATTATGTAAGTTACTAAAAATTCACTTTACAATAAAAATACAGAAAATGCACACCGTAATATATATTTTCTTACTGCAAGCCGAGTTTGGTGTTTGTTTCAGTGCCTACGTGATTTTTGTAGTTAATTGAAATAAAAACTTCAATTGCTTGCAACTTCTTGGTAGTTAATTTAATAGTACTAGTTCATTAAGACTTTTTTACTCAAAATTAAACATCCCTTCGAAATATACAAAAAAATATACGGCATTCCTTTTAAAAAATGTTAGTTTTGTGAATATCTCGAACAGTTGACGTTCGATTGTTTTTTTGTTTTCATTATGGTAATCAGCGAAGAAAACACTAATTCTTTGCTAATTTAACCGACTTTGTAGCTCCAATAATAACAAAGTTACCAATAGTTGACACTTAATATAATACAACCTGTATACATGCCGAGTCGTGCTAATGCACGATATTAATATTTAAATCCGTTTTTTTTTTATAAAATCCTTTAAGTTTGCTTTCATTTAGGAAGTCATTTGGAAAGTTTGTTCACAAATATTGAAACAAAAGGTCACAAAATTTATTTTTGAAATAGATATTTTTTAGGTTGTCATTTGAAAATAAGCAGATTAATGGAAAACTTCTTTTTTATTGAAACACTTGGTTTATCTAGTTCACGGAATTACCGTTAAAAACTAATCCTTTAGAACTCGGCAACAAGTTGTTTCTCTTCCTGATACCTAAATATTCGCTTAAGGATAAACAGTTAGTTGTTTTTGAAAAATTCAACGATTTCACGCTTGTTTTTTACGTGACATCGGTCAGCGACTATCTATGTTGTTATTGTTTCTTTTTTACAAAATATGGTTTCGACACCGTTTCGCTGATTAATGGAATTAGCGCGCTTTGAAATTCAATATCACAATTCTTAATTAAAATTTTATTTTATTTTATTTTAAACAAACAATTATTTTTCATCAAATATTTTTTAGATGTTTTCAAGAAATATTTTTTAAATGTTTTTTAGAAATATTTCTAAAATATTAACAAGATGTAATATTTTTTGAACATAAATATTTTTTTCTTTATGTAAATCTAATATTTCTCGAATGTACAAAAGCAAATATTTTTTGAATACGCAAAAATAAATATTTTTTTCTTTATGCAAATCTAATATTTCTCGAATGTACAAAAGCAAATATTTTTTGAATATGCAAAAATAAATATTTTTTTCTTGACATAAATCTAATATTTTTTAAATATAAACAAATAAATATTTTTTTCTTTATATGTTTTATGTTTATTAGTATCAACGTGCTTTGTTATTGCACTTCGTCCATCAATCGCAATAGAAAATTCTCCTTTGCAGATTGTACATTTAACCATAGAATCATCATTTCCATTGTTTTCTACAATAAATGGAAACTCTTTTTTTAAAGGTTAAAGGTTAAAGTTAAATGCCAAGTTTTTATATTTTTAGAAGTATAAAGGAGCACAAAAGAATGCAAAGGAGTACTTTTGGAGTACTCGTTTTAAAAGGAGTACGGTTCACAAAAAGTAGTACAAAACTTCCTAAAGGCGTACGTTTGGCCACCTTAACAAAAACAAATATTTTTTTCCTTATATCTAATATTTTTTGAAAAAAAGAAAATAAATATTTTTTTCTTGATATAAATCTAATATTTCTTGAATGTAGAGAAATAAATATTATTAATGTAAATCGAATATTTTTAAATATGCAAAAATAAATGTTTTGTAAATATATTTTAAAAGTATTAAAAATATTCGAAAACATTCGAATATTTTTGAAATATTTTATAAATGTTAAATACTACTAGGGTAAAAATTAGCAGAGCTATTTAAAAATAATAATAATTCAGAGTAAACATTGACGTTAATAGCGATTTATTATCAAACTATTAAAGCTATCAAGAATTTGTTTTTCCAATTTCACCTACTTTATAATTACTTTGTAATAATAATAGGCAAATTGGCATTAAATTTGAATAGTGACTGAATAAATTGAATTCTAATATTGCCTAGCGTATAATAGCATTATTAATGACAGAAACCTAAAATGACACGCTTATAAAGTTTGTGGTAAATGTGAAAGGGCACCAAATCTATTAGAAACGAAGAATAATTAATGATCTTCTCAAACTGCAGGTTTTAAGCGCACCGTTGATCTAAATGCATCAATTTTTAATGCAACACGTTTCAACTTTCCAATGAACATTAAATTAACGCTTGAAAGTTATTTCATTCCGGAATTAATGAAAATGCATATTTCGATTTAAAAGTAGAAAACACAACAATCATCCAAACAAAAGTTTAAAAAAATCATTTCAACTGCTTTCACATCTCTGACATATATAAAATAAATATTTTTTTCTTGATATAACTCTAATATATCTTGAATGTACAGCAATAAATATTGTTTTCTTAATGTAAATCGAATATTTTTTTAAAAATGCACAAATAAATGTTTTTTAAATATATTTTAAAAATATTAAAAATATTCGAAAACATTCGAATATTTTTTAAATATTTTATAAATCTTAAATAAATATTATGTGCTACTAGGGTAAAAATTAGCAGAGCTATTAAAAAAAAATTAATTCAGAGTGAAGATTGACGTTAATAGCGATTCATTATCAAACTATTAAAGCTATCAAGAATTTGTTTTTCCAATTTCACCTACTTTATAATTACTTTGTAATAATAATAGGCAAATTGGCATTAAATTTGAATAGTAACTGAATAAATTGCATTCTAATATATTATTAATGACAGAAGCCTAAAATGACACGCTTATAAAGTTTGTGGTAAATGTGAAAGGGCACCAAAGCACCAAAGAAACGAAGAATAATTAATGATCTTCTCAAACTGCAGGTTTTATGTTGATCTAAATGCATCAATTTTTAATGCAACACGTTTCAACTTTCCAATGAATATTAAATTAACGCCTGAAAGTTATTTCATTCCGGAATTAATGAAAATGCATGTTTCAATTTAAAAGTAGAAAACAACAATCCACCAAACAAAAGTTAAAAAAATCATTTCAACTGCTTTCACATCTCTGACATACATAAATTAAATATTTTTTTCTTGATATAACTCTAATATTTCTTGAATGTACAGAAATAAATATTGTTTTCTTAATGTAAATCGAATATTTCTTAAATATGCAAAAATAAATGTTCTTTGAATATATTTTAAAAATATTAAATAAATATTATGTGCTACTAGGGTAAAAATTAGCAGAGCTATTAAAAAAAATTAATTCAGAGTGAAGATTGACGTTAATAGCAATTTATTATCAAATTATTAAAGCAATCAGGAATTTGTTTTTTCCAATCTCACCTACTTTATAGCGTAGATTGTAATAATATGCAAATCGGCATTAAATTTGAATAGTAACTGAATAAATTCAATTCTAATATTGCCTAGCGCATAATAGCATCATTAATGACAGAAGCCTAAAATGACACGCTTATAAGGTTTGTGGTAAATGTGAAAGGGCACCAAATCTATTAGAAACGAAGAATAATTAATGATCTTCTCAAACTGCAGGTTTTATATTGATGCAACATTAAATTAATGCCTGAAAGTTAATTAATGAAAATGCACATTTCGATTTAAAAGTAGAAAACACAACAATCCTCCAAACAAAGTTAAAAAAATATAATTTCGCTTTCACATCTCTGACATTTTTTTTTTTTTCAGGAACCCGAGTGAACTAAGATAATCTAATGGCAAGCGATGTCGCCCAACCCGATCGCAAAGTCACTTTCGAAACGCCGCCAATCGCCAGGCTCTCCCTCGGGAAATCTGCATTCCCAAAACGAAAATTCAGCTTCCCGGCTTCCCTGCACGCCAATCTATTAGGAGTCTCCGCCAACAGCGAGGCCGGCCCTTCCGGCGCCAACAAGCGTCGGTTCAGCAACGTCGGGGACGCCGTGTCGCGCAAGCTGTCCAACACCATCGGCTGGAGGACGCCGACGATCCCCCCCCAAGAGGTGATAGCGCAAGGAAAAGTGATGTGCGGCCAATACATAAGGACTAGACTGAAACGTTCCGGGATCTTTAGCAAAAAATTAGGGTTATACAGATTGAGGAGTATGATAGGGACGCCGAGCGCCGTCGTCGTCCGGGAGGTCTTCCCGAATCTGGTCTGCGCCGGGACGGAATTGGAGAGGTTGCATCCCAAATTGTACACGAACGTGGCCAGACAGGCCAGCATGACGCCTGGAGGTGTGCTGGTTTCTGACAAGGCTGCGGCGGGGATTTTATCTGCGATAGGACACGATTTGCTCAAATCTGATATTACTTGGGGGAAGGTTGTTTCTATTTTTGCTGTGGCTGGAGGACTGGCTGTGGACTGCGTCTGCCAGGGACATCCGGAGTATTTGCACGGACTGATGGACGGAATCACTGAGATTTTAGAGGATGTTTTAGCGGAATGGGTCGCCCTCAACGGTGGATGGGTAGGTTTCTTAAGCCCGGTTGCACCGCACATCAATTTAATACAAACTAACTAATATACATTAAAAGTTAATGCAACTTAAATTTTAGTGCCATTGCACCGCTCAGAGTGTTCATTTATTAGCTAATATGTGTTTAACCCCTTCAGACCCGAATTAAATATAATCGATAAAAAAATTATTTTTGCATTTAAATAAGTTGCTATGGCATACTTGAATATATTTTTGCATATTTGCAAACAATATCATTTATATTTAAAAAAATAGGGTTTGTACATGATCATGTACGTGTGGTCTCAAAGTCCAGATTTAAAAAAAAAGTTTCATAAAAATAAAAACTATTATAAATTTTATTTGCTTTTGCCAACAGAACTAAACATCAAATATTAAAATAAACATATTAAAAACAAAATTATATTCTCAAAAAAATAAACTTGCAGTCAAAATATTATTATTTTCTATGAAATTGAGCAAAACAATTTCGACCTTTTGATAAACACAAATGTACATTACATTTATCACACAAAAAATGAGATCGGCCAGAACATGAATTGCCTGTGCAGCGCATTGCTTCTTTTTGGCCGTTGTGTTTTGGCATGTGATCCATGTTGTCATATTGCACATCATGCAATGGCCTTTTTTCTCCACGCTGCATTTTTTTCTTTGATGGTGTAAAATTTTCATTTGATGACGATGGTCTACCAATTTTTTTTTTTTGAACAACTTTATCTACTTTGATCAATGCTTCTGCGACAGACAACTTGAAGTCGAGAAAATCTAGCTGTTTATTGGGTCTCACATTATTTTTTTTGCAATCTTTTCGATATTCAAACCAACTGTTTGCCAATGCCAAATCCACTGCATGCATTATTAGGCGAAGCGTCCATTTTCTAGATTTTATATAAATTCTATATAACGCAATCATTTGATCTAAAAGATCTACACCACCCATTGATTTGTTGTATAATGCTACAATTTCTGGACGTTCGACTTCGACAAATTTTTTATTTTTCTTATCCCATCTTTGAACTTTATCTTCTTTGCCAATTCCTACAAAATTGGATGCAAGAACAACAGATCTATTGTCCACCCATTTCACTAAAGAAATGTTATCTTCACTAACAATTTCCTCTGAAAATCCTCTTTTTTTTTCAATGCATCACTGTCTGTCGATTTATTCTAATTGTACCTGCCGCAAGAATATGCTTTTCCTTTAGAACATGCAACAAATGGTAAGAGGAGAAATAATTGTCATAGAACAATTTATGACCTTTTTCTTTAATTCTTTTTGATAATTGCAAAACTACTGCAGCTCCGAGTCCAAACTTTTTTAAATTATCTTTATTTAGTTCTGTTTTTGCTCCTTGGTATATTATGAAGTCATATGCACATCCACTTTGACCACACAAAACGAATATTTTTATCCCCCATGGACTTGGTTTGCCTTTGATGTATTGCTTTATGCTCAAATTGCCTCTAAAAGGCACAATTTGCTCATCAATGCTAAGACATTCCTCAAGATTTAATTCTAAACATCGTTTTCGGATTGCTTCAAAGATTGGTCGAACTTTGAACAACTTGTCTTCACAATCGTTTGGTTTCTCTAAATTATTTACAATATGTAAATTTGTACGCAACTCAAAAAATCTGTTCCGCCGCATATTTTCTGTAAATAGACGAATGTCTAGCTCACTCTTCCAATACATTCGTACGCGAGGAAATTTCAAACAACCAGTGGCTATGTGAAGACCAAATAGTGTTTTCATTTCTTCCGCATCAGTAAATTTAAAATTTGCTATGTTGCTTTGCAAAGCATAAAGATTTGTGCATTCTGCCATCAAAGTAAATATTTCATTTGTAATGTATCGTTTGAAATATGATAGTGGACTGCCAACACCATCAATATTTTCATCTGATGTTTCAAAAGGCTCAAATTGCATTTCGGGAGGTTCTATGGATTTTTTATTCCATTTTATTTTATTTTTTTCTGTAAGATAGTCAAAATTATTATTATCACCTTGAGTTTTCTGAGCATCTGAATCTAAATCAAGCAAAATATTAAGCTGTTTTTCTTGGTTAGCTGTTAAAGTTTTATTCCCAATTCTAGGCAGTACAATAGAGTTTTTTACAATGAAGTCGTCAGAATCATTTTCCTCATCTGATGAGAGCTCTATATCAGAAAATTCTCCCCGTTCCAACATTTGGAGCAGAATTTCTTCTTTCTCTTTATCTAAATTGAAATACTGTTTACTTTTATTCTCTCCTGAAAAATTAAAAAGTAACTTCAAATATAATATAAAATAACCCCCAATAAAGAAAATACACTAAGGTCTTTTTTTATGCGGTAGATACGTTCCACAGTAAACCGCATAAAAAAAATTCGCATAAAAAAAGACATTGCTTATATGGTAAAAATAGGGATAGGTTCCATAATTTTCTTGAAATTTGCTTATCTATAACGGAGAACCACCGGCTCCGATATTACGGGGAAGCCCCGAATTTTCTTGAAATTACAGACCGCATAACTTCAAATCCACATAAAAAAGACCTTAGTGTATTGTAGTAATTTCAAATAATGAATTTTATTTTGCAAAAATAAAATTTTACTCCTGAGTCGATTTGTACATGATCGTGTACAATGATTTGGAGTAGCAGAAACAGTAACTTAGCAAAAAATATTAGGCCCAACAACAATATACATGTTACATTATATTGTTAAATGTAATGAGTTGTGAAAATTGTGTTATAATTCTTAATAGTTTTGAAGTTATAAAGGTTTATTATATAGCTTACCTGATGTGCTCGCCATTTTTGTAAACTATCACTTTTTAAATTAACTTGTTCATTAGAAAAGTCATAGATGGAAGCAGGAAACATATTTCTACAATATTAATAGTGTACATGAACATGTACATTCGGTTTGAGTGGTTTTATCTATTAAACATTTTGATTAAAATCTGAAAGGGTTAACTTGTACGCGACTGCGCATCACTTATTTTTGCACGCTTTGCTATAACGGTTCTTGTGATTGTAAGGTTAAGGAAAACAAATTCAAAGTACTCTGTTTAGTTAAACGAAATCTAGTATAAAATTTGTATTCGTCTAAATCATGAAACGGGTCAGACCTTGTATACTTTAGACGAGGAAACCCAACGTCAAATAAATCGAAAGCTTCCAAAAAATTCATCTTGCAAGCAACACAACACTATCAGCAGGGAAGGTTAGATCAGCTGTTTCTAAAAACGTACAATCTGCGCTTGCGTAAACCGCTGTTTAATATTTAAACAGAGAAAATTCACGTATTAGCTTAAACCGAGATTTAGAAATATTAGAGTGGCGGTGCAAACGAAAACATACACTTAATGTATATTAAAAGTTAATACTTGGTTCGGTTGTGCGGTGCAACCGGGCATTAATGAACATTCCGTCGTTAACCTTCCAGTAGTCGCACCTTTTTGAGACATTAGTAGTCGCTGCGGAGTGTGACTCCGCAAAAGAAAATTCTATATTTTTTTGAAATTTTAAGTTAAAATTGGTAATAAATTATAGCCTTTCCAAGTGTATTATTAAGTTGTTATGCCATAAACATTAAAAAAAAAGTTTTGAGCAGAAAAATTTTAATAATTTTACTAGATATTGTACAAAATAAATACTGAAAACTTTATATTTTACTGGTTCTCTTGTGGTCCATTGAACAAGCTAATTTTAACTTAAACTTTGGTGTACATGTCGCAGCCATATTGTAGAATCCGCCGCAATATGAAGCGGCTAGCCACTTTACAAAGCAGCTCGGTTTTGTAAAACGGCTGATTAACGTTTAGGCAGATTGTTTAGCCGGAATGTTCACTATGTGTAATGTAGGGCGACAATCAGCTATATTGTAGATGTCGGCGGCGAATTGTAAATTCAGTCGTTTTCAAAATGATTGGGGAGATTGTAAAATATAGAATGAACAGAAAATTTTTATAATTTGACTGAAAATTTTAGGTGTTTTATAAATCGCTAAATAATTCAGTCGATTTGATAAAGGAAGAATTGTTGGACGTTTTATAAAAAAAAACCTTTTATACTGAGTTAAACCTTTTTCTTATAGTTATGACTTTATATTTGTCATAGCTACAAGGAAAGGTTTTCTTTATATAAAGTCCCTTTTCGCCGTTTTATACCACGGCGACCCGTCATTTTGTTGCATTGGAGAACGCGAAACGTCGTTACAGTAAGGCTGACCAACGTTTAGTCATATTACAAACCGCCTAAACGTTAATCAGCCGATTTACAAAACCGAGCCGTTTTATAATGCGACTAGCCGGTTTATATTGTAGTGGATTCTACAATCCGTCTGCGACATCTATCCATTTAAAAATTTGGGAGTTACAACTGTCACTTGAAGGGGGTTGAGGTTAAGGATGAAATTATCACTTTTCAGGATGTCATATGGTAGACTAAAAATGACGTTTTGGAATTTTTTTTCAGTATGCACAATAATTGAGATAATGAATTTATTCCAGTTGGCTAGCACTCCCTGTAGAATGCGATTCCCCTTAGCGGCCAGTCTCTCCCCACTACTCGATAACTTTGGTGTGCTCGACCCTTTTAACTCATATTCACGACCGTTTTTCAGCTATTTCGGTGCATTTTATGGAAAAACCAAAATACACGTTTTGTTGCTGTGCACGTCTAGTTTCCAATTTTGTTTTTAAAACTTAAATCTGACAATTACAGGAGCATCCAGTCCTCCGCGAATATATCACAAAAAAAAAAAATGGAATGGAAATCGTGCAAAAACTGTTAGTCCGTCAGAATCGGGGTTTTGCACACAAAAAGTGCATATAAGTAGCTATCTTTATGCAAAGTTTCAGTTTTTAAAATTACAAAATGACGAAATTGTGAATTTTTTAAGAAAACACTAAATTTTCCGGATTTTCCGACTTTTCTCCTATTTGTATTATCCGATCGACCTCTCATTCTCTTCGTAATTTAATTCTCTACAATTCGTCTATTGACATCATTAAGATTGCTTCATTAGTTTCCATTTTACAAGCAAGAAACTAAAAAAAAACGCGATTTTTTCTCGAAAATTGTTTATAACAATTTAAAAGTTATGATTCTCGAGTTGGAAATTATGCAGAATTCATCTACTAACTGTCTTTGACAATATCGCACAGTTACTTTCCAGGTAGTATTTATGTTATGAAAAAATGATTGCTTGGCCTACATTTCAATCGATAAATGGTATAAATTCATTGTTTTTCGGCACTTTACTCAGTTGAGTTCCATATCGTCCTATTCTCACAGTCTCCTTCCTTCAATTCTCTTTCTGTTACTTATAGTTATAAATTTACTGAATCTCAATGGCGAAAAGAGGTTCAATTAATTTAAAACTAAATTTAAATGAAATATTTCAAAAACCTACGCCTTACGTTTTAGAGTAGGCAACACATCCTACATCCCAAAGATTTTAAGACAGTAACCTCACTTTTTAAATTTTTCTATAAAATCTACCTAATTACAAACGTTTCTTCAGCAGTCAAAACAAAATATAAAATCAACCCCTTTTGTGCTGAAATTTATTACTTATTTATTTTTCAGGTCACCTTCAATAGTCAATTTAGATCACCTGAAGATCAGTTCTCATTTCTGGAGTACACGGCTCTCGGATTTGTAGTTCTTGTGTTAATTCTAATCACCTATTTCTTAATTAGGTTCTTTGGAAATTATTACTGATGTATTTTAAATCTTTTAATTTATTGAAATCGTTCTATTTATTTTTTTTATTTATGAAACGGTAGTACTTAACTCAAGTCATTACGTACTTAAGTTATAAATCTGTTGAAAATGGCAATATATTTTTCTTATTGTTATTTAGTGGGTAAGAAACAGCATGTTTAATCTCTAGAAAATTCAATTAGACTAATAATTGCAGTTGTAACGACTCAATAAAATCTGCAACTTATTGTAAAGATTTATTTCCTCCCAAAAAAGAACAAATTCGAAAATATCAGCAAAATATAAGAAATTTTATTCACAAATATCTGTATAATTGCTTAATATAGTACAAACATACTTCATTCATAGACATCTCATGACGATAACAATAAATGTAGCGAAAAGCAGCCTCCAAACAAAACAATTTGCACTATGAAAATGAAGTAAATTTTTTTTTTGTAGACGTATAAATAAAACAGTTGGAGCGAGTTATATAAATAGACATACGGAACGAACATGAACACTAGAACTTCTCTTCGTCTAGTCCATGTTTAAAAAACATCAGAACGGGAATCGAGTCTCCATCTATTTCTCGGTACTCCAACAGAGCCACCATTCCATCGATGTCCATTGATTCTCCCGTGAAAAACTGTAATTCTTTAAATCTCCCAAGGATATCCTTCATTACTTTGTTCATATTGGTCTTGAATATATCGACTTGATCAGGGGATCTCTCTTGTAATTTTTCTACTAATCTGAAAAGAAATGTGCGTAAAAATGGGCCTCACTCATCAAATGAACGATTTAAAGTTATTCCACAAAATAATCTCGCATGAATTGCTCTGAATAACCTTGTAATCACCGATTATTCAGTATTAGTGCATGCTAGGCATTTGATAACAGGGTTCACAGCAATTCTGTATTTTCAAGGTTTTTCATGACCCTTTTCCAGGTTGCTGTGAACTCTAACCTCACAAATTACTTACTTTTTCATATAATCCTTGAGGTAGGCAGTGTAAGATTTTTTATCACCAAATGCATAAGTTTCACACAGCCTGTGGTTTAAAACTACATCAACACCGGACTCGACGTTCGCATCGGTCCCTTCGTCCTGTTCTTCGGCGGATGGGTTGAATCCAGCGATTTCAATGTCTCCGTGCTTTCTCTGCACGAGCTTGCCGAACACCTCATAAACGACCTCGTCCACGAGCTTGAGCTTGTAGGAGTCCGAGAACATCTCATCACCTGTTGACAAATACAGAGATAACCTACAATCGAATCGAATCAGACAGAAATTATCCGTGGGACAGAATAAAAAAGGGGAGTTTGGCAATCTAGGGTGTTGGAGATGGGTCAACCTGTCGCGCTCCTTGCGGAACGCATTTCGGCGAAAATAAAAGAGCCGAGTTAAAAATATCGGCGAATTCAGTTAAAATAGACACCAACGATCGTTCCTTACCAGTAAAAATATCTTTGAATATCTTCATATTGCAAGATGTCTATGAATTTCGCTGATGGCACTACACAGCTGTCACCTTTCAGGAGGCCACACGAAAAAGGCCGACTTTGTTGTTTGACAGTGGCAGCCTGGCAAAGCATGCGCAAACTTAACCTCAATTGTCAATTCTTTTGATCTTCCCGAATATTTCGGAAAATTTGAAACGTTTGATTGCGCTAAATGCCACAAAAGTAGCAATAAATCGATGTTGGATTTGTTTTAGCCGAAATTTTCGACGCTTGCGCATGCGATTTAACAGACTCGATAAGTTAGGTTAGGTCCTAACGAGCGAACGTGTAACACGTGTAAGAAGTCAGTTTTTACTACGTTACATTACAGTATAGACAGTGAAAACAAGTTGAAATAATGGTGCAGACCTTGGAGAAGAAGATAATACAGCAAGTCGAGTATTACTTCGGCGATGTGAACCTACCAAGAGACAAATTTATGCAGGAGCATATTAAGACCGATGAAGGATGGATTCCTGTCGACGTGCTGTTAACGTTCAAACGATTGGCATCTCTATCGTCGGACCCCGAAGTGATCGTTTCAGCTGTTGAAAAATCCGGACTCGTCTGTGTAAGCGAAGATCGAAAGAAATTGCGCAGATCACCAGACAAACCAGTCCCTGAAAATACTGAAGAGTTCAAGAAGGCTTTGATGGCACGCACAGGTGAGCAGTCATTGTTTCAGGGATCATAGTGAGGTCACTATTTAGAGATTTGTTACTATTTTAGCTTTTAGGTCACTATTGGTCACTATATCTAAAAATTGGTTGCTAAAGTCACTTTTTTCACTATTTTGGCGCGAAATTTTTCACATTGTTCTTAATTCCTTTCTAAAAGGTTTTCAATTTAAGTGATTTTATCGTTGTCCTGTATAATTTCCTTGATGGTTGGCTATTACGATTAGACGACTTTGAGAAAATTCAGCCATGTTTTAGAACAGTATTCAGCAATAAAGAAATATTTTCTGGAGTTTATTTCAAGGTGCAGAAGTTCTTTAATCGAAATTAAATCTTGTAAAGATATTGTTATATTTTAAAAAAATTCAACTTCTAAGTGAATCTTTATTTTATAGAATGTTTCGCACATTTTTACAAAATACCGAATTAAAGAATTCAATTATTATATTCAGAATTAAAAGAGTTAACTAAGACTGTTTTATTAAAATTTTTGTAAAAAGAAGCATCTGATTTTGATGTCTATGCGAATACTAAAGATGTTTGTATCGTCACGAATTCTTTTTGTCATTAAAGGCATTAAATTGTGGAGTAAAAACTCAACAAGAACTTGGGAAGCTACCTGAGAAGGAACAATTAATTTTTTTAACTCTTTTCTTTCAAGTCGTCAAGAATTTGAATTGCAATTAAATAACTGTTCTTTAAATTAAAGATTAATTCATTTTTTGTATCACAACTTGCAAATTCATTTAGCGAATTTGTTCATTGCTCATTTTGAGTTCATTAAAAGCCAAAATGAAATTAAATTGTTTCAGTCTTTATTTAGAGTAAATAGTTATTGCTTGAATGGATTTTTTAATTTTATTTTTTATCAAACTGAAGAATTGGAATTGCAATTAAATAAGTGTTCTTGAAATTGAAGATTAATTAATTTTTTGTCTCACAACTTGCAAATTCATTTAGTGAATTTGTTCATTGCTCATTGTGAGTTCATTAAAAGCCAAAGTAAAATTAAAATGTTTCAGTCTTTATTTAGAGTAAAAGTTTTTTAACAATTTAGTTTGGAAATCATAAATTAATAATTAGTGGTTTTTAGGTGCTATAAAACAATTAAATAAATGAAAATTAGTTGAAACCATTTTATTTTTGTTTATTAACTATTATTTAATTTTGTTTGCATAACTATTGAACAAATATCAATTTTATAAAAGTGCAACCACTTTTTTTTAGGTTAGTTTCGGATATATTCATGATTAATGTTAACACTGGCACTTTAAATCTGGTCTAGAACTTGATATCAAACAAACAAATTACGAATTAGTTCATTTCTTATTTAGAATTAGAACTTAAACAATAACAAACGCACGTGGCACGACGTGACGTCACGTCAAGGAGTTCGCTTAGTTGAATTTATTTACGCTAGAGTCGCATGCTTAACATGAATTGCCTATTAAAACTGTTAAATTTATTTTCTACATTTCAAAATAATAAACTGCAAAAAGTTACTATTTAGTGACTTTTTTTTCTTCCGGTAAGTCACTAAAGTCACTATTTTTTGGCATTACAAGTGCTAGGATCCCTGTTATTTTAATTTCATCCTCTAAAAAACGTCTATTTTCAGCATACGCCAAAGGTTTCCCCAGAGACGAAGAATTAGACCCCATTGAAGAATTTCTTAAACCGCACGGCCCCACCGAGTCGTGCATACGCCGCACTTACCTAGACAAAGCAGCGAAGCAGCACTTATTTAAAGGGTCCTGCTTTATCATCTTCAAAGACGCTGAAACCTGCAAGAAATTCATCGAAGCTGAATCCATCAAATACAAGGACGTTGAATTAATTCGTAAATGGCAGGCCGTTTATTACGGAGACAAGAAGCGTGAGACTGTGGATCGCAACAAAGACAGAAAGAAGAAAAAAGAGGAAAGGAGGGGAAAGCCGGAACGGGAAGAGAAGAAGATCGACTTCCCCAAAGGCGCCGTTTTGTATTTCGACGCCGAAATTGAAGACCAAAAAGTCAGCAGGGAGGAAATCAAGGAGAAAATTAAAGAGATCATAAGTCTCAACGCTTCGTTCATAGATTATAAGAAAGGGGACCCGAAAGGGTATGTGAGGTTGCCGACAGAAAATTCGGCAGTTGATTTCAATGAAAAGTTAACGGATGGAGAGATGGAAGTGGAAGGTGTTAAGTTGAAGTTTAGGGTCTTGGAAGGGGATGAAGAAGACGAGTATTTGAAGAAAACAGTGGAGTTTATGTGTAAGAAGCGGCAAATCATGAAGCAACAAGGCAGAAGGAGTTTGAAGAGAAGGGGCAACTTTGATGAAGGGGGGCCGAGGGCTAAAAGAGCTCATAAAGTTACCGATGATGATTAATTTTTGTTTTAAGTGTTATTTTTATACTTTCACATTTCTACTGTTGTGGTTATTCCTATGCTTCTACAAATGTTTTGATTAGTTATGGCAAATAAGTAATAATTATACTTAATGGATGAAGTGTACCACTGTAAATGTTTGTTTTAGAAGTTTAATAAATCATCAAGAAATCCCTTTGGTGCTTGAATTTTTTTTTTATTCTATTTTTTATCAAACTGAAGAATTTGAATTGTAATTAAATAAGTGTTCTTTAAGCAAATTCATTTAGTGAATTTGTTCATTGCTCATTTTGAGTTCATTAAAAGCCAAAATAAAATTAAAATGTTTCAGTCTTTATTTGGTTGAATGAATTTTTTTATTTTATTTTTTATCAAACTGAAGAATTTGAATTGTTTATTAGATAAGTGTTCTTTAAATTAAAGGTTTATTAATTTTTTGTATCACAATTTGCAAATTCATTTAGTGAATTTGTTCATTGCTTATTTTGAGTTCATTAAAAGCTAAAGTAAAATTAAAATGTTTCAGTCTTTATTTAGAGTAAAAGTTTTTTAACAATTTTATTTGGAAATCATAAATTAATAATTAGTGGTTTTTAGGTGCTATAAATCAATTAAATAAATGAAAATTAGTTGAAACAATTTTATTTTTGCTTATTAACTGTTATTTAATTTTGTTTGCTTAACTATTGAACAAATATCAATTTTATAAAAGTGCAACAACTTTTTTTTAGGTTAGTTTCGAATATATTCATGGTTAATGTTAACACTGGCACTTTAAATCTGGTCTACAACTTAATATCAAACAAACAATGAGTTTATTTCTTGTTTAGAATTATCGAAAACTAATCAAATTATTACAAAACTTAAACGATAACAAACGCACGTGGCACGACGTGACGTCACGTCAAGGAGTTCGCTTAGTTGAATTTATTTACGCTAGAGTCGCATGCTTAACTTGAATTGCCTATTAAAACTGTTTAAATTTATTTTCTACATTTCAAAATAATAAACGTCAAAAAGTTACTATTTAAGTAGTCACTTTTTTTCTTCTGTTAAGTCCCTAATTCACTTTTTTTGGCATTACAAGTGCTAGGATCCCTGTTATTTTAATTTCATCTTCTAAACAACGTCTATTTTCAGCATACGCCAAAGGTTTCCCCAGAGACGAAGAATTAGACCTCATTGAAGAATTTCTTAAACCGCACGGTCCCATCGAGTCATGCATACGCCGCAATTACCAAGATACAGCAGTGAATCAGCACTTATTTAAAAGGTCGTGCTTTATCGTCTTCAAAGACGCTGAAACCTGCAAGAAATTCATCGAAGCTGAATCGATCAAATACAAGGACGTTGAATTAATTCGCAAATGGCAGGCCGTTTATTACGAAGACGAGAAGCGCGAGGCCAGCGATCGCAACAAAGGCAGAAGGGAGAGAAAAGAGGCAAAGCAAAGACAGCTGCCACGGCTGCCTGAAGAGGAGATCGACATCCCCAAAGGCCGCATTTTGTATTTCGACGCCGTAAGTGAAGACCAAAAGGTCAGCCGAGAGGAAATCAAGAAGAAAATTAGAAGAATGATAAGTATCGACCCTGCGTTTGTAGATTATAAGAGAGGGGACGCGAAAGGGTATGTGAGATTCCGGAAGGAAAAGTTTGTAGTCGAGTTTAATGGAAAATTAACGGATGGAGAGATGGAAGTGGAAGGTGTTAAGCTGAAGTTTAGGGCCTTGGAAGGGGATGAAGAAGACGAGTATTTGAAGAAAACTCTGGAGCTTAGGTGTAAGAAGCGGCAAATCATGACGGAACAAGGCAGAAGGAATTTGAAGAAGGTGAAGAGAAGGCAGAAGAAGAGGCCTAAAAGGCATTATTTGACACCTCCATCACTACTAATTCCAATGTCTTCATATTTGCTTGAATGAATTTTTTAATTTTATTTTTTATCAAACTGAAGAATTTGAATTGCAATTAAATAAGTGTTCTTTAAATTAAAGATTTATTAATTTTTTGTATCACAATTTGCAAATTCATTTAACGAATTTGTTCATTGCTTATTTTGAGTTCATTAAAAGCCAAAATAAAATTAAATTGTTTCAGTCTTTATTTAGAGCAAATAGTTGTTGCTTGAATGAATTTTTTTATTTTATTTTTTATCAAACTGAAGAATTTCAATTGGAATTAAATAAGTGTTCTTCAAATTAAAGATTAATTAATTTTTTGTATCACAATTTGCAAATTCATTTAGTGAATTTGTTCATTGCTCATTTTGAGTTTATTAAAAGCCAAAATAAAATTAAAATGTCTCAGTATTTATTTGGAGTAAATAGTTGTTGCTTGAATGAATTTTTTTATTTTATTTTTTATCAAACTGAAGAATTTCAATTGGAATTAAATAAGTGTTCTTCAAATTAAAGATTAATTAATTTTTTGTATCACAATTTGCAAATTCATTTAGTGAATTTGTTCATTGCTCATTTTGAGTTTATTAAAAGCCAAAATAAAATTAAAATGTCTCAGTATTTATTTGGAGTAAATAGTTGTTGCTTGAATGAATTTTTTTATTTTATTTGTTATCAAACTGAAGAATTTGAATTGTAATTAAATAAGTGTTCTTTAAATTAAAGATTAATTAATTTTTTGTATCACAATTTGCAAATTCATTTAGTGAATTTGTTCATTGCTCATTTTGAGTTCATTAAAAGCCAAAATAAAATTAAATTGTTTCAGTCTTTATTTAGAGCAAATAGTTGTTGCTTGAATGAATTTTTTTATTTTATTTTTTATCAAACTGAAGAATTTCAATTGGAATTAAATAAGTGTTCTTCAAATTAAAGATTAATTAATTTTTTGTATCACAATTTGCAAATTCATTTAGTGAATTTGTTCATTGCTCATTTTGAGTTCATTAAAAGCCAAAATAAAATTAAAATGTCTCAGTATTTATTTGGAGTAAATAGTTGTTGCTTGAATGAATTTTTTTATTTTATTTTTTATCAAACTGAAGAATTTCAATTGGAATTAAATAAGTGTTCTTCAAATTAAAGATTAATTAATTTTTTGTATCACAATTTGCAAATTCATTTAGTGAATTTGTTCATTGCTCATTTTGAGTTCATTAAAAGCCAAAATAAAATTAAAATGTCTCAGTATTTATTTGGAGTAAATAGTTGTTGCTTGAATGAATTTTTTTATTTTATTTGTTATCAAACTGAAGAATTTGAATTGTAATTAAATAAGTGTTCTTTAAATTAAAGATTAATTAATTTTTTGTATCACAATTTGCAAATTCATTTAGTGAATTTGTTCATTGCTCATTTTGAGTTTATTAAAAGCCAAAATAAAATTAAAATGTCTCAGTATTTATTTGGAGTAAATAGTTGTTGCTTGAATGAATTTTTTTATTTTATTTTTTATCAAACTGAAGAATTTCAATTGGAATTAAATAAGTGTTCTTCAAATTAAAGATTAATTAATTTTTTGTATCACAATTTGCAAATTCATTTAGTGAATTTGTTCATTGCTCATTTTGAGTTTATTAAAAGCCAAAATAAAATTAAAATGTCTCAGTATTTATTTGGAGTAAATAGTTGTTGCTTGAATGAATTTTTTTATTTTATTTGTTATCAAACTGAAGAATTTGAATTGTAATTAAATAAGTGTTCTTTAAATTAAAGATTAATTAATTTTTTGTATCACAATTTGCAAATTCATTTAGTGAATTTGTTCATTGCTCATTTTGAGTTCATTAAAAGCCAAAATAAAATTAAATTGTTTCAGTCTTTATTTAGAGCAAATAGTTGTTGCTTGAATGAATTTTTTTATTTTATTTTTTATCAAACTGAAGAATTTCAATTGGAATTAAATAAGTGTTCTTCAAATTAAAGATTAATTAATTTTTTGTATCACAATTTGCAAATTCATTTAGTGAATTTGTTCATTGCTCATTTTGAGTTCATTAAAAGCCAAAATAAAATTAAAATGTCTCAGTATTTATTTGGAGTAAATAGTTGTTGCTTGAATGAATTTTTTTATTTTATTTGTTATCAAACTGAAGAATTTGAATTGTAATTAAATAAGTGTTCTTTAAATTAAAGATTAATTAATTTTTTGTATCACAATTTGCAAATTCATTTAGTGAATTTGTTCATTGCTCATTTTGAGTTCATTAAAAGCCAAAATAAAATTAAATTGTTTCAGTCTTTATTTAGAGCAAATAGTTGTTGCTTGAATGAATTTTTTTATTTTATTTTTTATCAAACTGAAGAATTTCAATTGGAATTAAATAAGTGTTCTTCAAATTAAAGATTAATTAATTTTTTGTATCACAATTTGCAAATTCATTTAGTGAATTTGTTCATTGCTCATTTTGAGTTCATTAAAAGCCAAAATAAAATTAAATTGTTTCAGTCTTTATTTAGAGCAAATAGTTGTTGCTTGAATGAATTTATTTTATTTTATTTTTTATCAAACTGAAGAATTTGAATTGTAATTAAATAAGTGTTCTTTAAATTAAAGATTAATTAATTTTTTGTATCTCAATTTGCAAATTCATTTAGTGAATTTGTTCATTGCTCATTTTGAGTTCATTAAAAGCCAAAATAAAATTAAATTGTTCAGTCTTTATTTAGAGCAAATAGTTGTTGCTTGAATGAATTTTTTTATTTTATTTTTTATCAAACTGAAGAATTTCAATTGGAATTAAATAAGTGTTCTTCAAATTAAAGATTAATTAATTTTTTGTATCACAACTTGCAAATTCATTTAGTGAATTTGTTCATTGCTTATTTCGAGTTTATTAAAAGCCAAAGTAAAATTAAAATGTTTCAGTCTTTATTTAGAGTAAAAGTTTTTTGACAATTTTGTTTGGAAATCATAAATTAATAATTAGTGGTTTTTCCTAGGTAAAACCATGCAAATTGCAGTGCACATATTCATAAAGTGCTCAGGTCAATTTTTTTTTTGACTTACGTTAGAATCCACATTTTTATAAAGTATGGTCACGTAAAACTTTTTTTTTTAAGTGTCGGTTTTGCTAGGTAAAACCATGCAAATTGCAGTGTGTTTGTTTTAACGCGTTTATTTAAAAACTGTTAATGATAGAATAGGGGTGGCCAACCCGCGGCCCGCTTTGAACATTTTTACACACTTTTACAAAATATATTTATTTTATAATGGTCAAAGTAGGGAAAACCAATGTATTAATAAATAGTTGGTCTAAATATAATATGGAGATATACAGTGCTTTCGTAAAGTAAGGAATAAATTCGATAAAACATTTTAGAAGAATTTTCACCAAAAATCCTCGGACCCGTCAACTTAGTTTTTGAAACTGCATCTTTTTTAATGTTCATAATTTTACGATTGCCTTTTGTTTTCGCATTATGACGTCATCGACAATTTTTTCAAATTGCACCCCATATTTTTGTTCGCGAATTTTGATGCAGCACATTTTTCTGAGTATGGAAATGTCAAATTCGTATGACCTCGAAGAAGAAAGTTTTCGAAATAATTAGTCCTAAAGTTTCAAAAATGTATGGTAAAAGTATTAGAGTAGACCAATAATAATATCATCAAGGAAGCGCTGGAAACAAAAGAGGGATCGCCAGATTTGACACACTTTGATTACTTTTTGTGGGGATACTTAAAAAGTAAAGTGTACGTTACTAGGTTAGAGAATTTAGAAGATTTATAGCAAGAATTCGTCCTGAAGTTATTGACAATGTTCAAAAAGAATTTATTCACCGTATTGGTTGCTGTTAGGAAATCAACAGAGCACAATATTTTAATTTAGTTGTTTTTTGAGTTTAATCATTACTTAAAATTAGTATTTTGAGATAGCTAAATCGTTTGCTTTATTTGTTTTTGTAATCATTGAGTTTGTACTAATCCTAGTTTAAAAAATACGCTACTAAAAATAAAATTTGACAGATTCAAGCGTTTTCCCAATAAATTTTATTGATGTTAAAACCGTTTTTTGTTCCCAGCGCTTCCTTAATGATATTATTAATGGTTTACTCTCATAATTTTACCATACAATTTTAAAACTTTAGAACTGATTAATTCGAAAGCTTTCCTATTCAAGGTCATACGAATTTGACATTTTTCTACTCAGAAAAATGTGCTGAATCCAAATTCGTGAAAAAAAATATGGGGGGCCATTTAAAAAAATTGTTGATGACGTCATAGTGCTTCTAAAATGTTTTATCGAATTTATTCCTTACTTTACGAAAGCACTGTATAATTTTATATGTGGCCCGCGGAGTTATGATGCATTTCCAAAGTGGCCCCCTGGCGTAGAATACAGAAATTTTGGATTGCACTAAAGGCTAACGCATAAAAGCATAGAAATTTTGGATTGCACTAAAGGCTAACGCATAAAAGCATAGAAATGTTGGATTGCACTAAAGGCTAACGCATAAAAGCATAGAAATTTTGGATTGCACTAAAGGCTAACGCATAAAAGCATAGAAATGTTGGATTGCACTAAAGGCTAACGCATAAAAGCATAGAAATTTTGGATTGCACTAAAGGCTAACGCATAAAAGCATAGAAATTTTGGATTGCACTAAAGGCTAACGCATAAAAGCATAGAAATGTTGGATTGCACTAAAGGCTAACGCATAAAAGCATAGAAATTTTGGATTGCACTAAAGGCTAACGCATAAAAGCATAGAAATTTTGGATTGCACTAAAGGCTAACGCATAAAAGCATAGAAATTTTGGATTGCACTAAAGGCTAACGCATAAAAGCATAGAAATTTTGGATTGCACTAAAGGCTAACGCATAAAAGCGTAGAAATTTTGGATTGCACTAAAGGCTAACGCATAAAAGCATAGAAATTTTGGATTGCACTAAAGGCTAACGCATAAAAGCATAGAAATTTTGGATTGCACTAAAGGCTAACGCATAAAAGCGTAGAAATTTTGGATTGCACTAAAGGCTAACGCATAAAAGCATAGAAATGTTGGATTGCACTAAAGGCTAACGCATAAAAGCATAGAAATTTTGGATTGCACTAAAGGCTAACGCATAAAAGCATAGAAATTTTGGATTGCACTAAAGGCTAACGCATAAAAGCATAGAAATTTTGGATTGCACTAAAGGCTAACGCATAAAAGCATAGAAATTTTGGATTGCACTAAAGGTTAACGCATAAAAGCATAGAAATTTTGGATTGCACTAAAGGCTAACGCATAAAAGCATAGAAATTTTGGATTGCACTAAAGGCTAACGCATAAAAGCATAGAAATTTTGGATTGCACTAAAGGCTAACGCATAAAAGCATAGAAATTTTGGATTGCACTAAAGGCTAACGCATAAAAGCATAGAAATGTTGGATTGCACTAAAGGCTAACGCATAAAAGCATAGAAATTTTGGATTGCACTAAAGGCTAACGCATAAAAGCATAGAAATTTTGGATTGCACTAAAGGCTAACGCATAAAAGCGTAGAAATTTTGGATTGCACTAAAGGCTAACGCATAAAAGCATAGAAATTTTGGATTGCACTAAAGGCTAACGCATAAAAGCGTAGAAATTTTGGATTGCACTAAAGGCTAACGCATAAAAGCATAGAAATTTTGGATTGCACTAAAGGCTAACGCATAAAAGCATAG
Source organism: Dascillus cervinus (assembly GCA_949768715.1). NCBI lineage: Eukaryota > Metazoa > Arthropoda > Insecta > Coleoptera > Dascillidae > Dascillus > Dascillus cervinus. The sequence continues at coordinate 28,920,892 of OX458322.1, forward strand.
AAATTTTGGATTGCATGGAGTACAGAAAATTTTCCCATTAGATCCAAAGGTCATCGCATGTTACAAGAATTAGAAAACCATCGCTTTTACAAATAAAGCAAACAGGAAAGCCTTGGTACAGAACGAGACGACGGCGATGCAAGAGAAAGTCGCGAACATTATTACAGCCGCATATTTACTCCAACAAAGATGCACAGTGAATCGCACTGAAAAATTTCGACCGGTATGGCCCTATCGAACGGCGAGCGCGATTACAAGTACAAAAAGCTGGAACACGAGGAACCCCTCTTATCGCACCGAGATATCCCCGGCGCGGATTTCTTGGTAAGCATTCTTTGCATACTCTTAAATTTTGTGTAAACGTCGCCCAATTATCGAACAGCGAATCAACCAAAAAATTAACCCTCGCAGCGAGAGTAAAAAGTGGCGCGATTTCGAGGCGAGCAAGTCCCACCTTCCGCAGCGGAATCCCCACCTGCGGCTTCTGTGGTCCGACGCTCATTAGATGGTGTGCTCGCGAGGCCGCAGGAAGCACCGTTCTGAGCCCGCGAAAGTGTCGTGTAAAAAACGCGCCCGGCGAAAAATAGCCAAACCCACTTTTCGCTCGAATGAGCGGTTAGCGAAATGTGCCATAATTAATTTCTCCGAGCAGCCGAGAATAACGGAATGAGAATGACTCCTTCGCGCAATGGGAATTCAAATTTGGAAATTGCGCAGAGCAACACGGTGAGTTTTTAGACCTATCTTGATTTCGCAGTGCACGTAATATTCCGGCCTAAAAATAAAATTCTCACTTGTTTGAGGAGCTTTTATTAAAATTCTCCCCTGAAATAATTATTCTTAGGGAAACTGAGAAGTAATAAATTTTTATTAAGGATCAATTATTTTAAGATTAAGTTTTAAGTGATATCAATTAAGCTCTCGCCACACATTTGAGAGTCGGATGATTAATCACCGCGACTTTTAATAAGTAACATCTCAAATTCTTCAAGCACTTAATTTCTGTTTGTGATTTTACTTTTTACAAAGTGGCAATTGAATTGAATTTGAAGATTTCGCATTTATAAAATTTGCCTCTACAAATAATATGTATACAGGTTGTATTATATTAAGTGCCATTATTGTCGGTTAAATTAGCTTCCACTGTTACCATAACAAAACAAAAAAACAATCGAACGTCAACTGTTCGAGATATTCACGAAAATAACATTTTTTTAAATGCCTTATACTTTTTATATATTTCGAAGGGATATTTAATTTTGTAGTAAAAAATTGGTACCATTACATTAACTACCTAGCAGTTACAAATAATTGAAAATTTTATTTGAATTAGCTACAAAACGCCTAGGCAATGAAACAGTGTATAATCGATAGTAATACTATAAGAGCTTTGAATTTTTCGATAAATTTACAATAACTTGTTTGCGTAGCAACTTAAAACAGTGTAAATTTGATGAGTATTAAAAACGCGACAGCGAAGCTCGAACGTTTTTATCATCAAATTTACATGATTTCAAAGTTGCTACGCAGGAAGTTTGAGTTAATTAATCGAAGAAATTCAAAGCTTGAATGGTATTTGATTAGATTATTTTATGAATGTATAAAATTTGACGCAAATTGTTTGAAAATTTTTTGTTGGTGGAAACTAGGCAACGTCGAAAGGAACTCGAAGTTTTATCAGAATTATCATATACAATACAACAAGTGGAATCGAGATTATCGATAATCACGATTCCACGAATTGTATTCGTCAGATTATATCACGAATGAACAATTTAATACTTTTTCGGACGAAATGTAATTCCGAGAGTCGCAGAACTCGGTAAATTGGGCCCAAATATATTTGTGAGACTTTACAGTGTTACACGGTTTATGATTTTGTATCTTTCCATCAATATTGTTTAATGAACAATCACTGAAACGCGCCATTTTTTGTAACTGTGACATTTCAGTTGCTAGCACGATACACTAGATTTGCGGAGCAGCACGCGGGATTATCACTTATTAATTTTTCTCCAGTGCTGATTATCATTTATCAAGTGGTCGTTAGGATAGGGAAAGATATCACTATGAGTGGTATAATCGCTGTAATTCCGTGTTCCTTCCTCAAATAACGAATTGTGATTGTGAATAAAATAATCCCTAATAAAAAAATGTATTTTTAATTTTTGGTCCAGGAAAACTTGAACAAAATAAGTTTCGCCAGCATCACTTTCAAATTACATATCTGGAAAATTACAATCAAAATTTACAGTTTCATTGTACAAATCCCTGGCCTTTTGTTCTCTAGAAACAAACAGTCTAAGCAAACACTGTCCCCTGAAATAGTCTGTACCTATTATCTAAGATTAAACAAGATTGCATACAATCTCAAATTAGATATCAGAATATCGGTTCCGATAAAAACACTCATTCAACAATAATAAACTTTCAAGTGAAGATGCGGAAGTAAACCTTTATCACAATAAAAAAAATTTAAAATGCCATCGTATGGGGTGAGTTTTTCATACATATTTTTCTCTTGAAAATAAAACATTTCGAATGTTAAAAAAAATAATTAAAAAAAATAATTGTAAACTTGTAAACGTGACCAATCATAAAACGATTCATGATTTAGCATAGTTTTCGATGTGTTCTTTCAATTTTATGCGTTAGTACCGATCCATGGCCATTAAAAGATTTCACGAATAATTTTAATATTTTTTTGAGTAAGAAAAAGAGAGCTTATTTGAATAAGAGATTTTTATACTTTTAAGAAACTTGGAATAGGATGTGTTTTAATTAACGGTATTGGAAACAATGAGCTGGTCGAAATTATCACCTGGTTTCCTTTACTATTAAGATTGAATTATTTTTTAAAATTTTGTTTATTTTATAGAGTAGGTAATGTATGACCACAAACTGGTGGTATTAGTTTTTTCAAAAATATTTTTTAAATTTCAAGAAAGTTCATTTTAATCTTTGTTTGAAGTTAACCAATGGGTTCCCTGATATTCGAATTGTAAAAATAACGTTGCGGTTCTGGAAACTTTTACCTACTGCAACACTAGGCGCTCCATTTGCGAGGTCAGTCATAAAAGCCTCGGTTTTCGCTTTCCGCATAATTTATGATTGTCGAACCAAGAGGATGCAAATAAAACGATATTTGATACTCGTATAAATGTAATAAATCTAATTATAATATTTATCACAATGAAAAATTTTAAAAATGCCATTGTATGGAGTGAGTTTTTCATACATATTTTCCTCTTGAAAATAAAACATTTCGAATATTAAAACAAAAATTAAAAAAATTGTAAACTTGCAAACGTGACCAATCATAAAACGATTCATGATTTAGCATAGTTTTCGATGTATTCTTTCAATTTTATGCGTTAGCACCGATTCATGGCCATTAAAAGATTTCACGAATAATTTAAATATTTTTTGAGTAAGAAAAAGAGAGCTTATTTGAATAACAGATTTTTATTCATTTAAGAAACTTGGAATAAGATGTGTTTTAATTAACGGTATTAGAAGCAATGAGGTGGTCTAAATTATCACCCTTGTCCTTTACTATTAATATTAAATTATTTTTTTAAATTTTGTTTATTTTATAGAGTAGGTAATGTACGACCACAAACGCTCCATTTGCGAGGTCAGTCATAAAAGCCTCGGTTTTTGCTGTCCGTATAATTTATGATTGTCGAACCAAGAGGATGTAAATAAAACGATATTTGATACTCGTATAAATCTAATAAATCTAATTATTATAATATTTATCACAATGAAAAATTTTAAAAATGCCATTGTATGGGGTGAATTTTTCATACATATTTTCCTCTTGAAAATAAAACATTTCGAATATTAAAAAAAAGAAAATAAAATAAAAATTGTAAACTTGTAAACGTGACCAATCATAAAACGATTCATGATTTAGCATAGTTTTCGATGTGTTCTTTCAATTTTATGCGTTAGCACCAATTCATGGCCATTTAAAGATTTCACGAATAATTTTAATATTTTTTTGAGTGACAAAAAGAGAGCTTATTTGAATAACAGATTTTTATTCATTTAAGCAATTTGGAATAAAATGTGTTGTAATTAACGGTATTGGAAACAATGAGGTGGTCGAAATTATCACCTTTACTATTATTATTATTGTCTCCAATATTAAATTATTATTTTTAAATTTTATTTTAAAACGTAGGTAATATACGACCACAAACTAGTGGTATTAGTTTTTTCAAAAATATATTTTAAATGTCAAGAAAATTCAGTTTAATCTTTGTTTGAAGTTAACCAATGGGTTCCCTGATATTCGAATTGTAAAAATAACGTTGCGGTTCTGGAAACCTTTACCTACTGCAGCACTAGACGCTCCATTTGCGAGAAGGTTAGTCATAAAAGCCTCGGTTTTCGATGTCCGCATAATTTATGATTGTCGAACCAAGAGGATGTAAATAAAATGATATTTGATACTCGTATAAATCTAATAAATCTAATTATTATAATATTATTCAATTTTGAATTACGGTTTTTTTTAGGGTGACTATAAACGTTGGAGAACCCTGTATTATTATCTCCCAGCTGTAAATCACCTCCTTCAAGGAATTTCTTCCTCCGATTCACTTCCGACTGCAATATTCCTCGAAGCCTTGCACGCAATTTTTCATATAAATCGTTAAATATTGCATCCTAATTAGGCTGTTACGTTTTAATCTAAATTCTTTCCGCACATGATCGGGGAGCGAGCGTGACCGGTGCGGAAGCCGCCCGAAAAATCGGAAATTTTCCTATTCATTTAATTCGTCCCGGACGTTTTCTGTGAACTCGGATTAAGGCAGTACGTTACATGAAGATATGACCGGAACAGGGGCATGCAAACTTATGCAAATTGCAGGCAATCTATTTTACAAGTTTGCATAAATGTTTAAATGTTTAAATGTTTAAATGGTGTCTGGACTTTTTTTTTAAAAGGTGGTTCACCCGTTCGCTGAATGGAAACATCGCCATTCGATTCTTTGATCTGAATCACACTTAATTCCAGTGGCGGCTCGTGGTACAATAAAACAGGTGTTCTGCAATTTGCATCTCATATAAACAGGACCGTGTTTTTATTTGTTTGTTATTTATCATTTATCAACCCACGAAATATACCCAGATTTTGAGAAGTCTTGGTTTCTCAAAATTTTATGCAGTTTATAATTTTTGATAGAACGTATCTATTTTTTGTCACATTATCATTATGCTGCTGTATGTGTTTCCAATATGCCGAATTTAACTGAGATTGGATGTTGATTGTTCCTAATATTGCTAACTCCATTGAATTGTGAAGATGACTTTTGGAGTTTTCATGCTTTTTTATTTTTTCACTCAAGTGTACTAAATCAGTCACTCTTACCTGTGTCCATGCTTTATCTCCACCAAAAAGCAAACATGGAAAGCAAAAAGAAGTATTTTTCTTGTTGCAGTCACAAATCCAGTTATTCCTTGCATAAATTTCTTTGTTGAACTGACGTTTATATGGTTTTCCACGACTAATACCGCTTGTTTCAATAATAATGTCCGGCAGCGGTCGACCTATATTTTTCAAATCTATTTTTTCTTCGTAACTATACTTCACAAATCGCTTAATGTTAATCAAATTGTCCACAACATCCAATGTCAAAAAAACACTAATACAATACACGAACACGAAAGTATAAAATCAAAGTTTACAACGACAAAGCCACAAAGCGGAAAACCGCACGTAACATAACGTCCAAAATCTGGAACAGAACTACACAGATAATAAAACATAAAATAATAACTGGCGAAAATTAAAACCCAAGCACTTGAAGATAAGTTTCTGCGAACCTTGCAAATTTTCTGCCGAAGTTCGAAATTCGGGAATTCTCGATTGCGCCATCATACAATTGTTACTTACAATACATTTAATCAAGGACATTATATTTGAGTGACTAGGGTATGACAGAACTGCGTGAAATGCAGCACACAAGGAGCATTAAACTAGCGAAAGAGTTTGGGTATGTGCAGGACGCGAGGGGGATAGTGGGGGCGTCTCAAGCAGTTCTGTGCACTGCCTCGAATGGCCCAGTATAAAAACAACGGCTGAAACCACAACAAAACTTGGGTTTTTTGAAATGTTGGATCCTGGATTGTATGAAGACATGGAGTTACTCGGTGCGAGTTGTTGCGATTAAGAAAATAAAATTCATTGACGAAATTAAATTTTTCCAATATTACGTTTTATAAATTAAATATAAATGAAGTTAATTTTGTTTGGCAGTTCTGCAGCACTTATGTACGAGCTACCACTGCTTCATTCACTTAGAAGATGTTAACATTGCTCCTTGAATGCTATTTAGCGCAAGGTTAACTAGCCGCCACATAATGTAGTATCTACCTATATAGTATCTGGTTTAATTTTATTTTATAACGCGTTAAGAAAGTCTATTTTGAACGTGTAACAAAGAAAAAAATTGTAACGTGTGATTAATTTTGTTACGGCGAAAACCATGACACTGGAGTTATGGGTTAAATGTTATTATTAAAAAAAAGCTCAAGGTCAAATTTTTGTTAATTGGGGAAAAGGTTAGACAGGTGAGAATTTTGCCAATGTCTTGTCTAAAAATTACACAACACTCAGTGTGACAGGAGGGCGAAAAAAAACAAAATTGAAAAAATGGGAAAACTGTAAATGTTTGGAAAGACCTCAATAACGGTTAGATTTTCGTCGGATTGTGGCAAGGTGCATCGCCCCCATAACACAGATCCAATCCTAGCTTAAAATTCAGGTAACCGGTCTGGGTTATTGAATTAATCCGTTGTTTACGTTTAGAGATGTAAGTAAACAAAATTGTACAGGGCGCGCCAAGATTTGCCTCAATTCCACTTTTTGACCTTAAATAAATTTAACCTGGAAACCGACTGTGCGATTTTGTCAAAGACAGTTAGTAGATGAATTGTGCATAATTTCCAACTCGAGAATCATAATTTTTTATTTTTTATAAACAATTTTCAACAAAAAATCGCTTTTCTTTTAAGTTTCTTGCTTGTAAAATTGAAACTAATGAAGCGAACTTAATGATATCCATAGACGAATTGCAGAGAATTAATATGCGAAGAGAATGAGAGGTCGTATGACGCGATCGGATAATTAGAACCGGAGAAAACCCGGAAAACCCGGAAAATTCAGTGTTTTCTTAAAAAATTACAATTCCGTCATTTTTTAATTTTAAAAATTGAAATTTTGCACAAAAATAGCTATCTATATGTACTTTATGTGTGCAAAACCCCGACCATGTCGGACTATCAGTTTTTGCACAATCACCATTTCAATATTTTTTTGCGAAATTGTTCATAAAATAAAAAAACTTCATTTACATTAGATTTGAAAATTTTATTCCCTACGCTATGATGTCCATTTCAACTTCCAGGACTGAAGACTCAAATCAGAATTGAAAAATATTAATTCGATTTCATGTAAATCGCAATTTTACACAACGAGCATCAAAATTTGATAATATCGTTTTATTTACAGCCTCTTGGCCCGACAATCATAAATTATGCGAACAATAGACTAGGGACAGCGAAAACCGAGGCTCTTATGACTGAGTGCAAACGGAGCGTCAAGTGCTGCAGTAGGTAAAGGTTTCCAGGACTGCAACGTTATTCTTTTACACTCATCGAAAGTATAGCATGTAAACTTATAACAACAAACGTTAACGAAGACATTGTAAACCTCATGTTTTTTTTAACGTACGTTATTTTTTCATTCCCTACAAACATTACATTTCGTTCAATGACATCGAAACAGTAATCTGAATATTAGGTTAGCTCGACAATCATAAATTATGCGGACAATAGACTAGGGACAGCGAAAACCGAGGCTCTTATGACTGAGTGCAAACAGAGCGTCAAGTGCTGCAGTAGGTAAAGGTTTCCAGGACCGCAACGTTATTCTTTTACACTCATCGAAAGTGTAGCATGTAACCTTATAACAACAAACGTTAACCAAGACATGGTAAGCCACAGGTTTTTTTGAACGTACATTATTTTTTCATTCCCTACATACATTACATTTCGCTCAATGACATCGAAACAGTAATCTGAATATTAGGTTTAAAAATTCATAGATCATTTATTGAAAGTTTTAGAGAGGTCAGGTTGAAAATAAATAATTCAATAATTCACCAGGACTAGTTTTATTCTGATGAAAATTGATCACGACCTATAATTTGAGAACGGTGTACAACAAGTAATAATTAAAGTTGGAGGTAATAAATCTGGAGTTCTATCGATCAGTTACTTCCTGATTATTCTTGTTGGAGTAACTCGAGCTAATGAGTCGGAAAAGTTGTACCGAAGGTTTTACTTTTACTTCTCATTGCGGAGGCACCTGCAGGGAATTCATTGTGCATTGTAAATATGTAATTAGAAAAAAATCGGGTCGAATATTGTTTCGTTCATAGCAATAAATAAATATTGTGAGAATATCATTTAAAAAGAAAGTTGCTTTTCCTTGGGAACAGAAAATAATTTGGTAATTTGGTAACCTAGTTTCAGGTTGCTTTTGCAATAACGATGGAGGAATTTACAATTAACTGCTTCTTTCAAGCTCATGTCAAGTGTATCAAATTGTAATTGAGTTACCAAAATCTTTCAAGCGTTTAAATTTGTTTAAAACAAGTTAATGTCGGCATTTTGTGTCCAGTTTAATTTATGGACGTTTGAAAGTTGTGAAAAATGTCGGATTTTCGAAAACGTATGCGACTATATTATTTTTTATTATTTTAGTACCATATATTTCTAATAATTTCAATAAATATGGTTCCTTAGTAGCAAAGAAATATTTTTTACATATTTTATTTGAATATTTAAAGAATATTTGTTTGTTAATATTTTGGAAAAAAAAATTAAAAAACATTTAAAAAAGATTTCCTCAAAACATTTACAAAATATTTCTTCAAAACATTAAAAACATATTTCTTAACAAGATTAAAAAAATATTTTAGAAATATTTCTAAAATTTCTGAAAGACATTTAAAAAATATCTTTTTGAAACATTTCAAAAATATTTCTTCAGAACATTTAAAAAATATTTTTTAAGTGCTTTTTAAATATATTTCTAAAATATACACACATATGTCATAATAATATTTTTTAAATATTCAAAAACAATATTTAAAAAATACAGTACAACTTCGCTAGTTCGGATATGCGGTAATTCGGACGTTACTATAATTCGGACGTATGCGAAAATGAAGCAAATCTCGTGTTTCCACTGTAAATTAACTTAGGAGAATAACGGGCAAAATGAGATAACTGCAAATTTTACAGATGAAGACTAAATTGCAGAAGCTTCAAAGTTGGACCTTGAATATTATCGATTTCGAATGCGAATGTGTAGAAGAACCTTGAAATAAAATTAAGTACAAATATGTTGTTCAGTCATTTTCTCAGTGCATTCTAAGGGCAGAACAAAATGATATAGCAATTAAGAAGATTGAAGGAAAGAGCCACTTCACTTCATTCGACAACTCAAAGCATCAAAAAATCACCGATTATTTTACAAACCCTGATTCTATTTAAATTCAGCCTTGTTATGATTCGACCATGTTGTAGTTTTGTTACTTACAATTTTTGTTCCTTATTTTCCATAACAAAATTTTTAAAAACTTTTCACTAACATTTTAAAAGTTCGTCATTAATACATATTACAATTTAACAAATACACAATACATCTAAAAACACATGTTGTAGTTTGATAATTGACAAATATTACTTTCAATTTTCAAAATTTTTTTACTAGTGGAAAAAGGTTTTATCTCAAAAATGCTTAGTTAAGATAATTACAAGAATATTTCATTTGCATTTTTGCTCCTATAATTCGGAAAACTCGCTAATCCGACTAAGAGAAAACTTGTTGAAAAAGTTCTTACTGTACAGGGTTAAGTTTTACCGCCCGTGGCAAAATAGACCTTTAAAATAATTTGTCAATTCTCATAAATTGCATCAGTAATTTTATATTATTTAGGTACATAGAAACCAAGAAAAAATCTTTTTTTTTAATCAGGTAAAATTTTGGCTTTCTTTCAATTATTAATTGCTCAATTTATTAGTTTTTTTTATGTACGAACAGTAAAATATTTTCACACAATTTAGTGTAATTGAAATAATTTTACTAATTTGCGTTCATTAAATAAAGCCATTTCCGTATTAGAGGGTATTTTTTTAAATGATTTACGACATAAGCTGACCAATTTACCTAACAATGGTATTGGTTTTGGGTACTTGGCTGATTATTTATGACAGTCAGAAAGTTAAGTTAAAAAGTGCAACCTTACATTTTACAGGACCGGAATAAGGGTCTTCGCTATTTCTTTAAAAGTTCACAGCATCGTAACTAACAGCTACACGGTAATTATAATCATAATAAAAAATAATTCTTGCAATATTAGATTTTAAACTTGATAAGAAAATCGCTTACCAGCTTCTAATTTTCGTTAGTATATCTGTCTACATTTTTGTGTTTTAATTTTGCCGTCTGCAAAGTCAATATACCTATCGGTTATTGAACCTTCCCATAAAATAAATTGCTTAATTCACCCAAAGTTTAAAAACCCTGGTCACAACCCTAGGTCACTTTGTGAATAAAGAAACATTCACATTCGCAACAAATCTTCCAACACTTAAACATCGTTGGTAAAAAGTGAAAATTAAAACTTTGTTTTGTGGAATAGTGAACATTTGTGTTTAGTTCAGGTATAATTATGCCATTTCAATACTCAGTCGAGGAGAAGCTTGAAATGCTTTTAATTTATGGCTAATGGGGCATCACTTTGAGCATCTTTTATAAAATAAACTTAATATTTACCTATTAAAAACTTATTTTATTTTTCTCACAAATTCCAGAATACAGTTCTGGCAACAATTAAAACGCCGTTCCCTTCAGTTTTATGGGTCGATCATCAGGTATTGTTACGTGGTAGACCGTATTATCCATTGTTGGAAAGTCACAAATAAAAGTATTTGTCGTGCTTTATGTTAAATTTGATTTGACTCCAAAGGTAATATTTTTTTAACGAATCAAATTGCAATTAACAATGCTACGAATAATTTGACAAATTTTGAAATAAAAAACCAAACATGGAAATTTTACCCGAAACTCTTTGTTTTCCTTTTTTGGCTTCAAATAAAAATGATTTGGAAAATTTGTAGCACTAATCGAAAGTGTAAACTTCAACTGATGTAACATGTAAATTGCATACTTTCCCCTCAATCTTGAATAGGTATTATGGCCGGGGCGGTAAAACTTAACTCACCCTGTATTTGAAGCCTTACTATTAAGTTTAATTCCAAAAACCCGTTTTTGTTGATTCAAGTTAAAGTTAAAGAGGACTCAAATTTCCCAGAGCAAATCCCATTTGGCGAAAGTGGTTCCGCTTATTTGTGCGACCCTTCAATCCACAAAATTACGTTTTTAAATTGAAAATCGCACCAAAAATAAGTTTTTCAAGATTAGCAAAGTTGGGCAACTTTCCCCCGTTTTCGTTGTGATCAACGTCGAATTACCTTTCAGATTAATTGGAAGTTCGGCGAAATCGACTATTCCCCCGGGACGAAGCCCAAATTTCTCGTCTGTAATTCCAAGAGCAATAAAAATATTTCCTGCGAGATAACGGCGAAGAGAACGTTTGTTCACAAATCCCGCGGCTTATTTGCCGAGATAAAATTCCGATTTTTGTAAACGAATTTAACCGTACGAAACGCGACAATAGAAACTTTCACGAATTAATTTTGTTACACGTTCCTTGTTGATGAGAGAGCCTTTGCATTTTAATTGCGCAATTTATGGTCGCTGCAGTGAATCGATAGGAATTCCCGAATCGCGCATAAAACGCTAATTGTGTAGGTACACTGGAAAATTTATTAGAGCTTCAGCAGCAACAGGAAGACCCTGAAAATAATCGGATTTGCGATTCATATTTCCCTTTGTAAATTAAGGATTGTAGTCGATTCTCACAGTTTCCTTGAGCGTTTCAATGGAATTCAATCAGGGTCGACAAACAGGTAGAGATTCAGGTACGAAGGATCCTTATGTAACACATTATTCAAGGTTGCTCCACCCCAAAGATTGTTGACAAATGCAATTTGATTTTATTGCTTTAGCGTACGCCTAAATATAGGCAACACCTCAGACCTTTTTATAATCATGCAGTGGATAATAGGTCTATGTGTAACAATAAAAACGACTTTCGAGGGTTGCATTCCAATACGCCTGTTCAATAGATGCAAAAATTTTTGTATCTTCAATAAATTAAGAACGATATAATTTAAAGTAAAATAATAATATGCAAGAAGAATTTGTTAAATTCAACAATTTTATTTACTTATTGCTAATAAAGAAGTTTTGTTATTACTGCTTGTTACTCTGCAATGTCTTAATTTACGCCAAAACGGGATAGTATGTTGATACCGGGTATTTTTTTCAACGTAATTTATATTTATATCGTAAATCGTTTTTAAAAATTGATTTTTAGTCGTTTCAAATGCTATTAATGACATATCTGGAATATAATCTATCTCCACATCACCATAATCAGAATCTTTATTTTGAAATGTACGCGTTCCTTTTAATAATTTTTCTGTTACTGCATTTTTTGTCAATTTGTTACAATATGCGAGCAAACAGATAATGGAATGCAGTTGACTGTAGTTAAAATTTTAGGCCAAATAACCTGTCTGAAGAAAAGTTGTATTGTCGAACGTCATAAAATTTTATTACTTATTCTAGAAAATTCTGCTCAGAACTCGGAACAGATGCTGAATTTCGTATTCGAAAGGACTAATATTTGTTAATAAATTAAAACACAATGAGTAAAAGATTAACCCCTTAAGGCACAGTTTTTGTTTACAGAAAATTGGACCGCGTTATGCACGACTTGGCCAAGCGCCAAATTGATATTTTGGAAATTAGCTTTCCATCTAACGTATAATGATGTTATCTACCTACAAAAAAATCAAGCTGACGTAAAAATCTATTTCTTACACACAAGCCAAAAACATTATAAGTCGTTAACCCTACAGCTAAATTAATTAAAAAATTACAATTTAAACTTAATTTTTAAATTTAATTTCACATTTTTTTGACATAACCCCTTAACGCGCAGTGTTTTTTTTACAGAAAATTGTAATTTTAGCTTATTATAAGTTATTACCACTACAGCTTATTTTTTAAAATTAATGCGGGATAAAAAGTCAAACAATTTTTTTGGAAAGAAATTATAATTTAAGCTTATTCTCATTCATTTATTTAAAGGGGTCTTCACGAGCGATTTTTAAAATTAATATGACTTTAGAGTTGAATTTATATCCTATTGAGTTAATGTAGATAATAAAGATTAAAATTGTTCAAGACTAAAGAATAATTTATAGTAAAAAACCTTTTCAATAAAACAACCTTTTATTAAAATGTGTCTTTATTTCTAATCATTTAGGTCAATATCAAAATTAGTTTTAAAATTTTACTACGTCTTAATACAAGCTTGTTTTTTAACAAAAGTCTATTTACTGTAAATTATTTCAAATATACTGTTTGGAAACGAAACCTGATTTTAAAAGTATTTCGGATATTATTGCTGTTAAAGTATCCCTGCTGGGAAACCATAATTACCTGCTGCAACCTTGTAAATCCTTTTGACGTAGCTCGGAAATCGGCAAAAATTAGCTACTTCTATTTCGGTTCTTGATCTAAAGAACATTGAATACAACAAAAAGTCTAATCTACGAGTCCAAAAAATTTTAATACAAAATTTTGATAACTGAAGGCATAAACAGGAATTTCGGAATTTGCTGTTTTAATTAATAACTTGGTTAATTATGATTATCGAATTATGGCTTGGGACCAACTCAAAGTAGATTGGTATTCTCTGTAAGATGAAGTATCGATCTGTTTTTCAAAATTAAAAAAGGCATAAAAAGGAATTGCGTTTTACATGTATTGAAAATCTTAGGATGAAACGCCGTTAAAGAATTAGGTCCATTTTATTTTTGAGAGCGAAAAGAAAGTTTGTGAAAGTAATTTGTTTACGTACGTGCCAATTTATGGATTTCACAAACGCACAAACGGTTTAAATAGCAGATTTGTGGAGTAGACAAAAACTGCCACTTTTCCAGCTGATTAAACTTTCGCTTGGATATTATAAATTTATGACAATTTTGCCACGATTGTTCGGCGGAGCGTGAATTCCCTTTCAATGAAACGTAAAAAATCGTCGATATTGTTGCGCTTTGAAGTTTCCAACGCGGAATTACCTCACCGACTTAATTTCTGGTAAATAAAACGTTTTCGTGTTACCAAATAACTGGATCTGGTTCAGGGTCTCAATGGATGTCGTAACTCCAAGTTTCAATTATGCGATGACGTTGTAATTGGCTTAATTCAATCTGAAGAGTCTCAATTCACTCACCTTTTTATGCTCGTTGTTATAGGTAGTCTTAATGATTGCCGTCAAGGTTGAACGGTTAAATAAAAAGTAACAATAATTGCGGATGTACGAATTTACAAACTCGAGTTTAAAGTCAACAGTTTTTTGCCGTTGGCTATTTTGGGATTTGAAATGAAAAAGAGGAATTAAAGGTACAAAACAACGTTACTTCTAACGACTTTCATCTCCAATATGAGATCTTTTCATTTTTGTTCTACATTTTTTACATTACAATTCCGTTGCGCCTTCGGCGTAAAATTAAACGACATTTGAGGAAACTGAAAAGCAGCTTCTTTTCAGATTCACACTCATCAAAACATATTTTCCTCTAAGCAGAATTCTTATTGTCATCAAAACAAATATTTGCTGCGCGATATTGAATTTTAAAATAAAAATTACTTAGCTCAGAGGCATACAGGTATAGGCCAAGCAATAAAAATACTACCTGGTAACCGACTGTGCGATTTTGTCAATTCTGCATAATTTCAAACTCGAGAATCACAAATTTTAATTTGTTATAAACAATTTTCAAGAAAAAATCGCGATCTTTTTAGTTTCTTGCTTGTAAAATGGAAACTAATGAAGCAATCTTAATGATGTCAATAGACGAATTGTAGAGAATCAAATTACGAAGAGAATGAGAGCTCGAATGGCCTCGATCGGATAATCACAACCGGAGAAAAACTGGAAAACCCGGAAAATTTAGTGTTTTCTTAAAAAATTCATAATTCCATCATTTTTTAATTTTAAAAACTGAAACTTTGCATAAAAGTAGCTATTTACATGCACTTTATGTGTGCAAAACCCCGACCCTGTCGGACTAACAGTTTTTGCACAATCTTCATTTCATTTTTTTCTTGTGATATTTTCGCGGAGGGCTGGATGCTCCTGTAATTGTCTGATTTAAGTTTCAAGAACAGAATTGGAAACTAGACGTGCACAGCAATAAAACGTGTATTTTGATTTTTTCATAAATAGCAGCAAAGTAGCTGAAAAACGGTCGTGAATATGAGTTAAAACGGTCGAGCATGCGAAAGTGATCGAGTAGTGGGGGGGAAGACTGGCCCCTGAGGGGAAGCGCATTATAGAGGAATAGAACCGAGATGCGCTTAAGAAAGATGAAAGTTTGTAAATACGAGTCGAAGACGAGTATTTTGCAAACATTTGAGTGCATAATAGCCATTATGGGCGAAATAAAATACGACGTTTTATCTACAATCAAAATTTCATTCCTCAATCTCTTAAGACTCTAAAACGCCCGCTGTCATAAATAATGGTATTATTACTATTAAAATCTAAATGTCAATTTGGCTATTATTAAAATCTACACTGTAAATTAGGCGAGATTGCGAAAACAAATTATTGACAGTTTTAATAGTTTGTTAATAAATCGTTATCAAAGTGAATTTTCGTTGATTTAATTTCAAGAATGATAATTTGGCTAATTTGTAATTTGAAAATTGAAGAACATTGCTTTCGATTTTCAGAATTTCCGACTACTGAAAAAAGGTTCCAAGTCAGAAATTTATTTTCTATCGCCACAGATCGATACCATCCATAATTATTTTGGAACAACTTAAAATCAGTTGAGGTGGAGGTACGATTGGTTGCATACTGATTGATCTTTTTTTTTTTAAATTTGAAGAGAGATATTCACATCGTATGTTCTATGTTAAAAAAGCCCGGTATACAAACGAAGGAATTAAACCTTTTTAGCTGTTTACAAATGAGTTTTTTAAATTCTCGGAAACCACTCGTGAAATTTACGAAGAAACAACTGTTTATTTTTTAATGCATCAAAAGGTAAGAAGTTAATGTCGTCATAAGACAAAGCTTTTCAACAAGTTAAATTAAGAAAACTTTTACAACTTCGCCCAGACTTCGGTTGTGGTTGCGTCAACATTTAATTGAATAGCACTCCATAAAACTCTCGAATGTTCAAATCGATTCTGCAACTTGTGTCTTGCATTAACATTTGGTTACTTTGTTCAAAAAAATTGCCAAAAACAGTGTTTGATTACCTCGCGACCGATCAAATCTTTCCATAATTAAAAGAGGTACTTTCGCTGGCGCACAATAAATTGTATGGAAATGCGAGTTGGGGTTTTAGGATAAGGTCGGCGTCATACTTAACGGGACGGCGCGGCACGGCACGGTTTTTGACGTTGTTATTATGACTTGTGTGAGTCGGGAGCAGTTTTCTTAAAGACCGTTCGAGAGGACAGTCGCCAGTGAAAATTTCGACTTGGGAATTTTTTGAATTATTTACAATCATGAAAATTTCAACAGGTTGACTTAATTGTTTATATTATTTAAACGATTATAATTGATTTTAAGTTCCAATCATAAGATAAGTGGTTGCCGTTTGTTGACAATCTTTATTTTCACAACGTATTAGTAATCAGCGACCTCTGAAATAACTAGAATTATTAAATTTGTGTATTTCGTTACAATTTTGGTTGAAATAAATTGCCATCGTTGTTATTTCATAATTTGATCAGAATTGATATGTTAGCGGCAAAGTGCACAATTCGCTGCTGAGGAATTATTAGATTTTTTATAAAAATTTATATTAAGTTAAACCTTTTTCTATAAAACTGATAAGTAGAAGGAAAATTTTTAACTCTGAGCCAGAAAAGTCATATTCTGAGTTAGAAAAGGCAGATTCTGAGTCAGAAAAAGTAGATTCAGAGTCAAAAATTCAAATTCTGAGTCAGAAAAATCTCATTCAAAGTCAGAAAAGCAGATTCTGAGACAGAAAAATCGATTCTGAGTCGGCAAAATCACATTCAGAGTCGGAAAAAGTAGATCCTGAGTCAAAAACTTCGATTCTGAGTGAAAAATGGCAAATTCAGAATCAAAAAATTCACTTCTGAGTCAGAAAAATCACATTCTGAGTCAGAAAGTCAAAACGTCAAAAACCGTGCCGTGCCGCGCCATCCCGTCAAGTATGACGCGACCTAAGAATTTCAAGCCCTTATCGTTTTTTTAAACTTTGCCATTTTAACAGTTCATATTGCAAATGTGGTGACGAAGTTTTATGGATAACGAGTGAAATTATGCATGCCTCATTACGGCTTCACTCTTTGTGAACATTAATATTCATTGCTGTTATTTGCAACACTGGAGGTAATACAGTAGTAGTACTCTAACATGCAATTTCAATAAGAATTTATTTCTGCACGCGTGGAGATAAATTGCAAAAATATGCATACTTCACATTCGCAAAAGAATTAATCTACAAATAATATAAACTAAAAATAGGATCGTGAACGTAAAAACTATCATATTTAAAGTGGACACGCGCTGGCAGTAACTGACTATTATGTCGGTTAACTCATTAATACAAATTGATGTCAGTAATTTGATAAGGCTGGCCGATGCTATTAATCGGAGTGATGCTTTTAAAGATCAATACAAATATTAACCACGTATGAATGAGTAATTTACTGAGACAAGCCGCTTATGATCGACCGATGTTTTCCACATTCGATAATTCCATTGTGTTGAATTATTAATTTTCCCGGGGCAATTGTGAATTAATTAATTGTGAATTAATTCACTGCTGAATCACGATTCGATGCGATGAAAACAAATTTCTATCGGAATGCTTGGTTAAAGAGTGTGAAAAGGTGTGAACAGGAAATGGAGGTATGGATGTTCGAAAAGTCCCTACCTAATATTATCACCAGTATCACCGGGTTTTTACTTTAACATTGAACATACGATGTAAATATCCCTATGTTCAATTTTTAAAATTTTTTTGTCACTCAGTCAATGTTTTGCAATCAAGCATACTCTAAACGTCAGTTTATTTTAGGTTGTCTTATTAAATTGTAATGACGTTAAAATAGTTAAACGATTTATTTAAAATAAATAAATATTAATAAAATAAATACCCATTTACCATTTCGCTTTTCCATTTTCCATTTATTTTCTTTTCAATAAATCGTTTTACTGTTTTAACGTCTGACCGTTACAATTTAACCTTCCAGTAGTCGTACCATTTTTGAGTGTGACTCCACAAAAGAAAATTCTATATTTTTTTTAAATTTTAAGTTAAAATTGGTAATAAATCTTTTCAAGTGTATTATTAAGTTTTTATGCCATAAACATTAAAAAAAAAGTTTTGAGCAGAAAAATTTTCAAAAAACTTTAATGAATCTACAACACAAAATTTTAATAATTTTACTAGATATTGTACAAAATAAATACTGAAAACTTTTTATTTTACTGGTTCTCTTGTGGATCATTGAACAAGCTAATTTTAACTTAAACTTTAACTTAAACTTTGGTGTACATGTCGCAGCCATATTGTAGAATCCGCCGCAATATGAAGCGGCTAGCCACTTTACAAAGCAGCTCGGTTTTGTAAAACGGCTGATTAACGTTTAGGCAGATTGTTTAGCCGGAATGTTGACTATGTGTAATGTAGGGCGACAATCAGCCATATTGTGGATGTCGGCGGCGAATTGTAAATTCAGTCGTTTTCTAAATGATTGGGGAGATTGTAAAATATAGAATGAACAGAGAATTTTTACAATTTGACTAAAAATTTTAGTTGTTTTATGAATCGTTGAATAACTCAGTCTGTTTGATAAAGAAAGAATTGTTAGACATTTTATTTAAAAAAAACCTTTTATATTGAGTTAAACCTTTTTCTTATAGTTATGACTTTATATTTGTCATAGCTACAAGGAAAGGTTTTCTTTATATAAAGTCCCTTTTCGCGTTTTATAAAACGGCGACCCGTCATTTTGTTGATTTGGAGAACGCGAAACGTCGTTACAGTAAGGCTGACCAACGTTTAGCCGTATTACAACCCGCCTAAACGTTAACCAGCCGATTTACAAAACCGAGCCGTTTTATAATGCGGCTAGCCGGTTTGTATTGTAGCGGATTTTACAATTCGTCTGCGACATCTATAACCCAATATCTCCAAAAAGTTTATATTGAACAAACCAATATTAATTTGACGATTTGTCAAACAACTTAAAAATTTACAACAAATTAACGTTTTTTTTTTTTAATATGAAAAAACGTACGCTGTCATTTTGTGCAATTTTTCCATCACACACCTAGACTTTGTGCTTGAAACAAGCAACCATACACTTTGAAAATTATTGGACAGTGCACTTGTATCGAAAATGATTATTACAGATTTACCTTGGGTTGTTGTAAACCGAAAATGACAAAATGTATACAAATATTTGCCTAAAACGTCAATAGTCTCCGCAATATGCAAAAAAAGCAAAAATAATGTATCTGCAGCTCTGAAATTTTCCACTAACATTTTAGACAATAAATGAGGAAGGTACTGAAAACGGCCGTTCGAGAGAATGGGAAATTCCTTGAAAAATCAAAAAAACTGGAAGGTTAATGATACATAACCTAAGTTGGCGTGTGAGAGTATGCTTGGTTGCAAAACATTGACCGAGTGACAACATTTTTTTTAAAATTGAACATAGGGATATTTAAATTGTATATTCAATTTTAAAATAAATTGCTCTGGTTTTTTTTGCCAATTTTTGAAATCGACATACTCTCTCGTTCGTATCTTGCGCCATTTCCATGGTAACCGATTTGCACCGTCGCAACTATAACCTGAAATCGGGTCCTGAATTCATAACTGAACTTTCAGAGTAATATCTTCAAAATTGAGTTGTTTTTTAGGTGCCAATTAACGTTGAAGGACCCTGTATAAAATCGTAAAGTACTTTTTTTCAATGTGTTAAAAATGTAAACATGTACTGAATATTGATTGCAAATCTCGTAAAATAATTTCAAGTAGAGCAAAAAAAATCTCTAATTGAGAATGTTGTTTCTGGTTTCATTGTGTTCCCAAATTTCCAATGGTAATTAGAGAGCACACCTGTGGACACGTGGCGAAATCCGACGTCAATGTAACAATACTAATTACTGTCGTTAAACAAGCGGAAGGGGAGACTCCGAAAAGTGATCAATTAGCTAGGGAAATGCGAACGGCCCCTATTTGCGTGCTCGAACGTTTGTAACCTCGTTATCCCTGGTAAAATTGCGATTTTTAAACATGTCGAGTTTCAAAGGAACGTAATTGAATGCCGCCAGTGTCAAAGGGGCTGCATTAGCGTTTTTAACAAAATCGGAGCGCCTTTCCTGGAGGCCACTTGCAATGCAGACCTGCAATTGAAGCAGATTCGGATCAACACTAAATCCAATTTAATTCAATCTAAATACAAAGGGCTAAAATGGTCCACAAATGGACGATTCGACTTTGAAAAAAAAATTTTTTATTAGGCCAAGCAATAAAGCATTTTTTATAACACAAATACTACCTGGAAATTTTCAACTCGAGAATCATAATTTTTAATTTGTTATAAACAATTTTCAACAAAATCGCGTTTTTTTAGTATTCTGTGAATGCCTAGATATTTTATGTAAACTTAAAAATTGTTAGATATTTTATTAAAAAAATACCTTTTACACTGAAAAAAAGCAGTAAATAAAACTACAAATGTAAAAATTTATACCACAAATTGTATTAAAAATACGACTAGTTACAAGTTGTATCATTTTTTCTTAACAGTTGTAGTAACTAGGTTGTAGCTACTTTTGCAATAATTATTGTTATTTTTACTACAACATTTGTGGCATATAATACTAACGTGTATAGCGAGATTTTCGACAAATATTATAGTAAAGTGTAGTCATTGCAAAATTTACAGAAATAAAGAGTAATGTGTTTCAAATGTTTGCAGCAAAAAGTACTAAAAATTACTATTTTAGCGACTAAATTTTGCGACAAAAAAGACATATCCTTTTTTATTATTATTGCTGTTACTTTTACTACAGGTTTTGTAGCATAATTTGCAAGAAATAGTAGGCTTCTGCGCCTAATTAATGTACGAATCACATTTTGCTACATTTTTTTTTTTTTGGTAAAATGAACCAGGAAAAATGAAACGCAAGAATTAAGTATTACAGGATGTCTGTTATATATTTTAAACAATAAACTATACAAATAGAAGTATAAAACTGCCCTAGTAGCAAAGAAATATTTTAAAATTTTTTTTTTTGAATATTTAAAAAATATTATTATGACAGATTTGTTTATATTTTAAAAATATTGTTAAAAAACATTTAAACATTTCTTAAAAAGATTTAAAAAATGTACACAAATCTGTCGTAATAATATTTTTTAAATGTTTTTCAGAAATATGATATAATGATATTTTTTAAATGTTTTCTAGAAATATTTCTAAAATATTAACAAAAGTGTCTTTAAAATATTTTTTTAATATTTTTAAGAAATATGTTTTTAATGTCTTAAAGAAATATTTTTTAAATGTTTTGAAGAAATATTTTCTAAATGTTTCGAGGAAATATTTTTTAAATGTTTTTTAAAAATATAAAAAATAATATTCAAAATAATATATTGTGATGTAATAATTAGTAACAGATGTAAGTATATGAAATAGAAGCTCGTCGAAGCCTTCTCAATGAATTTTGGCCGCCACACAAATAAATTATTTTTCTCCCAAGAAATAATTGCCAAAATCTACATCAATCTAAAAACAAATATATATATATGTTGAGTTAAAAATATTCCTTCTAGTTATAAGTTTTATAGGAAAAGGTTGAACTGAATATAAATTTTTATAAAAAAATCTAATAATTCTTCAGCAGCGAATTGTGCACTTTGCTGCTAACATATCAATTCTGATCAAATTATGAAATAACAACGATGACAATTTATTTCAACCAAAATTGTAACGAAATACACAAATTTAATAATTCTAGTTATTTCAGAGGTCGCTGATTACTAATACGTTGTGAAAATAAAGATTGTCAACAAACGGCAACCACTTATCTTATGATTGGAACTTAAAATCAATTATAATCGTTTAAATAATATAAACAATTAAGTCAACCTGTTGAAATTTTCATGATTGTAAATAATTCAAAAAATTCCCAAGTCGAAATTTTCGCTGGCGACTGTCCTCTCGAACGATCTTTAAGAAAACTGCTCCCGACTCACACAAACCATAATAACAACGTCAAAAACCGTGCCGTGCCGCGCCGTCCCGTTAAGTATGACGCCGACCTTATCCTAAAACCCCAACTCGCATTTCCAGACAATTTATTGTGCGCCAGCGAAAGTACCTCTTTTAATTATGGAAAGATTTGATCGGTCGCGAGGTAATAAAACACAGTTTTTGGCAATTTTTTTGAACAAAGTAACCAAATGTTAGTGCAAGATTCAAGTTGCAGAATCGATTTAAACATTCGAGAGTTTTATGGAGTGCTATCCAATTAAATGTTGACGCAACCACAACCGAAGTCTGGGCGAAGTTGTAAAAGTTTTCTTAATTTAACTTGTTGAAAAGCTTTGTCTTATGACGACATTAACTTCTTGCTTTTTGATGTATTAAAAAATAAACAGTTGTTTCTTCGTAAATTTCACGAGTGGTTTCCGAGAATTTAAAAAACTCATTTGTAAACAACTAAAATGGTTTAATTCCTTCGTTTGTATACCGGGCTTTTTTTAACATAGAACATACGATGTGAATATCTCTCTTCAAATTTAAAAAAAAAAGATCAATCAGTATGCAACCAATCGTACCTCCACCTCAACTGATTTTAAGTTGTTCCAATATAATTATGGATGGTATCGATCTGTGGCGATAGAAAATAAATTTCCGACTTGGAACCTTTTTTCAATAGTCGGAAATTCTGAAAATCGAAAGCAACGTTCTTCAATTTTCAAATTACAAGTTAGGGAAATTATCATTCTTAAAATTAAATCAACGAAAATTCACTTTGATAACGATTTATTAACAGACTATTAAAACTGTCAATATGTTTTCGCAATCTCGCCTAATTTACAGTGTAGATTTTAATAATAGCCAAATTGGAACTTAGATTTTAATAGTAATAATACCATTATTTATGACAGCGGGCGTTTTAAAGTCTTAAGGAATTGAGGAATGAAATTTTGATTGTAGATAAAACGTCGTATTGTATTTCGCACATAATGGCTATTATGCACTCAGATGTTTGCAAAATACTCGTCTTCGACTCGTATTTACAAACTTTCATCTTCCTTAAGCGCATCTCGGTTCTATTCCTCTATAATGCGCTTCCCCTCAGGGGCCAGTCTCCCCCCACTACTCGATCACTTTCGCATGCTCGACCGTTTTTACTCATATTCACGACCGTTTTTCAGCTACTTTGCTGCATTTTATAGAAAAACCAAAATACACGTTTTATTGCTGTGCGCGTCTAGTGTCCAATTCTGTTCTTAAAACTTAAATCGGACATTTTACAGTGTAGATTTTAATAATAGCCAAATTGATATTTAGATTTTAATAGTAATAATACCATTATTTATGACAACGGGCGTTTTAAAGTCTTAAGGGATTGAGTCATGAAATTTTGATTGTAGATAAAACGTCGTCTGTTATTTCGCACATAATGGCTATTATGAACTCGTCAGAACTCATTAGTTTGCATTGTACAAGCAGGAAACTAAAAAAAACGCGATTTTTTGTTGAAAATTGTTTATAACAAATTAAAAATTGTGATTCTCGAGTTGGAAATTATGTTAACTGTCTTTGATAAAATCGAAATTATGACATTTATTTTGCTCTGTGCTTGGCCTATTTGAAAAAAAATATTTTTTATGTCTTTCGGGGCGAAATTGAAAATTCCCATTTTCAATGTCATTTCCTACGCACCATTTTTATTTTCCGTGTCCAACGCCTATCCTTTCTCTGACAAATGAGCTGTTCCTTCCTCCAGCACTCGAATATTTTATTCATGAAAAGATAACGTTAAAATAGCCGGACGCCAAACCGTCGATAGATGAAAAAAAATAATTTCCCAACATGCTATTTAATTTTCTGTTCTAAAATCTTTTTTATTAGCTCGTTCCGGATGCGCCGACGACGGCGGAATTGCGGGCGCAATGCCTGGATTTATTTATTTTTGTCTGCCGTGTTGCCGCTGGCCAGCAATTATTCCCTATCTGATGTTACAATCGCGTCGGCGAAATTGAAAATGAATGATTCGATTTTTCACGTAAACAGTATTTCCTCGCGAAAATCTGATAAAAAATGCATTAACACACGACCACTGATTAGTGCGTTATTGAAGGAGCTGTTCCTAAAATTTCTATTGCTCAACTAAAATAAAGGGAGAAATTTAAAAAAATTTAAAAAATTCTAATAAACCGTGCCTGGAAATGCTTCCCTTACAAGATATAAGTACTTCATAACAAATACTATTAGGTAGAAATTAAAAGTATAGTAAAAAATCATAGTCAATTGGGAATTCAAATTAGTTTTACCGCGTATCGATAATATAGGTAACTGTCGCATTGTGACGTCATATTCAGGATAGAAATTTTTAACGCCAGTGCACGTCGCCGGTTAAAGTGATTTTTTGTGAATATGTGGCATTTTAAAAATTGGGAAAATTATGGGAAAATTACGTTACAAATTTGTTATCTGCCAAAATTGGATTTGAAAGATTAACAACAGTGCAAACTATCTGAAAAATGGGATCACTTTAGGAGACGATGCAAAACCTTTAAAGCTTCTCGACACAAAACTATTTAACAAAAATGTTGCATCATCTTTGTGTAAATGCAATAAAGTAATTTTTTTACTAGAAGTAGCATTCGTTTTCATTCAATAAACTTATCTGCTCGGATTGGGTTTGAAAGGTTTACAAGTGCACATACCATTACATAAATATCATCTACCATTGGTATTAGATTGGCTGGCAAGCAATTTGCCAATATTTTAAACCTTTTTATTCTCTGATTAGATCTCTCAGTATGGACCATAGCCGAAGATATTTGAGCAATCTCATTAGCTTCAGTGTTAGAATTTTTTTTAGGTTAGTTTCGGGTGTATTCATGGTTAATGTTAACACTGACACTTTAAATCTGGCCTACAACTTGATATCAAATAAACAAATTAAAAATTAATTCATTTTTTCTTTAGAATTATCGAAAACTAATCAAATTATTACAAATCTCGAACAATAACAAACGCACGTGGCACGGCGTGACGTCACAACAAGGAGTTCACTTAGTTGAATTTATTTACGCTAGAGTCGCATGCTTAGCTTGAATTGCCTATAGCGATTTATTATCAAGCTATTAAAGCTATCAGGAATTTGTTTTCTCAATTTCACCGATGTCACAGTGTAGACTTTAATAATAGACAAATTGGCGTTTAAATTTTAGTAGTAACTGAATAAATCGTATTGTGATTTCGTTTAGTGTGTAATACCATTACTTGTGGCAAATGGAATAAAATATGGGCCAATAATTTTATCATAAATTATTGGTAACGTTTACTGCTTTTGTGAATTGCAAAATGCGGATTTTTGAATGCCCCGTAACGACTATTTTGCGAAGAGACATATCCATTCGTGCAGAATGTTGCTTCGTCCATAAAAAAATAATTCAATAAAATCTCCTATTTTCAATGTAACTTACATATTGACTATTCTACGGTCCAATTGTACATACAAAATTTTGTTGTTACATCTGCCAAACTTTGCATTTTAGTTTTTCTCAAGTATTGAAGCAACTTTCTGAAATAATATTTTTTACAAAAATAAAAAATAAGGTTACTTTACTTAAGGTCAATTTTATGTTTTGTATATTTCACTAAAACTTTGACAATTGTTTACGACTCTCTAAAACAAGCAAAATGTTTTATAAAGAATAACTTTTTTTCGTGAAGTTGAAAATATTTTTTTCCCTCTTTGTGAACTCCTTGTTGTGACGTCACGTCGTGCCACGTGCGTTTGTTATTGTTCGAGTTGTGTAACAATTTGATTAGTTTTCGATAATTCTAAAGAGGAAATGAACTAATTTGCAATTTGTTTGTTTGATATCAAGTTGAAGGCTAAATTTTAAGTATCAGTGTTTACATTAACCATGAATACATTGGGAACTAACCTGAACTTTATGTCACTTACACAAAGATGTTGCAACATTTTTGTAAAATAGTTTTCCTTCAATTTAAATAACAATTTTTTTATAAATGAAATATATTTTCAACTGTTATAGTAAGTTATGTATGGTCTGCTCAAGCAAATACAGCAAAGTCTGTACTATCTAGATTTAATAAAACCATACCAAGTTAGATCTGTCCATAATATGCATGTTTTTCTTTTAATTTGTAAATTTGGGTCAGTTGGTTGTTCAACAATACAGTTGCTTCAAATATAAATACTTGCAGCCTTTAATAGCTTCTAAAATAGTTTTGGTTGCACCTAATAATATTAATTGTTATTAAACATGACCCACAAATTTTATGTCCTAGAATGATCTTATTTTTCAGATTGTTGCGCTGTTGTTAATCTTCCAAATCCAATTTTGACAGATGACAAATTTGCAACGTAATTTTCCCATAATTTTCCCAGTACAACATAAGTTAAAAATTTCTCTCCTGTATGTGACGTCACAGCGCTACAGTTGCCTATATTATCGATTCGCGGTAAAACTAATTTGAATTCCGCGTCGTGTAATTTTTGGAAAACAAATCAATACGATTAGTGCACAACAAACTATTTTCTACGCCCATATTTTAATCGATTTATTAGGCATTTACTACTAGTACTGTAATGATATTCATTAAGGTACGCATTTTTCATCAAGAGACAACATCAAGTATTGCCATGAGCATGGCGGATCGAAATTTTATTAATTTTGGCAGTTGGTAGTTACTGTTAATTTAGCAAATTCCTGAAATTTGCGCTTTTGATAGTGTGATAGTGCTAGTGAAATTGAGAATTTAACTCCACCATAAATTTTATTTAAATCAAGTTTTCCTTGTTATGTAATAATTGTTTTAGTTACTTACAATTGTTTTCCTTTTACCATAACAACTTTTTTTGTGTTTTTAAAATGTTTGTGAAGTGTTAAATTTGTAGTAAGTGAAAAAAAAAATTAAAAAATGTTGTTATGGAAAAGGAAAATAATTCTAATCCACCATTAATATTTATGGATCTCTACTGAATAGAAATTAATTTTTTATTACGCTATGCAAATTCTTAATTTGAATAGAAATAGCACAACGTCGCAATTAAAAAAAAAACTCTCAATGAATAAATTTCACATTCTACAAATTTATTGATGATAAAAATCTGACCGCGAAATTGTTCAAGGAAACGTCCCGTTAATCCGTAGTGTGTAACATCACACGTGAACAACTTCGAAATGGACATTTTAAACACAATCCATTTCTTCCGGCAAGAAGCGACGAATGCGATTTCGTCTCGTTCAATTCGTTCGTTTTTTATCGAGTTCTTTGAAGTTTTAATTTTTTTATGGATTTGCGAATGGTTAAATTTAGCACCTGAAGCGACCAAACCTAAATATTTACTTTTCGTTTCATACTTTTATGAAGTGGTCGGTTCAGATTATAACAAGCAGATAAACAGTTTAAAAAACTGTAACCCCACTATTATCACCTGGACCATAATAACGAATCAAAATCGGATGAGTAGTTTAGGCGCTACGGTGGAACATACGTAAATATATACACTGAAAAAATGCCACCTAAGAATTTTTTAAAAACCCACTTTTACATTAAGAACTGATAAAAGTCTTGCATTTAGCACGATTCTGCTATTAACACGAACAATATTAAATCAAGCAAACCACCGTTTTGGATTTAGTACGGGGATTCTCAATTTGTGGTGATCTCACTGAAGGTTTTGTTCGAGATGAACGTTAGGTCCAAGGGTTCTATAATACAATTGTGCGGATACAATTGTACGAAATGTTGTAAATTGCTTTATGACCAACATTTTTTTGCAAGGGACTGTTTACTGAAAATAGATAAATTACTTTAGAATTTCTTACAAATTTAGTTGAAAAACGTTACACCAAACTCGACTTGCAATAAGAAAATACATATTACGGTGTGCATTTTCTGCATTTTTATTGGAAAGTGAATTTTTAGTACATACTTAGTGAATGTTTAATTGTGAAGAAATGGGAAATATTACAAGTGGTTTAATGTGCCGAGATGAAGATGTTAATTCAATGCAATATTAATAAATGTCGATCAACAAAATGATCAGCTTCAAAAACCATTTCTAAAAATGGTGCTGAAATTATGGGGATTTTCTGATTCTGTGTGTGATAAATTCGCATGTAAGTAAATTTGTTGAAATTATAATTTTTCCCACACTTTTAGCTCACCGAATGAATTTTGTAAAAGTTCTACAAGTTTTTCAATGTAACTGCTGTTAAACAAATTGTTTTTTAGTTTATTTCCGTCGGAACGAAAAGTAAGAAGAGATAAAAAGAAAGGGAAATGAAACCAGTTATTTCTATAAGAGAATTAATAGTAACGACGAAGTTAAAGAAATAATTTTGATTTTCTTTTATACATTTAATGTTATTTATCTATCTTATAACAAATTTTACTTTTTTGCGGATGTAGAACTCTTTGTAAGAATTTAACAAAATACAAGCGTGACTGAAGTACGTGGCTTTCCGGAAAAAAAATCTGCATAAAGTGAAATGGTCGTTATTGTAGCATTGAAATTGACCTATATTGGTAAATTTTTATAATAATATATCCATGGTACAATGTAAGCATTTTGTTTCTTTGCTTTTAGATTGATGTAGATTTTTTCCAATTATTTCTTGAAGAAAAACAATTTATTTGTGTGGCGGCCAAAATTCATTGAGAAGGCTAATGACTTCGACGAACTTCCATTTCATATACGTACATCTGTTACCAAATGATAATGTGGTTCTTAAACTGAAAATGTATTTTTAAACAGGATGTGATGTGATGTTAAATTTTCACCTACTAATAAAAATATGTATGAGAAATAACTTTATATTCTAAAATTCCTTCAATTCAAGCATTCCACTCAACAATTCATAAAAATTAGAAAAAAATTATTGTATTTACAAGAATTTAATATAAATAAGAAAACACATTAATTAAGAACATTCTTAAGTAATTAAATAAAAGTTCTTAAAATTAAAGAATTTGACAACAAGAATGAATATTCTTAAAACTCAATTATTATTATTTAAAAACTGTTGATGATAGAATATTGAAATAAAAAGTATTTCAAAGAAGAATAATCACTTCTATTCTCGGTTGATGCAGTTTTCCATTTTTTTGTTTTCAAATGATTTCAACAAGAAATATTTATATTAAATGTTTTCTAGAAATATTTCTAAAATGTTAACAAACATGTCATAAAAATATTTTTTAAATATTCAAAAATATTTCTCTGCCACTAGGGATATATCAGACAGATTCCGTTTCTAGCCGATTTTACTTGAAAAAAGAAACTGTGAATTTCTTGGTTCAACATTTTCTATTAATAAAAGCTATTGATGCAGTTGACCTGTATCCAACGCGAATACAAATCGAATAACCGGTTCGAATTACATAAATTTCGTATTCACGCACACCGCTTGTGGAATTCCTCGACGCACCGGTCCCAATTATCCGCGGAAAAATAAACTTACGATTTTCCATCGCTCAATGCAATCTCGTGGAAAAACCTTGTGTCGCTCGGTCGTTAAGGTTTCGGCTTATCCTTGCCATGTGCTTCGCGACATTCAACAAGAGTAAAAATTTATTATCGCTTTCCACGCACTTTCCATCACCCTCAAAGTAAGCGTTACTCGCTCGAAATGAAATATGTATTTAATCGCATTGTCGGACTTTAATTCGTCTCTGTCGCATTAATACAAGGCCCAAGGCTTTTTTATAAAAGTGTTTTCGTTAATCGGTTACACGAATCGCGGGAATTTCGGAGATCACAACGAAAAAGGAAGGGTTGTATTTTTAATGGCCACTCACTCAGAAAAATAATTCTTATTGGTAAGAAAATTCGGGCTTAAATTTAAAATTGCGCGTTCTTAATTTTGGCCCAAGAATTGATCATTCTTGAGTTTTAGAAATGTTCATTCTTGTTGTCATATTTAAGGGTGAGTCATGCTTGATTTCAAGAACGTTGATTCTTCGTGACAAATTCAAGAATGGGTCTCTCTAATTTTAAGAACTTTTATAAGTTTTACATTGGAATATGGAATATGGAAAAATAAATATTTTTTAATTTTTTTATTTATTTTATTTATATACTTACATTATAAACAAATTTACAATATATCAAACATTTGTAAAATATGTACATTTGCTTAACGATAACATAAAATAACATAACATAAGTAATAACTAGAATAAATAAAATAACTCCTGTACCAAGAACACTAGCAACGTTGCCTCTCTGTACAGGGTGAGTTAAGTTTTACCGCCCCGGCCATAATACCTATTAAAGATTAAGGGAAAAGTATGCAATTTACATGTTACATCAGTTGAAGTTTACACTTTCGATTAGTGCTACAAGTTTTCCAAATCGTTTTTATTTGAAGACAAAAAAGGAAAACAAAGAGTTTCGGGTAAAATTTACATGTTTGGTTTTTTATTTCAAAATTTGTCAAATTATTCGTAGCATTGTGAATTGCAATTTGATTCGTTAAAAAATTATTACTTTTTGAGTTAAATCAAATTTAACATAAAGCACGCAAAATGCTTTTATTTATGACTTTCCAACAATGAATAATACGGTGTACCACGTAACAATACCTGATGATCGACCCATAAAACTGAAGGGAACGGCGTTTTAGTTGTTTCCAGACCCCTATTCTAGAATTTGCGAGAAAAATAAAATAAGTTTTTAATAGGTATACATATAAGTTTATTTTATAAAAGATGCTCAAAGTGATGTCCCATTATCCATAAATTAAAAGGATTTCAAGCTTCTCATCGACTGAGTATTGAAATGGCATGATTACACCTGAACTAAACACAAATGTTCACTATTCCACAAAACAAAGTTTTAATTTTCACTTTTTACCAACGATGTTTAAGTGTTGGAAGATTTGTTGCGAATGTGAATGTTTCTTTATTCACAAAGTGACCTAGGGTTGTGAGCAGGGTTTTTAAACTTTAGGTGAATTAACCAATTTATTTTATGGGAAGGTTCAATAACCGATAGGTAGATTGACTTTGCAGACGGCAAAATTTAAACACAAAATTGTAGACAGATATACTAACGAAAATTAGAAGCTGGTAAGCGATTTTCTTATCAAGTTTAAAATCTAATATTGCAAAAATTATTTTTTATTATGATTATAATTACCGTGTAGCTGTTAGTTACGATGTTGTGAACTTTTAAAGAAATAGCGACGACCCTTATTCCGGTCCTGTAAAATGTAACGTTGCACTTTTTAACTTAACTTTAAGACTGTCATAAATAATCAGCCAAGTACCCAAAACCAATACCATTGTTAGGTGAATTGGTCAGCTTATGTCGTAAATCATTTAAAAAAATACCCTCTAATACGGAAATGGCTTTATTTAATGAACCCAAATTAGTAAAATTATTTCAATTACACTAAATTGTGTGAAAATATTTTACTGTTCGTACATAAAAAAAACTAATAAATTGAACAATTAGTAATTGAAAGAAAGCCAAAATTTTACGTGATTAAAAAAAAAAGATTTTTTCTTGGTTTCTATGTACCTTAATAATATAAAATTACTCATGCAATTTATGAGAATTGACAAATTATTTTAAAGGCCTATTTTGCCACGGGTGCTAAAACTTAACTCACCCTGTATAGCCAAACTTATTCGTAGCTTCAAATATGTTTTGGCTTGAAGAATTCCCGTTGTTTGAACAATACGCCTCCCCAAATCTTCAAGGAGAGAAAGGGCATCAGCACTCCAAGGACCCAAAGTTTCCACAGCGAAGGCGACGAAAAAATAATCATCAGAAATTGACTTATATTTATTTTTCTTAAGATTTTCTGCCAAGTGTGCAGCAGATCTTGCAGAAAATGAAGAATCAGTCAAATGAGAAGGGGCAAGTGTAACCGTACAAGTAAAATCCCAAATTAAAGATTTACCTACTTTCCATGGAATAACTGTAATACCATCTGGACGTTTCCCATCATCCCTCAGAAGACTAGGTTCAAGGATACAAGGGATGTTGGCAGAAGAGAAAGCACGTTTAATAATGTCATTAATCCAGCTGTGACGAGAGAGTCTACCAGCACTTTTAATGCACGATAAACCATGATGACCCAACGAGTCTACAGAAGAACCGCACGAGCAGATATGAGGATGACAGAAATTGATGCCCAATCTAAGTGAAATTGCAATTTGTAAAAAGGTTTTTTTCTAAAAGAGTACCTAATTTACAAAATGGAAGAGCTTCAAGCCAAGCTCCAGATTCAAGTTCAGATCCAGCTAATAAGATAGCTTTTGTGTGATATTTGAGGAAGATAATAAATTTTGAAATATTTTCTCACAGATAGGTAAGTCCCAATTTCTTTGAATAGAAAGCTCTTTTGGAAGTAAAGACGAATTAGAAATTTCCTTCCAATAATCAACAGCCTCGTTAAGGGATGTAATTTCAAAATTAGAAAAACTAGAAGGTAGAATGGACATAATAAGTTCAGAATTAGAAAATATAGAAGACAAAAAGGCAGGCGAGGAAATATCAATTATAGACCTTATACCTAATCCACCAAAA
The DNA here is from genome assembly GCA_949768715.1 of Dascillus cervinus. Taxonomy (NCBI): domain Eukaryota; kingdom Metazoa; phylum Arthropoda; class Insecta; order Coleoptera; family Dascillidae; genus Dascillus; species Dascillus cervinus. The sequence continues at coordinate 28,953,948 of OX458322.1, forward strand.
CGGATTGGTAATTTGGCTCGAGTCCCAGATCTTATTGTAAATTTAATATTCAAAATTTTTCCAAAAAAGAAACAACAATATTATCCAATTCAAGACACTCATTTTTAAATTTCCAAAAAGACAACATCTGAGATTATAAGTGAAATTAGGTATCCAAAAACAATGGCGGAGTAAAAATAAACTAATATGAGGATTAATTTTACACAAATTTGAAGAAAGTAAAGAGAATGAATGAATTTTTTTAGAAATGAATGGAGGAATTGCTGCATCGAAAATAGGACAACCAAGAATAAAAAGGTCTGCAGCATTACAAACGTGAATACAAGGAGCTAATAATTAGAATCTTTCCAAAATTGAAGACTTGTTTAATTCCGAAACATTATTAAGGAAGAAAAGTTCGCATTTATTGAAATTAAGAACCAAACCAATTTTCTTAAATTCGGAAATTATCGTTTCTAAGTCTTGTAAGACATCAACCACCTAAAGAACCATCATCTAAGTACCAAACATTCAATTCTGAATTGAAATTCTTAATAATTTGATGAATAGATAAGCTAAAAATTGCAGAACCGAGGATTCAATAACATTTCCATTAAAGAATAATTTTGATTGATATAAATCTAATATTTCTCGAATTTACAAAAACAAATATTTTTTTCATTTCATCTAATATTTTTTGAATATGCAAGAATAAATATTTTTTTCTTCAAAACATTTAAAAAATATTTCTTGAAAAGATTAAAAAAAAATTGTGACACTTTTGTTAATATTTTACAAATATTTTTAAAAAACGTTTCAAAAATATTTCTTAACAAAATATTTCTTTAGTCTTTTGAAGAAATATTTTTTAAACGTTTCGAAGAAATTTTCAAAAATATTAACAAACATGTAAAAATATTTTTTAAATATTCAAGGAAAATATTTAAAAAATATTTCTTGAAAAGATTTTAAAAAAATTGATGACACTTTTGTTAATATTTTAGGAGTATTTCTAAAAAACGTTTAAAAAATGTTTCTTAAAAATATTTCTTTAACCTTTTGAAGAAACATTTTTTAAACGTTTTGAAGAAATATTTCTAAAATATTAACAAACATGTCGTAAAAAACTTTTAAATATTGAAGGAAAATATTTAAAAAATATTTCAAGAAAAGATTTAAAAAAAATTGATGACACTTTTGTTAATATTTTAGGAATATTTCTAAAAAACGTTTAAAAAATATTTCTTAAAAATATTTATTTAATCTTTTGAAGAAATTTTTTTTAAATGTTTTGAAGAAATATTTTTAAAATATTAACAAACGTGTAAAAATATTTTTTAAATATTCAAGGAAAATATTTAAAAAATATTTCTCTGCTACTACGGTCATATTGTAATTTTTTGCCTAACAGAAAAATCGGTTATTGCGAAAAATTCCTCAAAGAGAAAAATGTCACTATCGCCCTTCTGATCTCGCTTCCAGCGAGGAAACAATTCATAAAAATCGCATTAATCACATCACGTTGCTCAAATTTCGGCATTATTATCCCATTCATAATACTTCCTTTTAATGAGATTAAGAAACCAGCGAAAACTTGGATAATAAACCCCGATTGCGTTTTTTTTGTGTCTGGACTGAATTAGCTCGCCAAAACGCTTCTCAAGCGTCGCGCACATTTTTATTCGATCGTTGTAAACACCCGGCCGAGGGGCAAAAAGCGGGCAATACAATTTGATTGCGATCGAAACGCGTGAAGCACTAAAACCGATTTAATCGTTGCAAATAATTGTGGTAAATTTTACATTGTCACGCATTTAACGCGGGAAAATGCGTCATGAGGGTCGGATTTATTTTTAAAACTTATTTTTTAAGGGTTCTTGTGCGAGATTAATTAGGATTTTATTCGAGGATTCGTCGAATGACGAAATTAAGTTCGCACTTTTTAGCGATTCATTGGACACAGTGCAGGATTTAGGTATAAGCTACACAAGCTATAGTTTAGGGCCCCAAAAAAAAAAAAAATTTAGGTATCCTAAAATCATGTTTGGCACTGACACGTAATATCTGGACTTAAAAAGTCCAGAATAGCTTAGGGCCTTATCAAGTCTAAATCCGGCCCTGCCCTGACAGATTACATTGTGACCAGATCTCGATGTGTGCAGAATGTGTGTCGGCCGTTTCGATAATGTTATTGTAGGTGTGAAATGATTACAGTGACGGTGTTCCTATCTATATTCATGAGGTGAATGAATCAGAAAAAATTGATACAGAAATAGAAAGTTGATTGTTACAAAAATAAACCGTACATCGACACATAAAAATTTGAAATAATAAATACCTGCACGTTATATTTATTGTTTATTGGATATACATTTCACCAACATAAAATTATTTATTTTTCTTAAGAATAGATTTAACTTTTCAGTTCAATTAACACTTTTTGAACTTACTTCTTATTTAACTCGATCAATTCTTGCGGTAATAGATAATGCGAAAGCGTAGTTAGGACATGCAAACAATTTTAAAAATACTTGAAATTTCAACATTTCTCTTGAAATTTCACCTTCTTTAAAAAAGTTGAAATTTCAAGTATAATAAAGTTGAAATTTCAACGTTTTTTTAAAAAAATTGAAATTTCAACATTTTTCTTGAAATTTCACCTTCTTAAAAAAGGTGAAATTTCAACTTTTTTAAAAACCTGAAAATTTCACCTATTTTAAAAAAAAATGAAATTTTACCTTTTTTTTTAAAACTTGAAATAACAACAATTCTCTTGAAATTTCACCCTTTCTCAGAAACTTGAAATTTCAACAATTTTCTTGAAATTTCATCCTTTCTCAAAAACTTGAAATTTCAACATTTTTCTTGAAATTTCACCTTCTTAAAAAAGGTGAAATTTCAACTTTTTTTAAAAACCTGAAAATTTCACCTATTTTAGAAAAAAATGAAATTTTACCTTTTTTTTAAAAACTTGAAATAACAACAATTCTCTTGAAATTTCACCCTTTCTCAGAAACTTGAAATTTCAACAATTTTCTTGAAATTTCATCCTTTCTCAAAAACTTGAAATTTCAACAATTTTCTTGAAATTTCACCTTCTTAAAAAAGATGAAATTTCAACATTTTTCTTGAAATTTCGCCTTCTTAAAAAAGGTGAAATTTCAACTTTTTTAAAAACCTGAAAATTTCACCTATTTTAGAAAAAAATGAAATTTTACCTTTTTTTAAAAACTTGAAATAACAACAATTCTCTTGAAATTTCACCCTTTCTCAGAAACTTGAAATTTCAACAATTTTCTTGAAATTTCATCCTTTCTCAAAAACTTGAAATTTCAACAATTTTCTTGAAATTTCACCTTCTTAAAAAAGATGAAATTTCAACTTTTTTAAAGAACCTGAAAATTTCACCTATTTTAGAAAAAAATGAAATTTTACCTTTTTTTAAAAAACTTGAAATTACAATTTTCTTGAAATTTCACCCTTTCTCAAAAACTTGACATTTCAACAATTTTCTTGAAATTTCACCCTTTCTAATAAACTTGAGAAGTTGAAATTTTACCTTTTTTTAAAAAAGTTGAAATTTTAAAGTTTTTTTTAGAAAAAATGGAATTTCAAGAAAAATGTTGAAATTTCAAGTTTTTTTTAGTTTCTGCATGTCCTAACTACGTTTTCATAAGATAAAGAAGTTTGAAGATAGAAAAAAAAATCGAAATGTATGCTTGGACACTAGAAATAAATTTTCATTTTGTTTCATTGTGCATTTCATTTTCTAGGTTTGACTCTCGACCCAGTCATTCCTTCAAAGCTTTTAATTTTTTTTTCAAAAACGGCACGATAAATTTTCTTTCTTTATCTAGAAATTATGTATTATGCCAACGCCATCTTTATTTTATTTTATTTTATTTTTATTTTATTTATTATTTTTTAAATAAAGATGGCGTTGATTATGCCATTTGCATTTAGGAATTTTTTTTAACCACCTTAATAGGCAATCAAGTTAAGCATGCGACTCTAGCGTAAATAAATTCAACTAAGCGAACTCCTTGTTGTGACGTCACGTCGTGCCCCGTGCGTTTGTTATTGTTCGATTTTTGTAATAATTTGATTACTTTTCGATAATTTTAAAGAAGAAATGAACTAATTTGTTTGTTTGATATCAAGTTGTAGGCCAGATTTAAAGTGTCGGTGTTAACATTAACCATGAATACATCCGAAACTAACCTAAAAAAATTCTCTCGCTGAAGCTATCGAGATTGCTCAAATATCTTCGGCTATGGTTCATATTGAGAGGTCTAATCAGGGAATAAAAACGTTTAAAATATTGGCAAATCGCTTGCCAGCCAATCTAATACCAATGGCAGATGATATTTTTGTAATGGTATGTGTGGTAAACCTTTCAAACCCAATCCGAGCAGATGATAAGTTTATTGAATGAAAACGAATCCTACTTCTAGTAAAAATTACTTTATTTCATTTACACAAAACATTTTTGTTAAATAGTTTTATGTGATCCCATTTTTCAGATAGTTTGCGCTGTTATTAATCTTTCAAATCCAATTTTGGCAGATGACAAATTTGTAACGTAATTTTCCCATAATTTTCCCAATTTTTAAAATGCCACATATTCACAAAAAGTCACTTTAACCGGCGACGTGCACTGGCGTTAAAAATTTCTATCCTGAATATGACGTCACAATGCGACAGTTACCTACATTATCGATACGCGGTAAAATTAATTTGAATTCCCAATTGTCACTTTCTCTTTGAACAATTTCAGCAATTTTCGTTTGGTTAATAATGCGAGGAAAATTGATTGCACAATTTTATTCAGGTTCCTATTACAACAAGTTTGAATAAAGTTTTCTCGAATTCTATTTTGATTTTTTTGACCCTATTTTCGTGTGTACTACTGCAAATAAAATTCGTTTTTAATTGCAGTCAAATTATGTTAACATAAGACGAAAGGATTCATTTTTTCCCTTGAGAAACTAGACCGAAAAAATCGGCAAAATTATATTTAGGCGAGAATGAGTATGTCTACTTTAAATTTCAACATAAACGCGATAAATTGCGGAATAATGAACTTGCGCACGTTTGAAAATCTGATTTAAATACAAACACGAAATCTTCAAAAATAAACACACGGGGTAATTTTCGAAAAAATCCGACTTTTGTAAGGCGTGAAATTGTGTTAATCTGGAATTTTCGTTTCTATTTCAGGAACTCATAATTAACAAACAGAACACGAAAAAACGGAGAATATGGATCCTGTTTGGGGTGGCGACGGTGATAGTCCTGGCGGTGATAATAATCGCGGTGGTTATCTTAACGCTCCCGACGACCATGCCACTACCGGAAACCACGGCGGCTTTGTCGTTGGAAAACATTTTGGAGGGAAAGCTCAATCCTAGGGGCTTCAACGCCACATGGATATCCGGTAAGAATTTCAGCCCACAAAAAAAAATGTTGGTGATATCTACATATAGTGCGAGCCTGGGAAATGGAGTAAATTCATTATCTCAATTATTGTGCATATTGAGGACAAAACGCTATTAGTTTTTGATTTTTTTAGTGTGTTGTTAAATTGATTAATTTTTTTACCCTTAATTTTTGGAATAAATTTTTAAACCATATCATTTTTGAATAGAACATGAAGAGACCTTTCAAATGAGGTATCACAAGCCCCCCTTTCCTATTTCAACATTTAGGGGTTGAAACTGTCACTCGAAGGGGGTTGAGGTTAGGGATGAAACTTTCACTTTACTTTTAACTTTTTTTAAAAAGGTGAAATTTAAAGTTTTTTAAAAAAGGTGAAATTTCAAGTTTTTTTAAAACAAGTGAAATTTCAAATTTTTTTGAAACAGGTGAAATTTCAAGTTTTTTTAAAACAGGTGAAATTTCAAGTTTTTTTAAAACAGGTGAAATTTCAAGTTTTTTTAAAAAAGTCAAATTTTAAGTTTGTTTCGTTCGTACGAAAGTAGTTAGGACATGCAAAAAAATTTTAAAAAAACTTAAAATTTCACCTTTTCTAAAAAAAACCTAAAATTTCACCTTTTATAAAAAAAATTGAAATCTCACCTTTAAAAAAGTTGAAAATTCAAGTTTTTTTCCCATAATTTGCCCTCGCGAAGTTACTGAAAAGCCGTTGGTATTTATATTTCTGCAAGAATATGGAGTTAGACTATAGCTGCATGTTATGAATCTGCAAATCTTGCAGAAACATAACGTCACCCTAATTATCAAACCTCGTAACTCCAAATTCGCAAAATTTACAGGAAAAAAAACATCACAAAAAATTCAGGCAAATCATTTAAATTTTTTTTTTAGTTCTCCAAAGTACATTTAATGACTATAAAATAAATATATATACAGGTTGTATTATATTAAGTGTTCACCATTGGTAACTTTGTTATTATTGGAGTTGCAAAGTCGGTTAAGTTAGCAAAGAATTAGTGTTTTTTCCGCTGATTACCATTATGAAACCAAAAAAACAATCGAACGTCAACTGTTCGAGATATTCACGAAAATAACATTTTTTTAAATGGAATGCCCTATCCTTTTTTGCATATTTTGAAAGAATGTTTAATTTTGAGTGAAAAAGTCTTAATGCACTATTACGATTAAATTAACTACCGAGAAGTTACAAGCAATTGAATTTTTTATTTCAATTAATTACAAAAATCACGTAGGCACTGAAACAATTGAAAATTGTAATTATTAAAACGTCAAAAACAATTAGTTAATATTTTCATCAAACATTAACGTGGTATATTCAATATTTATTACTTTTGGTGTGATTTAGTAACAGCTGTGTTCAATTTTGGTTCTCGACATGGCATTTTCACACTTAGAAAAATGTGACATGTTAGAAGCATATCTTATGTGCGGCAAGAACTCGGCGAGAGCTCGAGATTATTACCAGCAGCAGTACCCGCTTCGATTGCAACCAATTCAACAGTATTTTCTGAGACTGTATAGAAAGTTTAGGAGTAACGAAACAGTGTTTCAAAAGGGAAGAGAGAAGAAAAAATTTGTAATTTCTGAAGAAGTCGAAATTAATGTAATTGCGTATTTTGAGGCATATCCTAGAAATTCAATACGAGATATTTCAAGGGAGTTAAATTTAAGTTTGAACAGCATTGAAAGGATTTTAAAGAAACATAAGATGGTTCCTTATCATTATCACCCGGGGACACGTTACTTCCAGGCGATTTAAATCGAAGATTAACTTTTTGCAACTGGTAAGTTACTGCCAACGACACTTCAATAGCGAGTTTCATTTTCTGTGGACCGATGAATCGAACTTCTCAAATTCTGGAATGTACAACAAAAAACGAATCATTATTGGGCCCGCGAAAATCCATTGCAAGTACACCCTATAAATCCACAAATGCGGTTCAGTCTAAATGTGTGGTGTGGAATTGTAGGTTCAAAAATTATTGGACCATTTTTTTACCGTGGTAATTTGACTGGAGTGAGATACGTAGAATTTATGAACACTGTCCTGCATAACTGTTTGGATGAAATGGATTTAATTTCAAGACAATACATCCATTTCCAACAGGATGGAGCACCGGCCCATAATTATCACGGAACAACCAATTTGTTAAACAGATTATTCATTGATAAATGGATAGGAACTAATGGGCCCGTGCGTTGGCCACCACGTTCGCCAGATTTAACCCCCATGGATTTTTTTCTGTCGGGGTATGTGAAAAATTTTAACAATAATGAATGTATTGGATGGTAGAAAAATTTTGAAAGCAGCGCGGTGTGTTCAAAAAAGAGCCCAAAAATGTGTTGAACAAGACGGTGACATTTTCGAACATTTATTATAATGTCTTGGTCATGCAATATGTTTTTCTAAATTTCTATTCTCAGTTTGCCGTGGAAGAAATGTTTCAATAAATACCATTTACAATTGTTTCAGTGCCTACGTGATTTTTGTCATTAATTGAAATAAAAACTTCAATTGCTTGTAACTTCTCGGTAGTTAATTTAATCGTAATAGTGCATTAAGACTTTTTCACTCAAAATTAAACATTCTTTCAAAATATGCAAAAAAGGATAGGGCATTCCATTTAAAAAAATGTTATTTTCGTGAATATTTCGAACAGTTGACGTTCGATTGTTTTTTTGGTTTCATAATGGTAATCAGCGGAAAAAACACTAATTCTTTGCTAATTTAACCGACTTTGCAACTCCAATAATAACAAAGTTACCAATGGTGAACACTTAATATAATACAACCTGTATATATATATATATATATATATATATATGTTTCTAGATTGGTCCCTTTGGTGAACTATAAATTCATACAAGGGGACTTTCGAAGAAATTTGTGTCACTTTGGGGAACTCGAAATTGGTTCCTCAAAGTGACTCCCCTAAATTCATATACGCAATGGTCCCTTTCCAGAAGCGCTTGGAAATGCTACCGTGGCGTAATTGAAAACTAATCTCGCGGTCGATAAAACAGTTATTGAAAATTTCCTCAAGCACGTAGGCTTTTGTACATAATTTTGCTTAGTTGATTAACGTGTTGCATCACTGAAAACATTAACAGGTAATGCTTATGAGAGTTTTTCACTGCAGTAATAGTTATTTAACCAACAAGTGCGTTAATGAGAGCGATTAATAATTGATAATAACGCGTGAGCAGAGCGAGCGCGTTAATTTTTTCGAGATTTTTAATTGCCAATTAACGCAAACCTTGGTTACAATATTTTTCCGTTGATCGAATCTTACGAAATTGAAGAAAATGTAATTTTTTTCCGTGACAAAAATTCCAATGGATATTCGAATCAAGCATGCCATGCATTTTAAATCGAGAAGAGATTCAAATCAATGGTGCCATGAATTACAGTAAATGTCAAAAGTTCGACATTACGTCTGCACTTTTTATTAATTTTGGTTGCCTAATGGGGGTCATTAATGCATGATTTCCTATTCATTAAATTGGACCGTAAATCAATGATCATCGGAAAATGTCATTTTTACAGCCACAACAGAAAAAGATACCAGAATCCAACAAGAATTTTTTTGCATTGCTCTTTGGTAATACAGTTATTAAGAAATTATGCATGTTAAATCATATAAGTGTAAAAAATGCAAACAAACAACATCTTCCGGGAAAGTTATAACATCTCAATTCTGTAATTTCTGGATATTGGTCAGTTCGGGAACTTCTCTCCACTCTTTTTGGGGCAAATATCCACTTAGCACAGCATTTGATTTATATTAATCTAATGCGAACATAGAATAACCCAAAATTAGGCTTTTTAAAAAGGTTTAGGTTTTACAGTTCCGCGTTCTTCAAATGAATCCTTACATGGAATAATAAATTTAAATATTGGTTAGTTCGGGAACATATCCCAACTTTGTTACCTGAAGATACATTTTTTTGTATTAAAATATGATGTAAAATGATACTTTAGTCGTCTCTATTGAAACCAAACTGTCTAGGAAAATTTTTAAACTAAATTGTACTAAAACAACATTTGACATAACCACTTAGTCCCAGATATTCTCCAGTAAAGTTGTAAAGTGTCTACTCCGTAATTTCTGGCTACTTCGGGACGATCAGAAATAACTTGTTTACCCGTCAGTGGCAAATATCTACTTAGCACAGCATTTGATTTATATTAGTCTGGTGGGATCATAGAGAACCCAACCAAAAATTAGGCTTTTTAAAAATGTTTAGGTTTCACTGTTCCGCGTTCTTTAAATGAATCCTTACATAGAATAATAAATGCAGATATTGATCAGTTTGGGAACTTCTCTCCATTCTTTGTGGCAAATATCAACTTAGCTCAGCATGAGATTCATATTAGTCTGATGCGATCATAGAATAACCCAAAATTTCCCTTTTTAAAAAGGTTTAGGGCTTACAGTTCTGCGTTCTTCAAATAAATCCTTACATGAAATAATAAATGTATATATTGGTCAGTTCGGGAACTTTTCTCAACGCTATGTCACGTGAGGCTGAATTTTTTCAATTAAAATATGATGTAATATGATACTTTAGTCGCGTCTATTGCAACCAAACAGTTGACAAACATTTTTCCACAAACTGTATTAAAACAACATTTGAAATAACGACTTAGTTCGTGATATTCTCCAGTAAAGCTGTAAAGTGCCTACTGCGCAATTTCTGGCTATTTCGGAATGATCAGAAATGACATATTTACACGTCAGTGGCAAATATCAACTTAGAACAGCATTTGATTTATATTAGTCTGTTGCGATCATAAAATAATCCAAAATTACGTTCTTTAAAACTGCTTAGGTTTTACTGTTTCGTGTTCTTCAAATGAATCCTTACATGGAATAATAAATTTAGTTATTGGTCAGTTAGGGAACTTCTCCCCACTCTTTTTCACATGAGGATAAATTTTTTTAAATTAAAATATAATGTAAATATAATGTAAAACTGTCAACGAACATTTCTCAACAAAATTGTACTAAAACAAGATTTGAAATAACCACTTAATCCTTGATATTCTCCGGTAAAGTTGTAAAGTGTCTATTTCGCAATTTCTGGCTACTTCGGGACGATCAGAAATAAAATATTTACCCGTCATTAGCAAATATCAACCTAGCACAACATTTCATTCATATTAATCCACGGCCACTATTTTGCTTAATCATATTAATTTCCCGCCAAGTGCCCACAATGTCACTTGCAATTCAGTTCAGTAGCGTCACAATTGTCGAGGAGTAATACACTGAACACATTTTTACACGCTTTTTTTACACGAATTTGAAGTTACACGGTTTAAAAAAGTCTTCTTTTTGAGAAAATTTATTATATCTAACACGATTCCAAAGTCATTATCTTATAATTATGTACATGATCATGAGCGGTCTAGTACAATTGCAATTTTTGGTACAAATATGTCAAATAAATTCATGTTTTTACCACAATTCAAAAATTAGGCAACACTGCGCACTGCTATAATGTGGTAGTTACGGGGAATCCCCTATTCTTAATTCTGGTTAGACATTTCTTTTTTTTTTTGTTTGCACTACTTATTTTAATCTAGGAATTATGTATATATTTTAAGTTTTATTACTCAATAAAATTACATATTTATACCTATATCGTTGGTAGATATGTATATCAGAACTCAATTTTTAACATTTTCTTTTACACGGGTTTTCAACTAAATAAAGTTCTGTATTAAATTAATCTTACATGGTTTTCGGATAACACGGAACGTGTCACCAATTTTACTATTGGGAATTCAAGCTAAGCGAGACGCCCTTAGCGGTGAGTAGATAAAACACTAAACGATGAAGAGACCGTTTATTTACACCAATGCACGTGCGATATTTTTGTGGTTTATTTTTTATAATCTGTGGTTTTATGGTTAATTAACATTAAACTACAACGATGATGACAACTATTTTGCTTCAAATTTATCTACTGCAAAATGCATCGATATCAGAACACCAAGCACATCGAAATACACAAGCATGTGCGAAGGTTATCCTTTCGATGACTCATCTTGCATGTGCAATAGGAAACTTATCTTATTTTACACGATTCTTTTTTACACGAATTTCTGAGGAACGTATCCACCGTGTAAAAAAAGATTAGGGTGTACTTCGCATTAGATACAGCGTTCCGAATTAATCTCTCACTGCCCCTTTGGTTCTGTTTCATTTTTCTTGCTACTGTATAATTTATGACAAGAACAGTACACAGTAGAAACAGGTAAAATAAGTGATTTTCGGTTTTGACTAATCGTAAGTAGCTAATTTATATCTGCATGTGTTGGCTACTCGAATTATGTCACGCCACTGACCCAAATCAGGGAATAGCAGAAAACGTGACTGAATGTTCGCGCGCTTTCCAAACCCAAACAAACGAAAGCGATAATGCAATAATTGTACATATTTTCCTCTTTCGTCTAAGGATTGGTAATTTTATTGAAAGACTGAATATTTGGGTTACTCTAAGGTAATACACCTGCTCTTTCGGTAGAAATGGCCGAGTGGACACTTTATTGGATTATATCGACGACAAAATCCATATTTGGAAAAATGTTTTAATAATTTTTTGTTCGAAAATTTTCGTTGACAGTTTCCCTTCAATAGACACGACAAATGCATCATATTACTTTATTTTAGTACAAAAATATCAGCGTTACCTAACAAGGAATGTGGAAAATGTTCTCGAACTGATCAATAGCTAAATTTATTTTTTCGTGTAAGGATTCATTTGAAGAACGCAGAACTGTAAGCCCTAAACCTTTTAGAAAACCAGAATTTTGGGTTATTCTATGATCGCATCAGACTAATATGAATCAATTGCTGTACTAAATTGATATTTGCCACTGACGGGTAAACATGTTATTTCTGATCATTCCGAAATCGCCAAAAATTATGGAGTAGATACTTTACAATTCTACTGGAGGAATACCAGAGACTGAGTGATCATTTCAAATGATATTTTAGTACAATTTTGTTGAAAAATGTTTCTCGCCAGTTTGGTTTCAATAGACACGACCAAAGTATCATATTACATCATTATTTTTTTATAAAATATTCTGCATAACGTGACAAGGAGTGGGGAGAAGTTCCCGAATTGACCAATATCTAAATTTATTATTCCATGTAAGGATTCATTTGAAGAACACAGAACTGTAAGCCCTAAACCTTTTAGAGAAACAGAATTTTGGGTTATTATATGATCGCATCAGACTAATATGAATCAAATGCTGTGCTAAGTTGATATTTGCCACTGACGGGTAAACATGTTATTTCTGCTCATTTCGAAATAGCCAAAAATTGTGGAGTAGATACTTTATAACTTTACTGGAGAACATCAGAGACTGAGTAGTTATTTTGTGCCCAATTGTGCTCAACTTCTTTTGTTTTGTGCCTGTCTGGTTTCAAAGATATTGCCAAAAAATGATGAGGGGGGCCACCGTAAAGCTAGCCCCCCCCCTCAACGTAACGATTTCAGGAACTCAATTGATGCCATTAAATTGTATTAATTTTGTGCTTAATTGTGCTCATATTTTTTCGTTTTGTGCCTTCCAGGTTTCAAAGATATTTCTAAAAAACGTTCGATTTCGTTAGTGGGTCAAGGAAGGTCTTACATTGAGATCAACCTTGACCGTCCAGAATTTGTTTATGTGGCTGTGATACGTTTCTAGCAACTCAGCACCAGGACCCGACTTAAAATAATTGCTTCTCCTTGTACACAACTTATCACTGCAAACACTTTAGTTTTAAATTGTTTAATTGGGAAAGTCTCTAGAATTTTTGGGGAGGTTTAAAAAACTTCTGGGTAAAGAGAATGTAAGTCGTGTCATTAAATTGTCTTTATTTTGTCTTCAATTTTGTAAGTGAGGGGCTAGCATTACGGTGGCCCCCCTCAACAATTTTTGGCAATATCTTTGAAACCAGAGAGGCACAAAACGAAAGGAGTTGAGCACAATTGGGCACAAAATAAGCACAATTCAATAGTACAACTTTCCTTTCATAATTCATTATGAGGGGGGCGAGTGTAACGGAAAATAATCCGACCGCATAAGAAAGGCATCTGACACATGGCTACTCCAAGTGACCGTCTCCGGCGCATGGATGCAGATAAAAACGCAAAAAGCAGACTCTGACGCACGAATCTCGGACTTTGAAAAAGATTCGGCCTCATATGAAAATTATTCGACACACAGATTATTCCAAAATAGCCAAAAATTGTGAAGTATACCCTTTATAACCACTCAGTCTCTGATGTTCTTCAGTAAAGTTATAGGTAAAGTATCTACTCCACAATTTTTGGCTATTTCGGAATGATCAGAAATAACTGACGGGTAAACATGTGGCAAATATCAACTTAGCACAGCATTTGATTCATATTAGTCTGATGCGATCATATAATAACTCAAAATTCTGTTCCTCTAAAAAGTTTAGGGCTTACAGTTCTGCGTTCTTCAAATGAATCCTTACATGTAATAATAAATTTAGATATTGGTCAGTTCGACTCTTATTGGCATCCGTGAATCGGAGATTAGGTGAAAGCAAAAGTTTACGAGATCCGTGTGTCGAATATTTTTTATAGCGTTCTTCAAATGAATCCTTACATGACATAATAAATTTAGATATTGGTCAATTCGGGAACTTCTCCCCACTTCTTTTCACGTGATGCTGAATATTTTATAAAAAAATAATGATGTAATATGATACTTTGGTCGTGTCTATTGAAACCAAACTGGCGAGAAACATTTTTCAACAAAATTGTACTAAAATATCATTTGAAATGATCACTGTCTCTGGTATTCCTCCAGTAGAGTTGTAAAGTATCTACTCCACAATTTTTGGCTATTTCGGAATGATCAGAAATAACATGTTTACCCGTCAGTGGCAAATATCAATTTAGTACAGCATTTGATTCATATTAGTCTGATGCGATCATAGAATAACCCAAAATTTCCCTTTTTAAAAAGTTTAGGGCTTACAGTTCTGTGTTCTTCAAATGAATCCTTACATGGAATAATAAATTTAGCTATTGATCAGTTCGAGAACATTTTCCACATTTCTTGTTAGGTGACGCTGATATTTTTGTACTAAAATAAAGTAATATGATGCATTTGTCGTGTCTATTGAAGGGAAACTGTCAACGGAAATTTTCGAACAAAAAATTATTAAAACATTTTTCCAAATATGGATTTTGTCGTCGATATAATCCAATAAAATGTTCACTCGGCTATTTTTGCTGAAAGAACAGGTGTGTTACCTTGGAGTAACCCAAATATTCAGTCTTTCAATAAAATTACCAATCCTTAGATGAAAGAGGAAAATGTGTACAATTATTGTATTATCGCTTCGGTTTGTTTGGGTTTGGAAAGCGCGCGAACTTTCGGTCACGTTTTCTGCTATTTCTGCAATATGGATCAGTGGCGTGACATAATTTGAGTAGCCAACTCGTGCAGATATAGAATACCTACTTAGTCAAAACCAAAAATTACTTATTTTACCTGTTTCTACTGTGTAGTGTTCTTTTCATAAATTTTACAGTAGCAAAAAAAATTGAACAGAACCAAAGTGGCAGTGAGAGATTGATTCAGTGCAAAGTATTACTCCTCAAAAATTGTGACGCTACTGAACCGAATTGTAAGTGATATTGTGGGCACTTGGCGGGAAATTCATCTGTTTAAGCAAAATAGTGATCGTGGACAGTTCAGTTTCGATTGCAAGTTAATGTAAAAAAGGTGAAAGGTGAAAGGTAAGAATGGTGATTTTGTTTAGTTTTGTGACATGTTTTGGGAAATTGTAATGCAATTATATCGACCTATGTGCACCAACATTTCTCTTAACTTTTTAATTTATTGCAGACATATTTAGTTTACAGTAAATGGTTTTTTATAGTATCGTAAATCCGTAATTATGTACGCGCTGATAGAAGAGAGTGGCAAAGGATACGATGTTTGTCTGAAAAGGAATATTACGCAAAAAGATATACAAATATTGGCAATTAATGGTAGGCACCTACCTAAGTTTATCATAGCGTTTAAACTAAAATGTTTATTGATTTTAAAGTTAATTATATTTTTTAGGCCGCCAAAAACAGAAAAAGGGTAAAAGCCCAATGGAAAGAAGGAAGGATCTTGTCAGGCGTAAGTTGTAATTTTTACTAATACATATTCCCAATATTATTTTGAATAATACTTAGATATGTTTAAAATTTATAACTACATTAACGGCTGCACACTGTCCTGTAAGGTTAAAAGTATAATAATTTCAGTAAAACCACGTTGGGAAGTCAGAGAAATTGAAGTGTTAGTAAAAGAATTTAAACAACATATTAAAGGACCACATTACACAAAAAACTTTTTTTTTAAAATTATTATTTAATGTTAAATTATTGTAGTCAGAACTATTAAAAACTATTTGGTAAAACTCCAATGTAAAAAAAAAATTGTTTTAGAAGATATTTGGACATTTTAGAATTGCCTGTGACGTCACTGAGCCGAGCTCACCGAATCTCCGTATCTCTCACGTGCAAAAGTTACTCGCTTCGCACAACGATTCATCTACCTAAAAATTATATTTTTAATGCTTAATTTATATGAGACTGTGTGAATGGTTTTGCCAAAGACGATAAAAGAATCAGAATTTCAATACGGTGTTTAGTTTTTTCTTTAAATATTAAATAAGAACAGCGCCCCGACTGTGCGTTTCGTTCCTATTTTATCCAATTGTGCGTAAAGTTCGGCTAAGTTTATGACTGTGCCTTTTACAATACTATAAGTGATCCGTCCATAAAAGCAACGGGGTTTGTTGCACCCTGCAGTGAACCCTCATCATCAGTAAAAGTTGATTGTGATTTAAAGTCGTAAATGCAGAATAACTCCGAGTTATTTGCAACAGTAGCCACACCAGAACATCGCCGACCAGTTTTTGGATGCAGTGAACCAACGGGACATCGTTTTCCTAATAGAGAAAAATCGCCGAAACGATTTGCATTTTGGTCAGAATTTTGTAAAAGGCAATCATTTCAACCAGGACAAAATGCAAGAATTTGCAATAAACATTTTTTAGAAAGTGATTTAGACTAATCGTGTGTTCTAAGAAAAAATTTTCAAAAGAACCTTGTTTAAAAAAAAGTAGGTACATATTGGCTCAATAAAAAAACATATGAATTGGGTCACATTTTTCGAAAGCTACAGGAAGTTGGGTTTATGACGTGATATATTTAAAACATCTTTGTCAATAACCAATTTTTCAAACAAATTATTTTGTGTAATGCATGTATTATTACCAATTAAATGTTTTATATTATCATATTCTTGACAACATATAGACTCTTCATCTGTTGGCATAGACACACTTTTTTCACATTTACACTAATTACAAATTCCACTTCGATTTTCGTAATTTATGTTTACACTACTAGGTTGAAAAAAAGTATCAACTTCGTCGTCATCTGTGTATTCAGGTTCAAATAAATAAGAAGTTGTCATAATTAAAAATTAAATTTATAAGTGCAACCAACCAATTTAACAGTAAATACTGACTGATACGGAGTAACTGCTATTATCGTGTTTTCTACTAGAATACTATTCAAAACATTCAAAACTCCACGATGGTCAGGCGTCTAGAAAATAATTGTTTTATGAGCTCTGTCTGGGCGGTAGGAATAACCTTTACAAGCGCGTAAAACTGGTACGAATGACCGCGCCGTGTCATCGCATTTAATATATTTTTAAAAAAACTAGACGCTATATTAAAATTTTGGTTGCACTATCGTCTTCAGTACAAAAAAACAGTCTAAATACTCGTAACAAAATTTCGAAAACATTGTTTAAAGGTAGGTAAATGTACGTGTGAAGCGAGCAATTTTTGCCTGTATAAGATAGGCTGCTACGGGCAGCTCGGCTCAGTGACGTCACGGGCCGATTTTCAATTAATTATAACTCATTAAATAATCTGAGTAGAAACAAAATACATATGCCATTTTTCTTAGAATTAAACGTACTTTCAAATTAAATAAACTTATTTTTTGTGTAATGTGGTTCTTTAACAGCGATACTTATCCGTCTGGGGCAGAGATTATGTCTGTGATACGAAAACATCGTGAACTCCAAAACAGAACTCCCAAGAAAGTAAGGAGCAAGATTCAACAGTTGAAAAAAAATCAAGGTTTTAAAAGGTAAAACATTCATTTATTTATTAATGTTATAAAGAAATATCGATTATATGAGTGCCTCTTTAATTCATGACTATCAGTATTTTCTTACTTATGGCATTTTCATTTTCTTACTTTAACAGATATTTATTGTTTCAGGCTATTCTCGTAAATGCAAAACCATATTATTGTATTATTATTACATTATTATATTTTACTTTTTTTAAAAATAAATATATTCATCGATGATATTTGATCTTTATGTTATGCTGCATAAATGGTACAGCATAGCATATCATATACCATGTGGCAAGGTTTTAATAAGCGTTATTATTTAGTTATTTAGTTATAGAATGTACTAAAATTAAGTTAAGTTAAGTTTTCATTTTCTTACTTTAACAAATATTTATTGTTTCAGGCGATTCTTGTAAATGCAAAACCATATTATATTATTATATTATTACATTATTATATTTCACAATTTTTTGAAATAAATATAATCATCCATGATATTTGCTCTTTATGTAATGCTGCATAAATGGTATAGCATAGCACAGCATGGGCCGTGTGGCAAGGTTTTAATAAGCGTTATTTAGTTAGATAGTTATCGTATGCACTAAAATTAAGTTACAACGGCATCAATTACTTTTTGGCTAGACCAAAGCTAGACGTTACCCTCGCCGACTGCAACCTGTAATAAAACGATTTCAAAAGTGACGAGACATTCACCCTATTCTAGCGGAGCCGTTTATTTTAAATGACAGTTTTACTCAGAATTTGGGTTCGTAGGTATGAAAGAAATGTTAACTCCATCATTTTCACTTCTTTTTAAGTAAGAACAACTTTATCCGGAGTGGTGACGCCAAGTCTCACAAACTTGTGGCAGACTATTACTGTGCTTGGCATTTAAATTAGGTGGGAATTGCGACTCATATTTTATGTACACAGGATTAATCGCGTAAGAGTTACTTCTGAAATATGTTAAAATGCAACCCAAAATACAAGTGTATACGAATGCCAGTGTTATTAGTATTTTGGGTTACGTTCATATAAATTTTAGCAATAAGTCTTACGTGACTATTGACTACTTGTTTGTGTCACTAATGAGAAAGTGTAATCATCTTACGGATTTATTTATTAGGCGTTAGTCAAATATAATAAATAATTTTTATTACTAGTAATTGCTCATAATATGTCATAAGAAGCAAAGCAGACACGCTGATTTGCACTGATGAATAAGTTGATCCTTTCAGTTATAACCAAGACTGCTAGCGAAGACAGAAACAACTATTGCAGAAGTACTTCTTCCAAATATTATAATAAATGTTGAATTATAATTACAACAAAAACCACACCGCTCCTTAAAGTGACGTGTATATCTAAATTACTGTACCTAATGTAGTATTATTTTTATTCAAAAATCCAATTTGTAAAAGCAAAATTATCAGTTCGCCAAAGGGGTCGGTATTTATACTTAATTTAGCCAAGACATCAACCGTGACTTGTTCCTCAAAGTGATCCTTCAGAGAATTTTGATAAATTTTCATGCTAAAAATGTAATTTTTTCGATTATTCTTTTACCTAGTTGAAAGGAAAGTTATAAAGAGTTTGAAATTGACAATAAATAGACAGTTAAAATTAGGTTCTTTGAAGGGACCAATCTAGAAATATATATATATATATATATATATATATATTTTAGCACGTTGCTGTTGTTGTTGTTGTTGCTTTCTGAATTACAATTATACTTTCTGAACTACATTGATACTTTCTGATTTACAATTGGTGTTTTCTGACTTACAATTGACGAACCTCAATTACAATTCATGCTTTCTGAATTACAATTAAATAATCTGAACTACAATTAATGCTTTCTGAATTACAATGGATACTTTTTGATTTACAATTGGTTTTTTCTGAATTACAATTAAATAATCTGAACTACAATTATACTTTCTGAATTACCATTGATACTTTCTGATTTACAATTGATGTTTTCTGAATTACAATTACATAATCTGAACTACAATTAATACTTTCTGATTTACATTTGGTGTTTTCTGAATTTCCAGTTACTGATTTTACTGCCTCCTATGTCCTTAATTACTTCGTCCTTCCATCTCGACTTGGGTCTTCCTCTTTTCATTTTTCCACCTACTTCACTTTCCAATATCTTCTTTGGAACCCTACTATTCTGCATCCTCATCACCTGCCCCGCTTCGTCCTTCCATCTCGACTTGGGTCTTCCTCTTCTCATTTTTCCACCTACTTCACTTTCCAAAATCTTCTTTGGAACCCTACTATTCTGCATCCTCATCACCTGCCCCGCTTCGTCCTTCCATCTCGACTTGGGTATTCCTCTTTTCATTTTTCCACCTACTTCACTTTCCAATATCTTCTTTGGAACCCTACTATTCTGCATCCTCATCACCTGCCCCGCTTCGTCCTTCCATCTCGACTTAGGTCTTCCTCTTCTCATTTTTCCACTGTTAAAAAACTCATAATCCTCAATTTCCATTGTAGTATTCCCGGTTTGCTTTGTTTCTTGTAGTGCAACTATATCAAACTCATACTTTTGGATTTCACTGCCGATCTGTTTTAGCTTTGCTTCCACAAACGTCTCACTTACATTCCCTGACCATTATAAAATAAAGTAATTTTATATTATTATAGTAATTAATTTTTTTCTAACAAATGACAGCTAAATCTCATTTTTGACCAAAAGTGGAGCTACGTGGTTTGATAATTAGGGTAGCGATAAATACAGACTTCCCAAGGTTACATTATGAAAAAAAAAAACTTAAAATTTCAACTTTGTTAAAAAAGGTGAAATTTCAATTTTTTTTAAAAAGGTGAAATTTCAAGTTTTTCAAAAAGGTGAAATTTCAACTTTTTAAAAAAAAGCTGAAATTTCAAATTTTTTGAAAAGGTAAAATTTCAAGAAAAATGTTGAAAATTCAAGTTTTTTTCCCATAATTTAACCTCGCGAAGTTACTGGAAACCCGTCGGTATTTATATTTCTGCAAGAATATGGAATTAGACTATAGCTGCATGCAAATCTTGCAAAAACATAACGTCACCCTAATTATCCAACCTCGTAACTCCAAATCGCAAAATTTACAGGAAACAAAAAACAACACAAAAAATTCAGGCAAATCGATATCATTTACATTTTTTTGTAGTTCTCCAAAGTATACTTAATGACTATAAAATAAAGTAATTTTATATTATTATCGTAATTAATTTTTTTTTCCAACAAATGACACCAAAATCTCATTTTTGGCCAAAAGTGGAGTTACGAGGTTTGATAATTAGGGTGACGATAAATACCGACTTCCCAAGGTTACATTATGGAAAAAAACTTAAAATTTCAACTTTGTTAAAAAAGGTGAAATTTCAATTTTTTTTAAAAGGTGAAATTTCAAGTTTTTTCAAAAAGGTGAAATTTCAACTTTTTTAAAAAAAGTTGAAATTTCAAATTTTTAAAATAGTTGAAATTTCAAATTTTTTAAAAAGGTAAAATTTCAAGAAAAATGTTGAAAATTCCAGTTTTTTTTTCCATAATTTAACCTCGCGAAGTTACTGGAAAGCCGTCGGTATTTATATTTCTGCAAGAATATGGAATTAGATTATAGTTGCATGCTATGAATCTGCAAATCTTGTAAAAACATAACGTAACCCTAATTATCAAACCTCGTAACTCCAAAATCGCAAAACAGGAAACAAAAAACATCACAAAAAATTCAGGCAAATCGCCATCATTTAAATTTTTTGTAGTTCTCCAAAGTACACTTAACGATTATAAAATAAAGTAATTTTATATTATTATCGTAATTAATTTTTTTTTCTAACAAATGACACCAAAATCTCATTTTTGGCCAAAAGTGGAGTTACGAGGTTTGATAATTAGGGTGACGATAAATACCGACTTTCCAAGGTTACATTATGGAAAAAAACTTAAAATTTCAACTTTGTTAAAAAAGGTGAAATTTCAATTTTTTTTTAAAGGTGAAATTTCAAGTTTTTTCAAAAAGGTGAAATTTCAACTTTTTTTAAAAAAGTTGAAATTTCAAATTTTTAAAATAGTTGAAATTTCAAATTTTTTAAAAAGGTAAAATTTCAAGAAAAATGTTGAAAATTCCAGTTTTTTTTTCCATAATTTAACCTCGCGAAGTTACTGGAAAGCCGTCGGTATTTATATTTCTGCAAGAATATGGAATTAGATTATAGTTGCATGCTATGAATCTGCAAATCTTGTAAAAACATAACGTAACCCTAATTATCAAACCTCGTAACTCCAAAATCGCAAAACAGGAAACAAAAGCATCACAAAAAATTCAGGCAAATCGCCATCATTTAAATTTTTTGTAGTTCTCCAAAGTACACTTAATGATTATAAAATAAAGTAATTTTATATTATTATCGTAATTAAATTTTTTTTCTAACAAATGACACCAAAATCTCATTTTTGGCCAAAAGTGGAGTTACGAGGTTTGATAATTAGGGTGACGATAAATACAGACTTCCCAAGATTACATTATGAAAAAAAAACTTGAAATTTCAACTTTTTTCAAAAAGGTGAAATTTCAAATTTTTAAAAAAGATAAAATTTCAAGAAAAATGTTGAAATTTCAAGTTTTATTTTTATTTTTTGCATGTCCCACATTTTGTACATTTTAATTTAATATTCGTTTTCCAAACAAACTCAATATTAAAAGAAAAAATTGCAGTATGCAATTTTCCAGATTCGATCTAACGGATTTCGAACCGTGAAAAGCACTCGAGTTATTAACGGTTATCTGATCTGACCCAGGTTCATTGCTTTTTTATTTTAAAAAATGCTGCAGTGTCGCGATTTAAAATCCCAGCACTAATTTCGTCGGGAGTTTGAATTGCATAGTAATTACAACCGTTTTACATTTAAATGTTTTCTTAATTGCATGAATATCGTTTTCTATTTCACGGTGAAATTGTATACGAAATTACAATGGAAGTATCGCTTAACGGATAATTTATTATGGAAATTAATTTATGTTAAGAAGTCGATTATTAAAGGCGACCACTTTATCTCGATGTTATTTTTAACCTAAACAGAATAATTTTTTTCAGGCGACAGGCTGCTTTACAAGGACGAGGATGGGAGCATAATTACTTACGATGTGACCACGCAAGAAACGGAAACATTACTTACCAGTGATGCACCGGTAATTCATCCGCACTTTAATTAAAACCAAGTTTGCGTTTCGTGCAAAAAATACTGTTACTTAGTTCTGGAAACTTTCTTTCCAAGTTTTTGCTTAGCAGTTCAGATTTCTGGTGTTTTCAATTTACTATACAGGGTGCATGGTCGTGTGCCTAACGCAAAAAATTAAAAGTACTGATTGTTTTAACCTTCCAGTAGTCGCACATTTTTTGAGTTGCTGCGGAGTGTAACTCTGCAAAAGAAAATTCTATATTTTTTTGAAATTTTAAGTTAAAATTGGTAATAAATTATAGCCTTTTTAAGTGTATTATTAAGTTGTTATGCCATAAACTTTAAAAAAAAAAGTTTTGAGCAGAAAAATTTTCAAAAAACTTTAATGAATACTACCTACAACACACAATTTTAATAATTTTACTAGATATTGTACAAAATAAATACTGAAAACTTTTTATTTTACTGGTTCTCTTGTGAACCATTGAACAAACTAATTTTAACTTGAACTTTAACTTAAACTTTGGTGTACATGTCGCAGCCACATTGTAGAATCCGCCGCAATATCAAGCGGATAGCCACTTTACAAAGCAGCTCTGTTTTGTAAAACGGCTGATTAACGTTTAGGCAGATTGTTTAGCCGGAATGTTGACTATGTGTAATGTAGGGCGACAATCAGCCATATTGTAGATGTCGGCGGCGAATTGTAAATTCAGTCGTTTTCTAAATGATTGGGGAGATTGTAAAATATAGAATGAACAGAGAATTTTCACAATTTGACTGAAAATTTTAGGTGTTTTATGAATCCCTGAATAACTCAGTCCGTTTGATAAAGGAAGAATTGTTAGACATTTTATAAAACAAACCTTTTATATTGAGTTAAACCTTTTTCTTATAGTTATGACTTTATATTTGTCACAGCTACAAGGAAAGGTTTTCTTTATATAAAGTCCCTTTTCGCCGTTTTATAAAACGGCGACCCCTCATTTTGTTGAATTGGAGAATGCGAAACATCGTTACAGTAAGGCTGATCAATGTTTAGCCGAATTACAACCCGCCTAAACGTTAACCAGCCGATTTACAAAACCGAGCCGTTTTATAATGCGGCTAGCCGGTTTGTATTGTAACGGATTCTACAATCCGTCTGCGACATATATAACCCAATATCCCCAAAAAGTGGATATTGAACAAACCAATATTAACTTGACGATTTGTCAAACAACTTCAAAATTTACAATAAATTAATGTTTTTTTTTAATATGAAAAAACGTACGCTGTCATTTTGTGCAGCTTTTCCGTCACACACCTTGGCTTCGTGGTTGAAACAAGCAACCACACACTTTGAAAATTATTGGACAGTGCACTTGTATCGAAAATGATTATTACAGATTTACCTTGGGCTGTTGTAAACCGAAAATGTCAAAATGTATGCAAAGGTTTTCCTAAGGCGTCAATAGTCGCTGCGGAGTCTCACTCCGCAATATCCAAAAAAACCAAAAATAATGTATCCGCAGCTCTGATGTTGCTAAACTAACATTTAGACAATAAATTGTGAAGGTACTGAAAACAGCCATTCGAAAAAATGGGAAATTCCTTGAAAAATAAAAATAAAACATAGTCGTGCGGAGCAAGACTCCGCATGCGACTACTGGAGGGTTAAAATCCATAGAATACATACGAAGGCGTAGTTAGAACATGGAAAAAATAAAAAACAACTTAAAATTTCAACATTTTTCTTGAAATTTCACCTTTTTTAACAAATGTCAAAATTCCACGTTTTTTAAAAAACTTGAAATTTCACCTTTTTTAAAAAAATTTAAATTTCAACTTTTTTTAAAAATTGAAATTTCGCCTTTTTTCAAAACTTGAAATTTCGTTTTTAAAAAGTTAGAACATGCAAGAAATAAAAAATAAACTTGAAATTTCAACAGTTTTTTTTATTTCTCCTTTTTAAAAACTTGAAATTTCACCTTCCTAAAAAAAATTGAAAAACTTGAAATTCCAACTTTTTTAAAAAGGTGAAATTTCAATTTTTTAAAAAGGAGAAATAAAAAAATGTTGAAATTTCAAGTTTTTTTTTTATTTTTTGCATGTCCTAACTACGCTTTCGTAAATACCTGTTCTGGATATTGTTGCTTATCTATGAAACTCCACTTTGTGCCGCATGTCCTGCATACGTTTTCATTGCAAATGCTTGCGAAAACAAATTCCTGATAACTTTAATAGATTGATAATTTTCACACTGATTTAATTTAAAATAATAATAATTTGGCTCCCAATTGTCAGCATGTTTCAACTACTAAAAAAAAGGTTTTATCTCAAAACTGCTACACGATGGGCCACTCTGTATAAGCCTAGTCTTCTATTTATTGCCACACACGTTTTACCACAAACAAAAACAAAAATTCGACGAAAATAAACGTTCGCAAGATAAAGTAAAAAAAAATTTTTGTGCAGATTTTAGCCACTGCCTTTGATTATAAATTATCACCTGATGAAAAGTATTTACTAATTGCTCACGACTACCAAAAGGTAAGTTAAATTTTCGAATCAAACGCTTCATTACCAATCCATGTTTCAGATATACAGACACAGTTATTTAGCTCAATACACAATTTTGAACATCGAGACCCAAGCTATAACTCCTCTTGTGGATGCTAAAGGCGAAACAATCTTACAACTAGCAATTTGGGGACCAACCAACAACTCGATAATATTCATAACAAAAAACAACATTTTCTTCAGACCCAGTGCCAGCGCTCCCGCCGTTTCAACGATCACAAGCGATGGGATTATAGGAAACATTTACAACGGAATCCCCGATTGGGTCTACGAAGGTAAAATGAATTAAGGTCCGGGAACTGCAAAGTAATGCACAATTCTTCCGCTCAGGGGGCACCAATTTTGCCCCTTAAAATAAATAATGTTTAGGCAACCAAAGAGGTATCCTAACTAATAAGGTTTGAAACTTAAGTATTGAACAGAGAAAGAACAAAAAAAAGAGTTGCGCGTTTTTCATACGCTCGTAACTTGATAAATATTATTTATATTATGGTCTGCGGCGATAACGACGGTAAACTCAGTCAGAAACAAAATTAGTCTATAATTTTTTGCTAATTCTTTGCCAATTTTGTGTTTTCATAGATGTACCTGCTATAATGAATCCCGTAACAGGCTGCAAACACATTTTCAATTATGCAAGGAGTAATCTTTATCCCCATTTTTATACGCTCATAAGTTGATAAATATTATTTATATTATTGTCTGCGGCGATAACGGCAGTAAAATCAGTCAATGCGATTGCTGCATTATTTACTGTTTTTTTTTTTGTAATTTTTTGTGAATAGATGCTTCAAACAATTTTTCCTACGATGCTATTCGAAACTAATATAATATTGTACAATTTAGTAGGCTCGAAAATGTTTCATATCCTTACGCGTGCGAACATGGATATTTTGCATTATCAAGTGTGTATTTTCATAAATTTTTAGAGTTTTATATCCTTACGTGTGCGAATATCCTAACAATTTGCACTATATCAAGTGTGCATTTTAATACAAATTATTCTATCCATGCCGTCAATCAAAAAGGTACAGATTTGACAGGACATCTGTGAGTAAAAGGACGAACTATTTGACTAAAATCTTATGGGAAAACAACTTTTCCCCGAAAATGTAAAATTTAGACATTTATCCAATTTGGTTTACGGAAACTATTTCTTAGGTGCTAAAGGAACATTTTTATGTAATTTGTTGACGATTTTGTGTTCGGAAAGCAATAAAAAACGCGATCAAATAATACTGTATTTCGTACCACAACTTTTAGATTTTTTTTCAAAGATATTCACCATGTTATCATAAAAGAAAAAATGTCATATTAAACTACTATATGTTTAGTATAAGTACCTCGAAGGAATTTCTACAATATAACTTACTTCTTGAGCTATACTGTTTTTACTGGCACACTATATTTAAAAAAAATATTGTTGCCAATTTTTTTCTTAAGTTATCAACTTTCTCGCAATAAAAAAAATATTTTCTTACAAGGCAATATATTCTCTATAAGTGCTGTAAAGTGCATTGCAAAATATTTCGTAACTCTAAACATTTCAGTAAAAAACCCCTCACTACTACATTTTTGCGAGAATTGCACTTTCGGAGGTTAATTTTTGAAAACTAGGCACTTCTTCACCAAAGAAAATATATCATTAGATGCGGTAACATTATGTTTACAACTGTTGCTTCGCAAATTATATATTGATAAGTACTTTCTAAGCGATGCTGAGTTTCTTAAAACCCTGCATTTTTTGAGGTTGGGTTCCCCAGCCTTAATAAAATATTTAAAATTATTTACTATTCTTTTAGAGGAGGTGTTCAGTTCGAATCGAGCTCTGTGGGTGTCTCCCGACGGAAGCAAGTTGGCCTATGCAAAATTTGATGACAGGACTACATCGGTTATGACCATTCCTGTTTATGGCGAACCTGGAAATTTGATATTTCAATACACGAAAGCAGTTCAAATTCGTTATCCCAAGGTAAATGTTTTGACTTTGCGGCAGTTTAAATGAAAAATCAATTTCAGCCTGGCACCACGAATCCGTCGGCGAGTCTGCACGTGGTCGATTTAACTAACACCACAACCCTAGTGGTCAACCTTAAAGCCCCCAACAGTTTATTACAAAAGTAAATTTTGTAAACGTAGTGTTCGCATTACTGCGAAAGCGTAGTTAGGAGATGCAGAAAACAAAAAAAAACTTGAAATTTCAACATTTTCAAAAAAAGTTGAAATTTCACCCTTTTTAAAAAAAGTTGAAATTTTACCGCTTTTAAAAAAACTTAAAATTTCCACAATTTTCTTGAAGTTTCGTCCCTTTTAACAAAAGGTGAGATTTTACCTTTTTTTAAAAAACTTGAAAATCACCCTTTCTAAAAAACTTGAAATTTCAACAATTTTCTTAAAATTTTACCCTTTTTA
This sequence comes from Dascillus cervinus, assembly GCA_949768715.1. Taxonomy (NCBI): domain Eukaryota; kingdom Metazoa; phylum Arthropoda; class Insecta; order Coleoptera; family Dascillidae; genus Dascillus; species Dascillus cervinus. Next base: position 28,981,738 of record OX458322.1, read on the forward strand.
AAAAACTTGAAATTTCGCTTTTTTAAAAAACTTCAAATTTCAGCTTTTTTAAAAAAAGTTGAAATTTTCCCTTTTTTTAAAAAACTTAAAATTTCAACATGATTCTTGAAATTTCACCTTTTTTAAAAAAAGTTAAAATTTTAACTTTTTTAAAAAAACTTGAAATTTCAACAATTTTCTTGAAATTTCGCATTTTTTAAAAAACTTGATATTTCAACAATTTTCTTGAAATTTCGCCCTTTTTAAAAAAGTTGGAATTTCATCTTTTTTAAAAAAAGTAGAAATTTTACCTCTTTTTTAAAAAACTTGAAATTTCACCTTTTTTAAAAAAATTGAAATCTCACGTTTTTTAAAACAACTTATAATTTCAACAATTTTCTGGAAATTTCGTCCCTTTTAAACAAAGGTGAAATTTCATCTTTTTTAAAAAAACTTAAAATTTCCACAATTTTCTTGAAGTTTCGTCCCTTTTAAAAAAAGGTGAAATTTCATCTTTTTTAAAAAAACTTAAAATTTTAACATTTTTCTTGAAATTTCTCCTTTCGAAAAAACTTGAAATTTCAACAATTTTCTGGAGATTTCACCCTTTCTAAAAAACTTAAAATTTTACCTTTTTTAACAAAAGGTGAGATTTTACCTTTTTTTAAAAAACTTGAAAATCACCCTTTCTAAAAAACTTGAAATTTCAACAATTTTCTTAAAATTTTACCCTTTTTAAAAAACTTGAAATTTCGCTTTTTTAAAAAAAGTTGAAATTTTCCCTTTTTTTAAAAAACTTAAAATTTCAACATGATTCTTGAAATTTCACCTTTTTTAAAAAAAGTTAAAATTTTAACTTTTTTAAAAAAACTTGAAATTTCAACAATTTTCTTGAAATTTCGCATTTTTTAAAAAACTTGATATTTCAACAATTTTCTTGAAATTTCGCCCTTTTTAAAAAAGTTGGAATTTCATCTTTTTTAAAAAAAGTAGAAATTTTACCTCTTTTTTAAAAAACTTGAAATTTCACCTTTTTTAAAAAAAAATGAAATCTCACGTTTTTTAAAACAACTTATAATTTCAACAATTTTCTGGAAATTTCGTCCCTTTTAAACAAAGGTGAAATTTCACCTATTTCAAAAAGCTTTAAATTTTTACCTTTTTTAAAAACACTTAAAATTTTAACATTTTTTTTTAAATTTCTCCTTTCGAAAAAACTTGAAATTTCAACAATTTTCTGGAAATTTCACCCTTTCTAAAAAACTTAAAATATTACCTTTTTTAAAAAAAGGTGAGATTTTACCTTTTTTTAAAAAACTTGAAAATCACCCTTTCTAAAAAACTTGAAATTTCAACAATTTTCTTAAAATTTTACCCTTTTTAAAAAACTTGAAATTTCGCTTTTTTAAAAAACTTCAAATTTCACCTTTTTTAAAAAAAGTTGAAATTTTCCCTTTTTTTAAAACAACTTATAATTTCAACAATTTTCTTGAAATTTCACCTTTTTTAAAAAAAGTTGAAATTTCAAGTTTTTTTTAAATTTTTTGCATGTCCTAACTACGCTTCCTTACTTTCGTGCATTACTGATGAGAATTTTTTAGACAACCAATTTTAACGGCGGTGTCTTGGGCCACCAATGACACGGTTTGCGCAATCTGGATGAGCAGGGTGCAAAACGAGGCCGCCATTGTTACTTACGAAACTAAAGAACCCTTCACCACCATAGTAGTACGTCAAATCAATAATTTGGGAAAAAAAAATTAATAAAATTATTTACAGGTACAGAGCCTCTTCGAACCATCAGGTTGGTTGGAACAATTTACCCCGCCAATTTTTTCGGCCGATGGTTCCAAATTTTTAATCATCCTCTCGCACGAGCAGAACAACAACACAGGCGCGTTCAGACATGTGACTATGTTAAAGAGGCAGGAGAATGCAATTCCGGAACCCCTCACTTCCGGGCCGTTTGTAGTCGGTGATATTTTGAATTGGGACGAAAAAAACGATTTAATGCAAGTTAGCAACCTTGTTTCATGTACAAAATTGACTAATTTTTATTTTAGTTACTTCGAGGCGAATTCGGAAGACAATCCAGCTGCTCAGCACATCTACAGTGTTTCCACGAAGAAGGAAGTGAAGTGTTTGACGTGCAACATAAAGACCACATCGAATTCCGACTGCTTATACAATTCGGTGGAATTCAGCAAGGACTGTTCGCATTATGTATTGACGTGCGGAGGGCCAAACGTGCCAGAAATCTCCTTGCACGACAAAACCAATGCAAGGCTGGAAGTTTGGGACGACAATGAAGAAATCAAAGAACTGCTGCAAGAAAAACTGGTCCCAACAATTAAACGCATGACTTTTGAAGTGGCCGATGGGTTTAAGGCGCAAGTACTTCTCAAACTGCCCCCGAATTTGGATACGAGTGGCAACACCAAGTATCCAATGCTTGTGAACGTGTGAGTTAATGTTTTCACCCAAATTTAAAACTTATATCGAGTGATTTTACATCTTACAAATTTTAGATATGGAGGGCCCGATTCCTACCAAGTGGTCGAAAAATTCAACTTGGATTGGGGCAGTTACCTGGCCGCAAATAAGAGTATAATCTACGTCCTGATAGACGGGAGGGGCTCTGGAATGAAAGGAGACAAGTTACTATTTTCTGGATACAAGAGACTGGGAACTGTCGAGGTGGTTGATCAAATTAACGTGACCAGGCAAATTCAAGACGCCCTTCCTTACGTTGATGCCACAAGATCGGCCATTTGGGGCTGGAGTTATGGGGGATACGCTTCAGGAATGGCTCTAGCCACCGATACAAACAGTATTTTTAAATGCGGCATTTCAGTGGCCCCAGTAACAGATTGGGCACTTTACGGTAATACTAATTTAATTTAATACTTGATATTAATAAATTGTATTCAGATTCGATTTATACCGAACGATTCATGGGTCTTCCAACTACTGCCGACAACTTGGAGGGCTATTTGAACGCACAATTAGTAAATAAATTCGAAGGACTGAGAGACAAGCAGTATTTTTTGGTGCACGGAACTTTAGATGACAATGTCCACTACCAACAGTCGATGCTGTGGGCTAAAGTTTTGGAACATCACGATATTCTATTTAGACAACAGGTAATAAACACATTTTAAACGCATATAATGCAATTTATTGGCTTCAGAGCTACCCGGATGAAGACCATGGACTGGGATCGGTTCGTCCCCATTTATACCACTCGTTGGAAAACTTCCTGGACGAGTGTTTCATCGAAACGATTGATAAATAGGTGTTTGTACTTTCATGACTGTATTATTAAAAAGACTAGTCACAAAATGTTTTTAATGTTTTAAAAGGGCATCTATTTTTGTAGATCTCGAGACGCATCACTTTCTTTGTACATGATTGTAAATAATGTAAAAACATGATCTTAAGGATTTAAATAAATATATTTTCAATGTTATCTACATTTTTATTGTTTACTGCAATTATCAGTAACTTTGAGTTCATTCTACGCCAACAAGTCAACATGAACAAGTCACTTTTGCTTCTTTGTGTCCTATTTGACTTTTTCTACTTAATTTGCGGAATCCAGTAAGTCATCACAACTGAATTATATTAATAAAATGGCTTTTTCCAGTGAACAAATATTATTTGATTTTGAAACCAATAACGACTTGTCTTCTTGGAACGAACAATCTGACACAGTACGGGAACTAGGAAAATCAAAAGCTACTCTTGTCATACAAAAAACCAAAGTATTTCAACGAGCTATTCTATTCACACTATTAAATCCACAACCAAACGGGGCCGCATTTGCAGGAGTCAGAACAACCACGGATTTCAACCTCAGGAGTTACAACTCCCTTAATTTACGAATTCGCGGACAAGGTGAAAATTCAGGATATAAGATTGTGTTGAGGCATAAAGGAAACAATGACGACCCATATCCTGAATATTGCCAACTGTTTACGGTTCGTACCTACCTACAGAACTTAAATGGAAGGAATTAAATTAATGTTTTAGGCTCCCTTCGATTACTTTAGTGCAGTGAATTTATCCCTGGCCAATTTTGAACCTTATTATCACGGGAGACCTGTGAATAACACTGAACTTTTGAATTTGAGCAACATAACTAATTTTGGTCTACAAATTTATGGGGGAGTGTATTTACCGAACAAGCAATCTGGAGTGTCAAGCTTGGAAATTGAGTGGATTTCCGTTTCTTCTAAGTGATTTTTAATAACTACACAAAGACAAAAGCTCCTGATTGAACATAACCCTCAAATCGTGGTGGGAGTATTATATGATGCTGATTTATCGATGATACTTCTGTTTGCCATGCATTGCAGTAATTTATTTTATTTTCGGTGTTTGTCTGGTACATTAATTGTGTTGTTACTTTAACCCCGCCACTGGAATTTTGGTTAGTTTAATTTTCTAATTGAAAAATGCTGCTGAAATAATGTATCAGTATCTACTGCTTTTAATTTCACAACAAATAATTATCAAGTTAATATATATTTACAAAATAGTATAATTAATTTAAAAAAAAAAAATTCAAGCCTGTCTGTTTTTGAACAGTTTTAATTTGTTTTGCCAATTATTTATGTAATTAGTTGTTAATTTGCAAAGTTATAAAAAATATTAGTTACAATTTAAAAAACAAAGCATTAAATCTAAACAACATAAATATCATAATTTTATTAGGCGATAAAATGTGAATAGTCAAATACACCGCGCCAGCTGCCATGAAAGAAAGAGGCGATGTCTGATACACTTCCGTCAAAGTGAAGCAATGTAAGATGTAAAGCGAGCCATAATAAATTTTGCCCTGCAATTCAATAAAATAAATTTAATAAATTAAAATAATAAACTCAGAAGTTTGTTCATACTTTATCTTGCAATCCCAATTTTTTTAAATAATAACCGTACGTTATCGCCGCACTTTGATCCTCAGGATGAACGTGGTGTTCCTGCAGTGCAAATAAGATGAGTATACCAGCGGGTGTTTTCGAAAGGGGCAAAAAGCCTAGATTAACTTCGACACTGGTTAGTGCTGATAAAACAAATACAGTCAAAAACCTTCAACTACTAAAAAAGTGCAACAGCGTGGACTTACTAAGGAGCTGTACGCGCAATCCGCCAGCAGGCCGCCCTTAAAGGATCTGGATAGAAACAGGCTGCCTGAAACCAAAAAAGAGGCCAAGACATCTGTTATTTCAACCAAAACTTCTAACTCGCTGGTGGAGTCTACGGACATTAGCGCCGCACTTTGATCCCCAGGATGAACTGTTTCCAGACTCGGGAATAAATTTTATTTCAACCTCCCATTTGAAGTCCAAGAGTAAAGGGAGATTTTCACATTTACATGCGTCTCCCATAAAACCCAATCCTCGGACAGCAACGCAAACGCTTATTTATCCAGAAGTACAACCAGCCGAAACAGTTATGCGTTTGAAGAAAAAAAGCGAAAGCGTGGGAGGTCTAGCAACAGTAGTAAGTCAACATGAAACATGATTGAAACCTAGTAAGAAAAATTGATCAAGGAATTTATGGGGAACAACAATCACTTACTTAAGTGTAAGTGGGCACTTAATCCTGCTCATACCTCCCTGCCTCATTCCTACGTAGGCATCGTTTTCGTGGTATGTATAGATAAGTGTTCACTTTTACTTAACTAACCTAAACGTTTACCTTAATGCAATTACTGCTGTATTCATATTTACTAACGATCCACATTATGGTAACTATGACTATTTCCATCATATTAGTAGGTATTGGTTGACTAACCAGAATGAAATCAAATAATCCAATGGCATTAAAAATTATTTCCGAAGGTAAAGCATAATTTCTCTAAAATTTTTAAAATTTTAAGTAACATTCATAATACACAAAGTATTCAGAATACCAACCTGCACTGTCATTAACCAATTAACAAGGATTATTCTAGATCTACGGTGTTTGCTAATTTTATCCAAAGCATCGCTCCTGATTGTTGTTTTCCCTTCCAATTTCGCAAGCCAATTAATTATATCTTAATATATTAATTCGTTACACAAAAAGCACTCAACTGAGTGAAAATACATACATCTAAATACGTTGTTTCATGCCGGTCTACACTAAACATGCCTAAAAAAAATAATTCTTCATTGTAGTAACAGAAAATCGAATATAAGCACTTGCAACGATTGTAGAAGGACAATGTTTAAAAAATTGTAATAAGTTTTTAATATATTTGTGATGGGAACGCATATATAGCATTAGAGAATTTTTTTTAAAAGGGCAACAATGTATTAATAATACAAAGTCCATCGTGTCTTTAAAATAAGTGAGTGAAATTACAAAATACCATAACGGGAAAAATTTAAAAAATTGAATTTATTTTTTCATTCGTTCTGCGACAGGAAACTTTAATTTCAAGCAGAAAACTGAATTAGAATATTGGTCATACAGTTGAATCTCGGTAAAACGTGCATCAGTAAACCGTGTTTATCGACCGATTCAGTTAACCGTCCACATACAGTCTTTAGAAGGTGGTTTTCTTCAATAAGAATTCACATAAGCATTTAAAAACATTGCAACTTGCTTCTTTATTTTATTTGTAGTTCCTCAATAATTTTCATCATGTCAGGGAGCTAAACGTAAAACATTAACGCTCGAAAAAAAACGTGAATTAATTAAAAACGCAGATAGTGGTACTACATGATTTTTTTTTAAAAAAAACAGACTTGTATTACAGACTACATTTCAAATAATAAATAAAAATTTATAAGTATATAAATTTATAATGTTGGTCTATACATACAGCGTTGGGATAAAGTATTTTGGTTAAGTTTGGTAGTTGTAATTTTTTCTTTAAATTGCAATAAATATAACAAATGGTTTAGTAAATGTGAAGTGCTTTATCATTTTACTTGTTACAGCTAAAGACACTAAACCCTATACAGACGAATTGAGAGAAAAATGTCTATTATAATCTGCCCGAATATACAGGTGTTCTATTTAAATTAAAAAAGTTGAGGATATTTCCGGTTAAACCGGAAATACAGTGACAACAAAAAACATTTATCAGGTGCGCTATGAGTCACTAGACTAAGTTTCATCAATATGGTCTCGTCTGTTTGCTTCGTTCCATTCTTTATACCAACCCTGTACGCATTCTGTACCGTTGAGGTAAACAGTCGTAAGTCCATATTCTAAACATTTGAGATATTGGCAAAATAAATAAAAAGCGACTATCTACCGCAATGTAAAAATGGAGATACGTTTAATTGTAACTCATGCAACCAATTAGTCAAGAGTTGTTATCTTTTACCATAACGTCAATGTACGGGCTACAAGTAAATAATATTAACTCAATTTTCAACAAAACTACGACTTACGACTGTACTTCAACGGTATTTATATGATAATAATAAATTAATTAAAACATGTCATTGTGTTTAAATGTTATTTCAGTTAATTGTGCATATCCGTTAACCGGCACTACATCAATCAGTCATTAGCCCGTTTTATCGAGGTTCTACTGTATTTTGAAAAATTGTTAAACCAGACTAATAATTTTTTGCAATTCTGTAGCTCAAAAGTTATTGTTTGGACATAAGCACACAACAGTGAAAAAAAAATGACTTACCACTGTTCTTTGACCTCCCACGCTGTTGTTTTTTTTTCCTCAAAAGCGCAACTGTTTTGGTTGGTTGTACTTCTGAATAAATAAGCGTATGCATTGCTGTCCGAGGATTGGGCTTTATGGGAGACGCATGAAAATGAAAATGAAAATCTCCCTTTACTCTTCGACTTTAAATGGGTGGTTGAAATAAAATTTATTCCTGAGTCCGGAAACAGTTCATCGTGGGGATCAAAGTGCGGCGCTAACGTCCATAGACTCCACCAGCGAGTTAGAAGTTTTGGTTGAAGTTACAGATGTCTTGGCCTCCTTTTTAGTTTCCGGAAGCCTGTTTCTATCCAGGTCCTTTAAGGGCGGCCTGCTGGCAGAATGCGCGCACAGCTCCTTGGTAAGTCCACGCTGTTGCACTTTTTTAGTAGTTGAAGGTTTTTTGGCTGTATTTGTTTCATCAGCACTAACCAGTGTCGAAGTTGCCCCTTTCGAAAACACCACGTGGCGCACACAATTAACTTTAAAACTGGATACAAATTAACGGTCGAAAGATGCTTATCAAGAAATAGTTTTGTAGAAAAAGTTTTGATATATCTAAAAACCAACAGATTAAATGAAATATTTCAGTCATCGAATAGTTTTTCCAAAAACTTTAAAATAAATCTTATGAAACACAAATGGAATAATCATTTTTTTTGTAATTTAGTCGAGATATTTTACTTTAGAAACAAACTTTGAGAAAATATAACCTTAATTTCTTTCATTCACTTCATTGTTTTTCATTTGTGATAGTAAATTATAAGTATGTGCTAATTTTAGCAATTGGCACATTCTTTTCTGAGACTTAAATTACTCCATTTGTCAACATTCTTTACCCATACCTCTGGCAATGTGTTACGCTTTTCAATCTAATTCTATAATAGTAACGTGATCGAATCTTTAGTAGGATGTCAACAAGGTGATCCACTAGGACCCACAGATAAAGGACCAGCCATTTTCAGTCTTGCTATTCATCGATTTATTAAAGAGCTAACTTCAGAATTAAATATTTGGTATTTGGATTATTGTACTTTAGGAGGCAAAGCATCGGAAGTTTTACATGACTTAGAAGTCATAATTTCAGAGTTTAAAAATTGGTTTAGTTCTCAACTCTAATAGATGCGAACTTTACTTTTTTGATAACATTTCACAAATTGATAGATCTATATTATTAGATAGATTTGATTCATTAACCCCAGGAATACGTATTTGTGATAATAAACACGAACACACGCACCAATAGTATAAAAATGATAAATCTTTTTCGATTAGCGGAATAACATCTTTTCTTAAAAAATTCAACGTTTCAGATTTAATTTTATGTGTAATGCAGTTCGGTAGGGATTTAAATTTTTTCCGACGGTGACGTCACTGTACAAGGACAGATTTGTTTATATGCGCGTTGGCAACCATATAATACTCCCACCACGCCTCAAATATAACCTCAAAAAACATGTGATTTTTGAATACTGTCATCGTGACATTTGTGATTCTTCAAGCTGTGAAAGAAGCAAATTTAGGCGAAAATAAAATCATATTCGTAAGATATTTTCGGTTATTTCAGTCATTTAATTCTTTATCTTAATAGAAAATTAAAGGTAACAATCTCACGAGCAATTTTTTAGTGGGATCAACATGCCTCCTGTCGATAGTACTCCTAACATTAATACAGGGTCTTTTGAGCTGCTTTACTCTTTATTAGCCTACAATAAAATTCCAGTATCGGAATACAAATCAAAAGAGACAGGTTTAACAGTAGTTATCGCAGAAGTCGATGGTCCAATTGTAAATGGATTCTTCTGTCTCGGTAGGTGAATTCTCATTGCTAAATGAATCTGAAAAAAATTGTGTTGTAGCAACCGAAGCTTTCGATGATGACGGTTTGCCGCACACTTTGGAGCATTTGGTTTTTTTGGGCAGTGAGCAATTCCCGTACAAGGGAGTTTTAGATTTGTTGGCGAATCGTTCTCTCGCATCCGGAACGAATGCCTGGACGGACACCGATCACACCTGTTACACCATGGAAACCGCAGGCTCGGAGGGCTTTTTATATCTCATGCCAATTTACCTGGAACACATCTTGTATCCGGTTCTTTCGGTGAGATTGACTCGAGTGCTTTAATCGATAAAAATGAGGTTGTTTTTAGGAAGAAGGTTTTATAACCGAAGTGCACCACATAACCGGAACTGGAGAAGATGCAGGGGTTGTGTATTGTGAAATGCAGGGGCGCGAGTGTTCTGGCGAATCTCGCTTGCATCTGGCCATGTCGAGGGCTATGTATCCGGGAAAATGCGGTTATTCTTCTGAAACTGGTGGCATAATGAAGAATCTACGTGAATCTACGAACAATGAGAAAGTAAAAAATTTCCATAAGCAATTTTATAGGCCAGAAAATTTGAAGGTTATTATAATTGGTAAAGTGCGAGCTGAAGAAGCCTTCCAAGCATTGGCTCCGCTTGAAGACAGAATTAAAGCAAAGGTATGCTCCCCACAGTTTCTTGATGAGATTGTTTAATTTTATCGTAACAGGGGGATAGGGGACCTTTCCAACGGCCCTGGCAAAATCCAATCCCTCCCGTTTTAAAGTCTGCAGATTTGGAAGTTATCTACCCCGCAGATGAGGAGCTGAACGGAATGGTAGCCGTTGCATGGCGGGGCCCTTCGGCAGTTAATGACATTTATACACTTAGCGCTACTTCTATGTTATTAAAGTACCTTACGGATTCTTCAGTTTCTCCTTTGGAGCAAGAATTCGTTCAAGTTAATGATCCGTACGCCAGTTCGGTAAGAGACTCATTTTTTATTTACCTTCATCTTATTTGAGGGTTTTTAGGTGGTTTACAGCATGTACGAGCATGCAGAAGCGTGTTTGTATCTTTTATTTCAAAATGTTCCAAAGAAGAAGCTGCCTCTAGTCAAGCCGAAATTGCTGGAGGTTCTGAAAAAAATTGTACAAACCGATCAGTTCGACATGGACCGTCTGAAAACGGTGATCAAGCGGCAAAAATTGGAATCGCTCACTAATCTGGAAAATAATCCCCATCACGTCGTCGCTTTCATGATCATCGGACACATGCTCTACGGACAAACCAAACAACATGTAAGTTTCATTTTTACGAAAAAAACTAAATTGATTGGATAAATTCGTAGTTGGAACAACGGGTCAATCCTCTGGTCGATCTGGAACGAATGGAAAAAGAGCCGAAATCGTATTGGCTTTCTTTGATGCGCGAATACTTGGTGGAGAACCATGTCCTTTCCATTCAGGGAATTCCGAGCGTCGAAGAGCAACAAAAAATGGCCTTGGAAGAGAAACAAAGGATTGAAGCTCAGATTGCCAGCTTGAGCGAACAGGGGCTCAAAGAAAAAGAGCAATTGTTGGAGCTGGCCGTCGATTACAACGATCGAATTCCTCCTGATAATATGCTCACCTGTCTGCCTATTCCTAGCGTTAAGTCCATCTCATTTTTTGAGATTGAAAGGTTCAATTCTACGCAACAGGGCTCCAAAGTAGATTTGAGCAAGAGTTCGGTGTTCACTTTCCTCGACAATGTCAAAACCGAATTTGTTTATGTAAGTTTATGGCACGTTTTTTAATTCCTGAAACGTTAGAAGACTGAAAAAAAAAATTAACTATAGCATGTTATTATTTAAATGTTAACTTATTATTTTCACTTTCAGGTGTTTGCTTTGATGAATACCTCAAACATCCCGGCGGAATTGCGTCCTTACATTCCACTTTTGCAGGACGCATTTTTTGAATCCTCCCTCCAAAGGGGAGACGTGCTGATTCCTTACGAAGAGGTTGTGGTCCAGTTGCAGAATGATGCCATTACCACGTTGCAACAGATTGGATTGGGAAGCGCCGGCGGAAGGCGATTCAGATGCGGCTCATATTCCAACACTTTGCTTGCCTTGTTACAGGTTGAAGTTGCTCAATTTGAACGTTCCGTACATTGGTTGCGTGAACTGCTTCATCAGACTGTATTCACCGTTGATAGGTTGAAGATTATTGCCTCTAAGATAGTAAACGAAATAGCGCAAGCCAAACGCAGAGGAGACAACGTCGTCTCTTATGTGATGAAGGTGCTAACTTATATAAAAGGTGATTTTAAATAATTTCAATAATTGTTTTTAACGATTTTTATAATCAATTTAAAAAGTGATTTTAAATAATTTCAATAATTGTTTTTAATGATTTTTATAATCCAGACAGTAACCCGCAGCAAACCGGAATTTTGGCTCAACAGAAGTTCTTGACTGAACTTCTGAAAAAATTGGACTCCGATCAGGCCTCGGCAGTGATCGACGATATAAATAAATTACGAGCCATAATCACGGACCCCTCTGAATGCTTTCTTCACCTTGTTCTTAATTTGGATAACGTGCAATTGTCGGAAATGGGTAGAATAGTAAATTATTTCGTTCCTGAAGAATACAGGAAAGAAAATAACGTCACGCTGGCCGAACAGAAAAGGTTTTTTGATTCGTTTAAAGTTTTTGTGAAGCGTTGAATTTTAATTTTCAGAATAATTACCCCCGACTGGAAATTACAATGCCCCAATACGGAAGGCACGCTCACTAACGTGCTCATCGGAATGGGGTGCTTGGAATCGTCGTTTTTCTACCAAACGACGCATAGCATAAACAATTACGAGGATCCCGATTTGCCTGCGGTCATGGTTTACTTGCAGTACTTAATTCAGACGGAGGGCCCCATGTGGAAGCAGATTCGGGGCAAAGGTTTATCGTACGGCTACTCGATTATCTTAAAACCCAACGAAGGCCTGTTGTATTTAACGTTTTCTAAGTCGACTAATGTCGTCGCCGCTTATAAGGAGGCCTTAGACATCGTGGAGAGACAAATATCGAAGCAGGAATGGGACGAAATATTGTTGGAATCTGCGAAAAGTTCGTTGCTGTACGAGATCATTTCCGAGGAGAAGACTATCGGTTCTGTTGTTGATTATGCCTTAATGACAATCTTTTACGATGTCGACTATACATACAACAGGTACGCATTCTTTTTCCGGTATTTGTTTTTGGTAAATTGCGATGTTTGCAGAAAGCTGCTGAGTTTGATTGAGAACGTCAATATTGACGATTTGAATCGTGTCGGGTCTAAGTACATTTCGCCTCTTTTTGACTCCAAGTGTGTAAAAACGGCGGTCGTGTGCGATGCAGCTAAGGCGCATGAAATAGCTGCCGGTTTTGAGAGGTAGGTAAATATTGGCTTTGCGAACATTGTCGAGTGATTTTTTCTTCCAGCTTGAAGCTGCCATTGACTGTTTTTCCGTCGATTGAAGAGAGTTTTTTGAACGAATAAATTTATATCGATTTTTGTTGCAAATTTCAGCCGAACCGGTTTTGATTCAGAATTCAAAATTTTTTTAATCTTTTTCTGAATGCATGTTTTCCGTATAAATATTTTTTTTTTTTTTTTAGAGATTTGATTATATTTTTATGAAATGTTTTCTCGTCTTTAAATTTTACATAATTATTTGTATGCATCCTTTATATTCGTGCATTTTCGAACTGTATTGGCCACAGTTTGAATAAAATATAAATTCAAAATATTTTTCTATTTTCAAATTTTCCCCTAGTTACAGGGAGTCTACTGTACTCATTTATTGCAGGAAATTCAAACTCGTGCATTTTGGAAATTGATTTGACCAATTGAAGTAAATACAAACCCAAAAGTTTTTTTTTACAAATCATCTGAAAGTAAAATAAATATTTTGTGGTACAGGTAGCCCTCGATTTGCGCCGGCTCAATTTACGCCGATTCACAATAACGCCGCTGTGCAATTCACTGTTTCGCCGTGTACATAATTGGGTAATTCACCGATTCCCCCTATGTTAGACTGATTTTCGTTTCAGTGTTGAGCCGCGACGTTGTGGATTCTTTTTGCCAAAAAATGTAAGAGATCCAAAACTTTGAAATTTCATTTGTTTTTCTTAATATTTTTAATAAAAACATTTCACTTCATTTCATCTTAAAATACATTTTAAAAATTAAATTTATAATACACCTATCCCCCGATTTACACGATACTTTTTTACACGGTTTTCAAAATAAGGAATTCGAAATAAAATGGTAAAAATGAATATTTCAGATGAGTACATATTTCTACAATCATTTTTTAACTCCGTTCACTTGGTTATACATATTGGTGATTCCCCGTTTTTTAAATATTAGAGATAGAGATTGGTTAGAGATAAACAATTATTTTTTGTAGCATTTTTACAATTTTTTAATTTTAAACCATAGCAGTTTTTAATAGAGCATAAAGAGACCTTTCAAATGAGATATCACAAGCCCCTACTTCCTATTTAAAAATTTGGGGGTTGAAACTGTCACTCGAAGGGAGTTGAGGTTAGGAATGAAATTTTCACTTTGCAGGATATCACGCCAAACGGGATTTTTTATAAATATGCACAATAATTGAGATACTGAATTTATTCCATTTGACTGAATCGTACTGTATATTTATTATTTTATGAATGAACTGTTATTTTAATTTTTCAAAATATCTTATTAAAAAAAAATACGTTAAATAAACGACTGAATTATGCACATTTTACGTTGTTTTCGATTTACACAGTTTTGCCTATAAAAATTTTAAATTCCGTTGTACGCGGTTTTTTGAGGAACTAATCTTCCGTGTAAATCGGGGGATAGGTGTGTATGTATTTTGCATTGTATTAATAAACAAAATTATTTGCTTGTTTTTTACATATGTAGAACCTAAACCTATGCATCACTGTAAATATGGGTTCTTTTTACGTCGATTCGATTTGCGCCGGCTTTTGTAAGAACGGAACTGCGGCGTAAACCGAGGGCTACCTGTATTTGTTCAGTGCAGAATTTTATCAAAAAAGTTTAAAATTTAATTTTATACCTGCAAAGTTGAGGTCAGAAAGGAGTTGCAGGAGTTTGAAAGATTAAAATGAGAAACAGTCAGACCAGAAACATAAATTCCTTCAAGAATTGCGTTGTGAAACACATTCTATGTAATTAACTCTACATTAATTGGCTGTCAATAAGTGTCTACGTGATCTTTGCTGCAGATCCTAAAATTTGTTTTCTCAGTACAAACAACACAGCAATTATATGCTAAAAGCATAAATAAAATGTAATTAAATAAATAGAGGTTGGTAGACAAAAGGAGTCTTTGTACAGGTTTTAAAGAATTATTGAATTGCTTACTGATTGTAAGACACAAGGTTATCGATAGAAAGTAATGGAAAATTATTGCACGGAATTAATGCATATTTATTTTCCTCCTTTTTGTGACAATTATTGTATTTTTATCTGCAAACCTGTGGACCTTGTCAGAATGAACGTTATTACTTTTTTACCTTGGTAATTGCGATCAGGAAATCCCAAAATATTTTTAGCATCAGTTGAAATTCAATTCATCATTTTTAAAATTCATCTTAAGGCCTTTTTCATTGGAAAATTACATTAATCAATCAACGTGTTCAGCCGGTGTTTTTTGAAGAGAAAATTTCGTAATCACTGTCAATGAACTTTAAAAAATCTCGCTTTCGTAAATGTTTATTATAGGCTCTTAAACTAGGACGTTACATTCACGATGAACTTCGTAATTTACGATTTCCTAGTTTTCTTGGACAGCATCTGGGTCACTGCAACTGCTTTTTATGTGGCATTTACTTCATCAATCTTTTTCTTATTCACATATTATATTATTTTTTGCTTAATGACAAACAAGAATATGTAATTTAAGTTTTTCTTCATTTTTTTAATATCAACATTAATTCTTTCATGAATTCTTCAGATTTGAATTTTGAAAAACACAAAGATAATTAATTTATAAATAGCCTGTTGAAAGGTGCAAGCAGTGGCGGCTCGTACATAAGTGCTGCCAAAAAATTAACGCCAAAAAAATTAACTTCGTTTGTATTTAATTTATAAAACGTAATATTGAAAAAATTGAATTTCGCCACAGAATTTTATTTTTTTAATCTCAACAACTCGCACCATCTCATAACTCCATTAAGGTGACCAACTATTTTTTATACAAAAGGAGTACAAATGAATTTTCATTGGATATGGTGATTGGGTTTGAATAAAAACACTCCATTCTCCATTCAACTATATGTTTTTTAAATAATTTCAAAATTCATATTCAAAAATTATATGTATAAACACGTTAAAACAAACACACTGCAAGTTGCATGCAACTTCACCTAGGCAAACCATTGTTGTAATCATAATTATAACATTCTGTTTTTCCAGGTAAAACCATGCAAATTGCAGTGCACATTTTCATAAAGTGTGCTCAGGTCAATTTTTTTCATTTGTTTTTTATTTTTTTTCGACTTATGTTAGGATCCACATTTTCATAAAGTTTGCTCAGGTAAAATTTTTTTCCATTTTCTCGTTTTCAAATGATTACAAGAAGGGTTGAATGTTAAAAATCGGTTTTCCTAGGTAAAACCATGCAAATTGCAGTGCACATTTTCGTAAAGTGTGCTGAGGTCAAATTTTTTTTTTTTTTGATTTGTTAGAATCCACATTTTCATAAAGTTTGCTCTAGTAACTTTTTTTTCCATTTTCTCGTTTTCAAATGATTACAACAAGGGTTGAATCTTAAAAATTGGTTTTCCTAGGTAAAACCATGCAAATTGCAGTGCACATTTTCATAAAGTGTGCTCGGGTCAATTTTTTGTTTCGATTTATGTTAGGATCCACATTTCCACAAAGTTTGCTAAGGTAAAATTTTTTTCCATTTTCTTGTTTTCAAATGATTACAACAAGGGTTGAATCTGAAAAGTCGGTTTTCCTAGGTAAAACCATGAAAATGTGCACTGCAAGTTGCATGCTTTCACCTAGGCAAACCGACTCTTACGAGTCAACCCTTGTTGTAATCATTTAAAAATAAGAAAATGGAAAACCATCAACCAATAATAGAAGTGATTATTTTTCTTTTAAATACTTTTTATTTCAAACTATCAGTTTTAAAAAATGTATTTAGTTTAGACGTTGAAGCCGTTGCATCAAGAGATGTTTTATGTTTATTAGTATCAATGTGCTTTGTTATTGCACTTCGTCGTCTCTGTTGCAGATTGTACATTTAACCATAGAATCATCATTTCCTTTGTTTTCTATAATAAATGGAAACTCTTTTGAAAGGTTAAAGTTAAATGCCAAGTTTTTATATTTTTAGAAGTACAAAGGAGTACAAAAGTGCATGTAGAAAGGCTGTTTAGGTAACACAATTTGATTAACTTTAAGCGATTTGTGAAGTATAGTTACGAAGAAAAAATAGATTTGAAAAATAAAGGTCGACCGCTGCCGGACGTTATTATTGAAACAAGCGGCATTAGTCGTGGAAAGCCATATAAACGTCAGTTCAACAAAGAAATTTATGCAAGGACTGAAACAAGAAAAATGCTCTTTTTTGCTTTCCATGTTTGCTTCTTGGTGGAGATAAAGCATGGACACAGGTAGGAGTGACTGATTTAGTACACTTGAGTGAAAAAATGAAAAAGCATGAAAACTTCAAAAGTCATCTTCACAATTCAATGGAGTTAGCAATATTAGGAACAATCTACAAAAAATAGGTAAGTTTAAATAAAAACACGACCCTGATTATATGAGATGCAAATTGCAGAACACCTGTTTTATTGTACCACGAGCCGCCACTGCTTCATCAATCTTTTGCTTATTCATTTATTATATTATTTTTTGCTTCATGACAAACAAGCAAATAATTTCGGTTTTTCATCATGAATTCTTCAGATTTGAATTTTGAAAAACACAAAGATAATTAATTTATAAATAGCCTGTTGAAAGGTGCAAGTATCGAAGGTTTTACATAATCAGCAGGCTTTAATTTTGGATACTTTGAGGGTCGGAAACTTAAAAAAAATGTCAACCGATTGACGCATGTGCTTTGTGATGTAAACAAGGTTCAAGGTCTGAGAAAGGCGCAAAATTGTATTGTATCAATGTAAATTAAAATAATTCACAGTTTTTCTTCCGGTGTTCATTTGTGTTGAATTGCATTATCACCATTTTCAAATTATTAACCAATTTCACCTAAAGAAATCAATCAAACTTTCGTTCATGTCTTAAATCCGTCAGTAAAAAGAAAGTGTGTCAAGAAGAATAAACACTGAAACTAAACTTAATGTTTTGGCCGATTATATTTTTGATAGCTATCTCACGCCGTTTGTAAATAAAGGCCAATTTGACGCTCATGAAATATTTAAAAAATTTAAAAATTATGTAACGGTTGTAAAGCAACCATTGTTTCATTAGCACCAAAATGGACTTTGAATGTTTTGGTCATAACGTACAATCAGCCATTGGAAACACTGCCGGTGATTGAAATGTGAAGTTTATTTATTTAAACAATACAATACTTTCACACCGACTATTATTCGTTTAAACAACCAATAGGAATCGTCGACATTTAATTTTTAACAGTCGAGAATTATTAAAAAAAAATGGTGCGATTGTTTGGAGGTAAAAATCGTAACAAGTTTTATGCAATTGTAATACTTAATCAATGGAGATCCTGTTCGCAAGAAACTTCAATTATACTTGAGCAAAGATCGAGGAGGGGCGCTACGAGAGAAGAGAATTGCGAACTCAGTTACGCTCTACAGTTTGAAAAGTGTTATTCTTATTTTTGAAATAGCATCCATAAGAATTTGCGAGGTGTGAATACAATGTGTGAAAATTTTTAGTGCGTGTGTTTGCGAATGTTTTGGTGTTGAATCATGGCTAAGGATATCGAACAGAACGAAATCAGCGAGGTAAGATTTTGAAAATGTGCCCTTTAAAATTAATGTAACTGTGTTACAAATCTTTTTAGAGCTAATTTTTGCATTTTTTTCGGTTTCCAAGTTAAATTTGGCACTTTTGGACATTTTTTGAATTTAATTTTAAAATAGTGCAGAAAAATTGTTGTTAAAGAGATAATTTGTTATTTTTTGTTTATTATTATCAACCGAAAATTAAAAAACATATTTTAATCCTAGCCAATTCAAAATTATATAAATAAGAAGTTGAAGTTTTTTCTAATAAATTCATAAAAAATTTGAAATTATTATTGTTACGCTACTTGCAATATAACTTGCACAAACGTAAAAGTATCCACAGTAGTTATTGGGCAGATATTCGTGACAAAAGTCTTGTTCGATTAGAAACTGGTTTTGTTACTTCCATGAAACGCTTTAGTTTTAATCGAACTAACGTCCTTCGAATTATATTGCCATTTTTTTTTTTGCTACAGCTTTATAGCCCTTTTTTGATTTTGCACTCTAAAAAACTCAAAAGGTTGCTCGCCTTATTCGACTACTCTATTTATATATTTGTTTTTCTGAAATCGGACAATAAATAACTGAGTTAGAGCGTGGGATGTTTATTAGGAATCACCCTGTAGCGTAATTGGATCTACAAATTTTGATTTTTGTCTGTAGCTTCAGCCATCATTGTTCCATCCAATATTATATCGATTTGTTCACATTTGGCCCCTTTTTTACTTTTTATTTAATTTACAATTTCCCATCTTCTGAATTTTGTGATTTTAACCATTTAACCATTAAAATTAATTGTAATACATAACTTTTTTAATCTAATGAACTTTAATTATGAATGATATATTATTAATTATATATTTGAAGCAATAAATTAAAAAATCACACTTGTTGTTTGTTTCCGATCATTGATGAGACAATAATTTAATGAGAAAAATACAAACTTTTAAAATAAGAACAAAATTTAAATCATGCAGCACCTCTAATGTTGCCCCCTCCCCCCTAATTTAATTTTGAAACAGAATACCAATCTACTTTGAGTTGACCCCAAGCCACAATTAAATAATTATAATTAACCAAGTTATTAATTAAAACATCAAATTCCGAAATTCCTGTTTATGCCTTCAGTTATCAAAATTTTGTATTAAAATTTTTTAGACTTTTTTATTTTGAACTGACGCCTAGCTGTTTTAAACAACGCAATAGTTTTTGATTTATTCAATGTTCTTTAGATCAAGAACCGAAATTGAAGTAGCTAATTTTTGCCGATTTCCGAGCTACGTCAAAAAGATTTACAACGTCGCAGCAGGTAATTACGGTTCCCCAGCAGGGATACTTTAACAGCAATAATATCCGAAATACTTTTAAAACCAGATTTCGTTTTCAAACAGTATGTTTGAAATAATTTATACTAAAAAGACTTTTTTTAAAAACAAGTTTTATTAAGACGTAGTAAAAATTTAAAACTAATTTTGATATTGACCTAAATGATTCAAAATAAAGACACATTTTAATAAAAGGTTGTTTTATTGAAAAAGTTTTTTTACTATAAATTATTTTTTAGTCTTGGACAATTTTAATCTTTATTATCCACATTAACTTAATAGGATATAAATTCAACTCTAAGGAGATATTAATTTTAAAAATCGCTCGTGAAGACCCCTTTAAATAAATGAATGAGAATAAGCTTAAATTATAATTTCTTTCTAAAAAAATTGTTTGACTTTTTTATCCCACATTAATTTAAAAAAATAAGCTGTAGTGGTAATAACTTATAATAAGCTAAAACTGCAATTTTCTGTGAAAACACAGCGCGTTAAGGGGTTATGTCAAAAAAATGTGAAATTGAATTTAAAAATTAAGCTTAAATTGTAATTTTTAAATTAATTAAGCTGTAGGGTTAACGACGTATATTGTTATTGTTAATGAGATCTAATTTTTGGCTTGTTAGTAAGAAATAGATTTTACGCCAACTGGATTTTTTTGTAGATAGATAGCATCGTTATACGTTAGAATGCAACCCCTCGAAAGCCGTTTTCATTATTACACATAAATTTAATATAAAAATGACCTTCCAATAAATAAATAATTTTGTTAACAGCGATTTTTTG
The DNA here is from genome assembly GCA_949768715.1 of Dascillus cervinus. NCBI lineage: Eukaryota > Metazoa > Arthropoda > Insecta > Coleoptera > Dascillidae > Dascillus > Dascillus cervinus. The sequence goes on from OX458322.1 coordinate 29,002,289, forward strand.
CACAGAACACTTCAAGTCTTAGATAACTGACCACAACCCTTGTAGCACACAATATTTACTTAATGTTTCTAAAATATTTAAAAAATATTCGAATGTTTTCGAATAATTTATTTCTGTGCATTTAAGAAATATTACATTTATATCAAGAAAAAAATATTTATTTTTCCATATTCAAGAAATATTAGATTTGCATAAAAAAAAATTATTTTTGTATATCCAAGAAATATTAGATTTATGTTAAGAAAAAATATTTGTTTCTCCATATTCATAAAAGATTAAGTTTATATAAAAACAAATTCTTTATATTCAAAAAATATTACATTTTGTATCAAAGAAAAAAATAAATTTCAAAAGATAAAAATCTGAAATATTATTGTATTACATAATTCGCTAAGACAATCATTTAGTCAAACTGGTCAATGGAAAATGTATAAATATTATTATATTGTATTATTATTGTATTGTAATATATTATTTTGAATATTATTTTTTATAATTTTAGTATAGATACATTTAAAAAATATTTCTTCCAAGCATTTAAAAACTACCTCTTAAAAAGATTAAAAAAATATTTTTATGGCATTTTTGTTAATATTTCAGAAATATTTCTTCAAAACATGTTTCTTAAAAATATTTCTCTAATCTTTTTAGGAAATATGTTTTAAATGTTTTGAAGAAATATTTTTTAAATTTTTTTTAGAAATATTTCTAAGATATTAACAATTAGTATAAGAGCTAGCAACGTCTCAAAAAAGTTAATTTTAAGACGGCTGATTTTTTGACATTTTCTTGCTTATTGAAGTTAGGTAGGGATGCGGACGTCTGGCACCTGGGAGCGGTTGCGTTTATTAGTGCGCATCCCCTTTCTACAGGTGAAAATTGAGGTTTTTCAAATCATTTTAAGATATTTTTTTTTTTTTCATAATTTTTTATATCCTTTTAGCAATATAAATTTATAATTGCCAGACAGTTATGTCGTTGCTAACACCGCGCCAGACACCATTTTAATAATAAAAAAAAAAAATTTTCAAGTCATTTTAATATAGCTGAAATTTTAATATGATTTATGATTTAAACTCGCATATTCTCTCGGAGACTTAAATCGGTCTGGCTTCTAATTAAACAACCGAATTTCTACAATAATTAATATATATAATATAAAAATAACAATTTAAGTATCAAAAACCTAGTGCAAAAACTTGAAAGAAATATTATAAAAATTAATATCAACATTCTTTATAAACAAAAAGAAAAGATTAATTTTAAATTATATCGAGAACATATTAATAAATCTAATCAAGTGAGTAACCTTGAATGGGAGTCATATTACGAGAAATGTACAGAAAAAATAGACAACATTATGAATAAAAAATATGAAAATTTAAATAGAAAGATCCACAATTTATTAATAAAACAAAAAAGTCCAGAAAAACCAAAGGATAAGATTAATTACATAAAATGGTATCCTAGAATTGTTAATTTATCGAACACAGTTTTAAATAAAAATGAAGAAAAGTTTTTAAATTTAGGATTTAGTTATAATATGCGTGGAAATAAAAATAACAATAAAAATAATATTGAAAATATGATTATTGATTGCGAAGCAGCTATATTAAAAGTTGAAAAAGAACAACAAGAGGTGGTAAGAGCACATTGTGTAAGTGTTATGGACAAAATAATTAGGAACTATAACATTGAAACAGAAAAATACAATGAAAATTGCAACAACAATAAAAGAGGTAACAATATACAACATAATTTGTTAAATAACATAAAACGAAAATTAAGTATTGATAATACTATTATAACAAAAGCAGATAAATCCAAGACTTTGATATTAATAAATAAGCAAGAATATATCGAAAAAACTTTGAAATTTATTAACAATAACAATTTTGAGATAATTAATAAAGATCCAACGCTTATATTTCAAACCCAGATTAGAAATTTGGTAAAAACTTCAGGCAGAATTATCCCGAAACAAAATCAATGGCGTAATATTAACATGAATCCTATGGCACCAAAATTGACTGCATTACCCAAATTGCATAAAATAGATATACCTATCAGACCATTAATAAATTACACTACGGCTCCAGCTTATAAACTGTCAAAAACGATAGCTAATGAGTTAAAAAATGTAATAAATTTAGAATATAAATAAACAATTAAGAATAGTTGGGAATTAATAAGTAGACTCAAAAACATTAAATTAAACAACAAATCAAAATTTATATCATTTGATATTAGGGATATGTATACTAATATTCCAATTAAGGAAACATTAAATATAATAGAAACTAATTTACACAAGTTACAAAGAAGATAATATAAAACAATTAATAAATAATATCAAAGTAATACTAGACCAAAATTATTTTCAATTTAGTAATAAATATTACAAACAGACGGATGGTTTAGCTATGGGGTCACCGATATCAGCAACATTATCAGAAATATTTTTGCAAGATCTTGAAATAAATATTATGAAAATGCTTATAGAAAAATTTAAAGTTATAAGTTGGTACAGATATGTGGATGACATATTTGTTATTACGGAAAATAACAATCCAAATGAAATATTACAGTATTTAAATGAATTAAGTGAGAAAATATAGTTTACAATGGAGTTAGGAGTGAATGATACAATTAACTTTTTAGATTTGAGTATTATAAAAAAAGATAATAGATTAAATTATAATATTTATAGAAAAAGCACACAAACGGACCATATAATCCATAAGGATTCAAACCACCCATACCAACAAAAAATGGCTGCGTTTAGAAATTTAATATACAGATTATATAATATACCTCTTAGTAAAGAGAACTTTGAGAAGGAATTAAGTATAATTAAACAAATAGCAGATAGCAATGGGTATAATTCTAAAATTATTTATAAACTAATAAATAAATTCAAATTTAGTAGAAGTAAATATAAAAGAGAGAGTCAACAAAATAATCAAAGTTTAGTAAATAATAAGGAACATGGAAAAAACTGCGTAAAATTTAATTATTACGGAGTAGAAACGAATAAATTAACTAAAATTTTTAGTAATCAAAATTTAAGAATAGGTTTGAAAACAAATAATAAATTAGAGAAAGTTTTTTATCCTAAAATTGAAATAGATGATAAATACAAATTAAATGGAATTTATTCAATCAAATGCAATACGTGTGACAGGAAATATGTAGGCCAAATGGGTAGAAGTTTTTACACAAGATACAATGAACATATAAGTAGCAGTAATACCACTTCAAATTATACAAAACATCTAAGAATAGAAAAACACCAATTTGGACCCATAGAAAATACCATGAAGGTAGAGAGGGTGATAAATAAGGGGTATAGAATGAATATTGCTGAAAATATAGAAATATATAAGTATAAAGAGAAAAATAAAAAATATAGTTAAGTAAACTTACTTTTTATTTCCTCAGATTTCCACATAATTTTGTATTTTAACACTTGAATTAATCAAGATATGTCCATTTTTCAGTTGTTACACTTTAAAAATTTTTTAAAAACGCACTTCACTACATTGAACATTTTAAAATTGTTTTGAAACTTTTTTTTTCTTTTTGTTTGTATAGAATTTTTAGATTAATTCTTATGATGTTTTTCTTCAATTTTTGTATTAAATTCCCTACGTTTTTATTTGTAGTTTTATATTTAATCTTTGCATATTTGGGGACAATTCCTTTAATAATGCACCATTTATTAAATTTTATTTTCGCAATGATGTTAACTATATTATCCTATATGTCCACATAAAGGAAAAGAAAAATGAAAAAGTTGAAGAAAAATAAAAAAATTATAAATGAACAAATATTTATATGTCAATAATGATTGTTTAATAAAAATGATAAATAAAATCAAATGAAGTAAATAAATATAAAATAAAAAATAAATATTTGTGATATAAGCGTGCGATAAATTTGTGGAAGGAGAAAGGGGAAAAAAGAAGTTTATAGGTGATAAATTAATAGTTACAGGTCTACTGATGATGCGGTTAGACCGCGAAAAACTAAGGTTTTGCTTGCATGTGAACAGTTTTTAGACATTTGTTAATTCGACTATAACATATAAAAATGTGTGTAAAAGTAATAAAAATTTTAATATGTAAATTTTAGTATGTAAAATGTGACGTGATTATAATTTGTTATAATTTAAAAAATATATAAAAAGAAAAAGTGTGGTGGGAAAAAAGGAAAATTTATATGGAAAAATTCAATTCAGTAAGTTAACTTTTTGAATTTTTCAAAACTAACAAACCGAATTTCTGTCTGGCAAATTTATATTACATTCTTCGATTACAGAACTATATCATATTAAAATTTCAGCTATATTAAAATGACTTGAAAATATTTATTTTTTTATTATTAAAATGGTGTCTGACGCGGTGTTAGCAACGACATAACTGTCTGGCAATTATAAATTTATATTGCTAAAAGGATATAAAAAATTATGAAAAAAAAAAAATTATCTTAAAATGATTTGAAAAACCTCAATTTTCACCTGTAGAAAGGGGATGCGCACTAATAAACGCAACCGCTCCCAGGTTACGTCCGCATCCCTACCTAACTTCAATAAGAAAGAAAATATCAAAAAATTAGCCGTCTTAAAATGCCTTCTCGAAAACGTACTAAATTATGTCATAAAAAATTTTCAAAAATTATTTTACCTTGTTCCTTTTTTATTCTCATGATCACTTTTGTTATAATTTAAAATATTTAAATGAACATTTTAAAAACACATTTACACACAAACCATTGTTTAGTCATACACAAAAAAATATATTAAAAATTTAATTGTACAGAGATTTTAGACACCAATAATTTTTTATATTGAGTTGGTGTTTCGCATTTTCAATAAAATCTCTGATCTTATTCTGCACGTTCGACCTTTATCATATTTGTCATAAAAATATTTTCTTTATAAGACCAAAAAAGCGACAATTTTGCAATTACGCAGCGCGATCGAACGCCTGCAAGCCTGCAACCTTTTCATCGCCTCTCATATATTTCCAGGTTTGTGGCCCCAAGCGAAACACGGAGCTAGAAAGCGGGAACGCAAATGGATTGCGCTCCGGTAAAACAAGCAGTCAGTATAAATCGAGACCGCTGCGGAATTTGCTGCATCACATCGCGGCCATGTCCATACTTTTATCGGGCGTCGTGCTCTTCGCGGCCTCTGTTACCTACTTCTTCGGATGGATTTTCACGGTGCAGCTGATTTTAGTGGCGCTAATCGCCTACCTGGTCGCCAGCGGCAAACACAGGTGGTTTTACGTGGCCTTGATGACGGCACCTCGCGATATTTGGTAAGTACGATTATTCGTCGAGCAAACAAGCGCGAAAGTTGAGAACGAAATGTGTGTTAAGCAGTGCACTCGTTTCTTGCCCCTGGCTTTCAAATTAAATATTGCCAAACAATTTTAGAACGCCGAATACGTTTCTAAAGAGAACAATTTTGGACTTGAATTTTCAATTTTATACCTGTTATACCTGTTATAGAAGTGAAAAATGCAATCCTGCAATCGGCTAAAAAATATGTTTTAACTGCCATGAGTTTCACTTTTCCGCGGTCATCGAAATTTGCAATTTAAAATCGGGCTTGTGACGATTTTTCGAATTTTACTACAATACTAAATAACATGCATAATAAAACAGGTTTCAATTGAATTGGTGGAGCCAGTGCAGGATTTACGTGTAAGCTACACAAGCTACACTTGGGGCCCCACTTTCTTAGGGGGCCCCAAAAAAAATTGTCTGGGGATCCGAAAATCATATTTGACACTGACATATTGACGGATTTACGCCAAAACGACATAAGCGCCATTTTGGTAAACTTTACAGGAGATAGAAAAAACCGATTAGTTGCTTTGAAATTTTCTGTATTTTAACCTTCCAGTAGTCGCATGCGGAGCCTCGCTCCGCACGACTATGCTTTTTTGATTTTCCAAGAAATTTCCCATTCTCTCGAACGGCCGTTTTCAGTACCTTCATAATTTATTGTCTAAATGTTAGCGGAGCAGATACATTATTTTTGCTTCTTTTGCATATTGCAAATCTTTGTATACATTTTGACATTTTCGGTTTCCAACAGCCCAAGGTAAATCTGTAATTAATCATTTTCGATACAAGTGCACTGTCCAATCATTTTCAAAGTGTGTGGTTGCTTGAAACAAGGCACGAGGCCAAGGTGTGTGATGGAAAAGCTGCGCGAAATGACAGCGTACGTTTTTTCATATTAAAAAAAAACCATTAATTTATTGTAAATTTTGAAGTTGTTTGACAAATCGTCAAGTTAATATTGGTTTGTTCAATATCCACTTTTTGGGGATATTGGGTTATAAATGTCGCAGACGGATTGTAGAATCCGCTACAATACAAACCGGCTAGCCGCATTATAAAACGGCTCGGTTTTGTATATGGGCTGGTTAACGTTTAGGCGGGTTGTAATACGGCTAAACGTTGGTCAGGTCTTACTGTAACGACGTTTCGCGTTCTCCAAATCAACAAAATGACTGGTCGCCGTTTTATAAAACGGCGAAAAGAGACTTTATATAAAGAAAACCTTTCCTTGTAGCCATGACAAATATAAAGTCCATAAGAAACAAAAATGGCTAAAATTGGAAATATGTTATCTGTATAGTAAACGAAATAGGTTAGAGATAGAATCATATGCTCTATTCAAAAAATTAACCTGTAATTTAGACAATAATAGGTATCAGCAGTGGGGTGCCTTGCAAAGAGACATGTTTTCAATTATTGAATACAAATACAATCAGAAAAAAGCTGCACACGTTAGAAAATTGGGGAAATTATTGCCAAATGAACAGGATCGGCTAAAAGACATTTCTATTGTTGAGAATATGTCTTCCCAAACCTTCAACCAGAGAGAAATTAGTCTACTAAATAAAGGACTTAAATTCGTCATCCCCAGTGATAATCCACCATTAGAAGACATTATTGTAGGTTTAGAGGGTGCGGGGCGACATCTTGACGAGAAGACAATGTCTATTTTTCGGGGTGCCTGTTACTTAAAGCTTTCGAAAAGTATCACCAAGAAGAATGATCCGAACGATGCAAAAGACCTTATAACTACTGTCAAGGGTTTGAAACAAAAAGATTGCATTTACATCAAGGCTGACAAAGGCAATAAAGTGGTAATATTAGATACTAAAGATTATTTCAACAGAGTTGACCTACTAATAGAAGAAGGCCCCTATAAAACTATCAAGAAAAATCCTTTGCCTAGTATGATTTCATCTGTCAAAGAAACCATCAAACGATGCAAAACAATCATAACCCCTCAGGTCAAGTTTCGAATCAGTATCTCCAATCCATCCATTCCCAGAATGTACTGTCTTCCCAAAATCCACAAACCCGGGAATTCAATGAGACCCATTGTATCCAGCATAGGGGCACCGACTTCTGGAATTTCTAAATGGCTTGTGAATGAATTTAGCAATCTCACCATCCAACCTGCCAGTTTCTCGATTAAGAATTCATTGGAATTTATTCAGAAAATTAATAACATCTCATTGGAAGATGGTGAGTTGCTGGTTTCATTTGATGTGTCATCTTTATTTCCCAGTATTCCAATTCAACAAACACTTTCCTATCTTGAAGACTTACTGATCGCCAACGATCTGGAGAAAACGGTGGTCAAAGAATACATGTCATTAACGGAGTTGTGTATGCTGCAGAGTCAGTTTAAAATCGGGGGCAAATTCTATGAACAGACAAGTGGTACTTCCATGGGTAACTCGTTATCACCATTCTTCGCGGAAATTTTCATGGGCCGATTCGAAACTGATTTTAAATCCAACTCGGTTTATTTCCCAAGAATTTGGTTTAGGTACGTGGACGACATCTTCGCTATTTTCGATTGCCAAAACCATAATCTAATCGATTTCATTGCCGACCTCAACAGCCAATATCCAACTATTAAATTTACACATGAAATAGAAAAAGATGGAAAGTTACCGTTTTTAGATGCATTGGTTATCAGGAAGAACAAGAAAATAGAAATAGATGTATACAGAAAGGAAACCAGTACATGTCGCTATATAACCAAAGATTCGAGCCATTGCCAACAACATAAAATGGCTAGTTTTCAATTTATGGTTCATAGACTGCTATCTTTTCCTTTAACGAAGCAAAGGTACTGGAAAGAACTTACAACCATTAGGAATATTGCGTCAAGTAATGGTTTCAATTGTAACATAGTAGATAACATTATACGTAGGAAACAATTCAAATTGTCCATTCAAAATTGTACCACTTTTAGCAGCGATACCGATCCTAAGGTCAGATTTGTTAAAGTTCCTTACGACCCAAGAGTTACAAATGGCCTTGGTGGAATCTTTAACAAATTTGACCTTAAAATAGTTCACAGTAATAACAATAGATCATTAAGCAGTTTGTTGGGTAATCCGAAGGACAAAAATAGTGATAGGGATATGTCAGGTATTTACCAGATTAGTTGTAGTGATTGTGATTTGGTATATATTGGGCAAACTAGACGTTCTATCATTACCAGATTCAAAGAGCATATGGCTCATATCAAATACAATAGACCAGAGAAATCTAGTGTTGCCCTGCATGTACTAGAATGCAACCATACAATAGGTATAGACAATTTAAAATTGGTTAGGGCAGAATCAGATTATAGGAATTTAAATAGTAGGGAAAGTTTGATTATATATAAGAATAGGAAAAAATTATTAAATAGTGATATGGGCCCCATTCCCAATACCCCATTGTATAGATTACTAGATTTGACTAACCATCCGTGAAACTCACTCAAGTGTTAAATTCACGGATGCGTAAATAATAGTATATAAGGCTTAGTTTGTAAAATTAGATTTAGTAGATGTACTGAAGATGGTGGCATAGCCACCGAAACGCGTCTATGTGAGTAATTTTATATTATTTTATATAAAATTTTTTTGTGATTAAAGGTTCTTGTTTTTATTTTTATTTTTTTTTATTTTCAATAAAATGTCTAACAATTCTTCCTTTATCAAACGGACTGAGTTATTCAGCGATTCATAAAACACCTAAAATTTTCAGTCAAATTGTAAAAATTCTCTGTTCATTCTATATTTTACAATCTCCCCAATCATTTAGAAAACGACTGAATTTACAATTCGCCGCCGACATCCACAATATGGCTGATTGTCACCCTACATTACACATAGTCAACATTCCGGCTAAATAATCTGCCTAAACGTTAATCAGCTGTTTTACAAAATAGAGCTGCTTTGTAAAGTGGCTAGCCGCTTCATATTGCGGCGGATTCTACAATATGGCTGCGACATGTACACCAAAGTTTAATTTAAAGTTTAAGTTAAAATTAGCTTGTTCAATGGTCCACAAGAGAACCAGCAAAATAATGAGTTTTCAGTATTTATTTTGTACAATATCTAGTAAAATTATTAAAATTTTGTGTTGTAGGTAGTATTCATTAAAGTTTTTTGAAAGTTTTTCTGCTGAAAATTTGTTTTTTATGTTTAGGGCATTTTTATACAATTCTGGCGTTTGTGGCCCCTTATGCCAATTTGATTATAACTTAAACTTTATTAACTATTTAGGCGTTTGTGTCTTATAATATTATGAAAATTTGCGATGCAAAACTTAAATAGGTATGGTGTAATAATAAAAAGAGCAACTAATTGAGCAAATTATATTTTTTTTAAAAAGTACAAAACGCAAAATAACAAGTAGGTACATGGAAAAATCTCAGGTAGTGGTTCAGTCAAAATCATATCGTTAGTTGAATCTTGGTTTATTTTATTATTACTTTCTAATAACACAGCCGTTTCTTCTATTAACATTTCATCATTTTCGTTATTTAAAAAAAGTGTATTATTTTGTAAAACTAAATTTAGGTATTTTACAAAGAATTCAGAGGTTTGGAATTATTTGGAGTTTGAACGTCTACTAGAAAATTGAAGATACTTGATTCAGTCTTATCGTTTGGTATAGTCATTTGCTTACAATTATTTGGCGTTTGAATATCCACTGAGAGATTGGAACTACTTGTTTCAGTCTTATCATTTGGTACAGTCATTTATAAGTCGCAGTTTTTGTTTTTTGACAGGTTGTGTTCCTGTAGCATAGTAAATATTTTTTCGTCCTGGAATTCATCCTTCTGAAAAGATCAAAATGGTATAAGCGCCAAAACTAAAACCACGATTATCTGACAGATATATTATCTAACTTATTAAATTAAGCAATTTTAGTTCCAAATAAATTAAAGTATAATTTCTGCTTGTAAAAATTGTAAGTTAGTTTCTAAGTATTACAAATTGTTTGTTTAATTGTAGTAATGTATTTGCATAGGAAAATGTCGCTTATGCCAATCAAATATTTTTGTAAAAAAATTGACATAAATGCCAAATGTTTAATTAAAATTTTGAAGATGAAAACAAAAATAACAATGAAAACAAATGAAATATTTAAGAAGTTTACCGTTCTAGAAATGGGAAAATATAAAAGTATAGCATTTCTCTACATACATTTATGAAATTACACTGTGTTTATGTGCTGTACTATTCTTAAAAGCTAAATAACTATTTACTATATTTGTTGTCGCTTATACCATTTAAAATTCTCTTTCAAATGATACCACTATCTCAGATTCGAATTTTTGACGTTTATGTCGTTTTGGTATAAATCCGTCGATATAATATCGGGACTTATAAAGGGCCCCATATCTCAAATAGCTTAGGGCCTTATCAAGTCTAAATCCGGCCCTGGTTAGAGCTCATAATTACAATTTCCTTCTTAAATTTGTGATCCCCTTAAACGAATTGACTGATCGTGGAACGCAATCTCGTCAGAGTCTCCGTTTCGGTCAATGGATTGTTGTCGATTAATTTTATTTGTTCAATGACTTCAAGGACATACAAATAAATTGTTTTTTTAGGGCAGTTTATGCGTACATCAGGCTGCTGCTGCAAATTCGGGGATTCCAAAAGAAGAATTTCACCTTAACGGATGTGTTCATGCAAAACGTAGCAAAGCATCCGAATAAAGTTTGCCTCATTTTTGAAGATCAAGAATGGACCTTCATCCAGGTAAAACGCTCACAAAAAATTACGAAATTACAGAACTTGCAGTTTTCTCTATGCATTGGATAGAATTTTCGCGAAAAAGTTTCTTTCTCGTATGATTCTCAAGAAATTTTAAGACTGCAACGGCAGAAAATTCGCCTTTTTAAAAAAGTTTTTTTTTTAAATTTTAAATTTCAACATTTTTCTTGAAATTTCACCTTTTTTAAAAAAATTTTGAAATTTCTACTTTTTTCTTGAAATACCACCTTTTAAAAAAAATTTAAATTTCACCTTTTTTTAAAAAAGTTGCAATTTTCCTATTTTAAAATACTTGAAATTTCACCTTTTTTAAAAAACTTGAAATTTCAACATTTTTCTTGAAATTTCACTTTTTTAAAAAACTTGAAATTGAAATTGCAACTTTTTTAAAAAAAGGTGAAATTTCAATTTTTTTAAAAATGTGAAATTTCAAGAAAAATGTTGAAAAAGTTTCTTTCTCGTGTGATTCTCAAGAAATTTTAAGACTGCAACGGCAGAAAATTCGCCTTTTTAAAAAAGTTGAAATTTCACCTTTTTTATAAAATTTTAAATTTCAACATTTTTCTTGAAATTTCACCTTTTTTTAAAAAATATTGAAATTTCAACTTTTTTCTTGAAATACCACCTTTTTAAAAAAATTAAATTTCACCTTTTTTAAAAAAAGTTGCAATTTTCCTATTTTAAATACTTGAAATTTCACCTTTTTTTAAAAACTTGAAATTTCAACATTTTTCTTGAAATTTCACTTTTTTAAAAAACTTGAAATTGAAATTTCAACTTTTTTAAAAAAAGGTGAAATTTCAATTTTTTTAAAAATGTGAAATTTCAAGAAAAATGTTGAAATTTCAAGTTTTTTTAATTTTTTGCATGCCATAACTACACATAACATTAACAATTTTCGTAGTGGTTCAAAATGGGACCGGCATCGCCCCAACATAAGAGCATTAGAATCTTGCGAATGAAATTACTTAATTAAGTTAATTGACGATAGTTTTTCGAGTTCAAAAGTTCATCGAATCTATTTTTATTTTTAGTTGGACGAACACAGCAACAAGGTCGCGAACGTGTTCAAAAATCAAGGGTTCAAGAAGGGAGACGTCGTCGGGATATATTTAGAAAATTCCCCGGAGCACATCTACACCCTTTTGGGTTTAGCTAAATTGGGGGTTATTGTGCCCCTCCTGAATTCAAATCAGAGATTAGCGCCTCTTGTGCACTCGATCACGATAGCCAAGTGCCAGGCTGTTGTCTTTGCCGCTGAGTTAACCGATGGTGAGGAATTTTTTACAATTTTTCTTAATCTTACAATGGATGGATGTTTGTGCACGAATTTAAAACCGGATTGTTATGAAGTTGACGTTATCGAAACTGCCAAATATTGTATTTAGTTTCACGCGAATGGTTTGTGGACTTTGTGCTATGGGTTCAGGCAATGCATTTTTTATTGCTTGAAATTTAAAAACAATTTTTGTTTTTTAAGTTTAGCATACAAAGTATTTTTTTATAGGCCAAGTAACAGTGCAAAATAAATGTCATAATTTAACATAAATACTACCTGGAAACCGACTGTGCGATTTTGTCAAAAATAGTTAGAATTCTGCATTGTTTCCAACTAGAGAATCATAATTTTTAATTTGTTCAAAACAATTTTCAACAAAAATTGCGTTTTTTTTAGTTTCTTGCTTGTAAAATGGAAACTAATGAAGCAATCTTAATGATGTCAATAGACGAATTGTAGAGAATTAAATTGCGAAGAGAATGAGAGGTCGAATGGCCCCGATCGGATAATTACAACCGGAGAAAATCCTGAAAATCCGGAAAATTCGGTGTTTTCTTAAAAAATCACAATTCCGCCATTTTTTAATTTTAAAAATTGAAACTTTGCACAAAAATATCTATTTACATATATGTACTTTATGTGTGCAAAACTCCGACCCCGTTGGACTATCAGTTCTTGCACAATCACCATTTCAATATATTTTTGTGATATTTTCGCAGAAGGCTGGATGCTGCTATGATTATCCGATTTAAATTTTAAAAACAGGATTGGAAACTAGACGCACACAGCAACAAAATGCCTATTTTGGTTTTTTCATAAAATACAGCAAAATAGCTGAAAAACGGTCGTGAATATGAGTAAAAACGGTCGAGCACGTGGAAGTGATCGAGTAGTGGGGGGTGATTGGCCGCTGAGGGGAAGCGCATCCCGGTTCTATTCTTATATAATGCGCTTCCCCTCAGCAGCCAGTCTCCCCCCACTACTCGATCACTTTTGCGTGCTCGACCGCTTTTACTCACATTCACGACCGTTTTTCAGCTATTTTGCTTCATTTTATGAAAAAACCAAAATATACGTTTTGTTGCTGCGCACGTCTAGTTTCCAATTCTGTTTCTAAAATTTAAATTGGACAATTACAGGAGCATCCAGCCCTCCGCGAAAATATCGCAAAAAAAATAGTGAAATGGCGATTGTACAAAAACTGTTAGTCCGTCAGAGTCGGGGTTTTGCGCACGTAAAGTGCATATAAGTAGCTACCTTTGTGGAAAGTTTCAGTTTTTAAAATTAAAAAATGTCGGAATTGTGAATTTTTTAAGAAAACACTGAATTTTCCGGGTTTTCAGGATTTTCTCCGGTTGTAATTATCCGATTGGGGCCATTCGACCTCTCATTCTCTTCGCAATTTAATTCTCTACAATTCATCTATTGACATCATTAAGATTGCTTCATTAGTTTCCATTTTACCAGCAAGAAACTAAGAAAAACGCAATTTTTTGTTGAAAATTGTTCATAACAAATTAAAAATTATGCAGAATTCATAATCGCGCAGTCGGTTTCCAGGTAGTATTTATGTTATGAAAAAATTCTTTATTGCTTGGCCTATTATTGAAAATGTGATTTTTTTTCTAATTTTAGCCATCACTGATGTGCTAGATAAATTAGACCCTTCAATAGCTTTCTACCAATTCGATACAACATTCAAAAACAAAACTTCCGGCAATTTGAGATTCCACAATTTCAATTCACTTGTAAGCGATGCCCCGTCAACGCCTCCTGTGGTGCAAGAAGAATTCAGTAGCCACGACAAATTGGTTTATATTTACACTTCCGGAACAACAGGCCTTCCGAAGGCAGCTATCATCACCAATTCAAAGTGCGTCAAAATTTAACCGATTTTTCTTTTATAGGCCAAGCAACAGAGCAAAATAAATGTTATAATTTAACATAAATACTACCTACCTGGAAACCGACTGTGCGATTTTGTCAAAAATAGTTAGTAGATGAATTCTGCATAATTTACAACTCGAGAATCATATTTTTTAATTTGTTATAAACAATTTTGAGCTAAAAATCGCTTTTTTTTAGTTTCTTGCTTGTAAAATGGAAACTAATAAAGCAATCTTAATGATGTCAATAGACGAATTGTAGAGAATTAAATTATGAATCGGATAATTAGAACCGCAGAAAGTCGGAAAAGCCGGAAAATTCGGTATTTTCTTAAAAAATTACAATTCCGGCATTTTTTAATTTTAAAAATTGAAACTTTGCACAAAAATAGCTAGTTATATTAAGGTGACCAACTATTTTTTATACAAAAGGAGTACAAATGAATTTTCATTGGATATGGTGATTGGGTTTCAATAAAAACACTCCATTCTCCATTCAACTATGTTTTTTAAATAATTTCAAAATTCATTAGTTCAAAAATTATATGTATAAACACGTTAAAACTAACACACTGCAAGTTGCATGCAACTTCACCTAGGCAAACCATTGTTGTAATCATAATCATAAAAGTCGGTTTTTCTAGGTAAAACCATGCAAATTGCAGTGCACATTCTCATAAAGTGTGCGCAGGTCATTTTTTTTCTTTTTTAACAGTGCAATTGTTTATTTAAAACAGGTAAATAATCACAACATAACCTCAACAGTGTAAAAACTCTAAAAATATCCCCGAAAGAGAAACACGAAAAGGTAAACCCAGTTTGGTTAGGTTAAGATAGGTTATGTTAATTTAGGTTTAAGATTTCTATCTCTGTCAATCTTTTTTTTTTCTCCCAGCATATTTACAATCTGTCCATATGGACAATAAGTAAATGTTTTAATAATAATTAAATAAATTAACATGTAAGCAATCACCCTGTGGCTCATGCTTTTTACTTTACCATCTTAATCCGACTTATGTTTGCTACTGGGATTATACTATTGTAGGAACTCAATTAATTATCAAACCTAGTTGCTAGATCTAATGGCTTAAACACCTCTTAAGTCTACGTGTGTCTGTTTGTTCTGTTAGTAGTCTCTTAGCTAATCGGTTAGGATGCACTTTTAATCGACAACTGTATCTAACACTATGTTTTTTGACTTCTTCTTTCACAGTTGGGATGCGCAGGTCACTTCTAATTATATTGTTTGTCACGAACCACGGTGCATTAACTATCATTCGTAACACTTTGGACTGAAACCTCTCTAGGATTTCAATGTTTGAGAGGGACGCTGTGCCCCAAAGTTGAACTCCGTAAGACCAAATTGGCTTCAGTACTGCTTTGTATATCAACATTTTATTTTCCAAACTAAGCTGTGATCTACTTCCTATTAGCCAATATAAGTTGCTAAGTTTGTGAGCAAGTTGTTTTCTCTTCATCCAAATATGCGTTTTCCATGTTAGTTTACAGTCGAGGTGCATTCCGAGATATTTAGCAGAGTTCTCTTGTGGTATAAAACTATTATTAAGTGTTACTGGTGGACATGTTTCCTTTCTCATAGTAAATGTGACTTGCACTGATTTTAATTCATTTACTTTTATCCGCCATTGCTTAAACCAGTCATGTATTTTGTTTAAATGATTTTGGAGAATTCTTGTAGCTATTTGTGGGTCTCTGTGAGACGCCATTACGGTTGTATCGTCTGCAAATGTATCAGTCGTGGTATCACTTGATGTTGGAAAGTCTGAGTACACTTCCCTGGGGTACACCGGAACGGATTGTTTCTAGATCTGTACATTCGTCTTGGTACCTAACTAAGAACTGCCTTTCGTCTATGTAGGATTTCAAAGTGCGGAATAAGTTGTGTGGGAGTTTTTTTTAATCTTATATAGCAAGCCTAGGTGCCACATCTTATCAAAGGCCTGCGTTACATCAAGGAATACAGCGGTGCAGTATTTTTGATTTTCCATGTCTTGATGATCTGGAATTAGTTGCCCTTGTTGAAAATATGGTTTTAGTCTCTTCAGTAATAGTTTTTCAAGAACTTTTGATAATACGGGTAATAGTCTATTAAATCTGGTTTCTTCCTGCGATCTGCAGGCCAATAAGTTGGTTCTCCTGTTGCTAGTGGTGTCAGGTTGTTTTCTTGCGTAGCTAGGTATAACTGACGACCTTTTGGGGATGGAATATGAGATCTAGAACCCCACCATGGGTGTTTAGCGTTATAATCGCCTCCGGCAATAAACCTATGCCCAAGGGTATTAAAGAACTACGTGTATTGTTGTTTTTTTATTGCATACTTTGGTGGGCAGTAAATAGCTGCTACTGTAAGTGGTCCAATCCAGTCTTTTACGGTAACGCTGGTTGCTTGTAAGTAGTGTTGCTCATAGTTTTTGTTTATGTGATGTTTTATTGCTGTTTTAATTAACAATGCTGTACCTCCATGGGCTGCTCCATCTGGATGTTGTGTGTCATATACAGAGTAGTGTGGCAATTTTAAGTGACTCTTCTTCGTGAAATGCGACTCTGAGATTAGCATTATATCTATATCATGATTAATTAAAAATGTTTTAAGTTCTTGGCTTGAAGAGCAGTGATAATGTTCAGCATAGAATCTAATTTCTCTGTGAGCTTAGTTACTATATTTTCTAGACCACTTAATCTATCATTGTATTGCTGGGTTACTGTTTGATACGTTTGCTGTTGATTTCTTGGGATTTGTTGTTGTTGTTGTTGTTGTTGTTTTAGCATAGAATCTAATTTCTCTGTGAACTTAGTTACCATATTTTCTAGACCACTTAATCTATCATTGTATTGCTGGGTTACTGTTTGATACGTTTGCTGTTGATTTCTTGGGATTTGTTGTTGTTGTTGTTGTTGTTTTAGCATATAATCTAATTTCTCTGTGAGCTTAGTTACTATATTTTCTAGACCACTTAATCTATCATTGTATTGCTGGGTTACTGTTTGATACGTTTGCTGTTGATTTCTTGGGATTTGTTGTTGTTGTTGTTGTTGTTTTAGCATATAATCTAATTTCTCTGTGAGCTTAGTTACTATATTTTCTAGACCACTTAATCTATCATTGTATTGCTGGGTTACTGTTTGATACGTTTGCTGTTGATTGCTTGGGATTTGTTGTTGTTGTTGTTGTTGTTTTAGCATAGAATCTAATTTCTCTGTGAGCTTAGTTACTATATTTTCTAGACCACTTAATATATCATTGTATTATTGGGTTACTGTATGATACGTTTGATGTTGCTTGCTTGGGATTTGTTGTTGTTGTTGCTGTTGTTGTTGTTTCCCATTTATCACTTGTGAATAAGAAATGAATGGTTGTCTGTAGTTCACTTGTGTTCGTAACTTGAGTATTTTGTTGCGTGATATTTTTTTCTCGCAACGCTGGGTATAGTTTCTGTTGTAGCTGTTTGCGTATGACGCATCCTTTGTAACTTGCTGGATGATTACCTTCGCAATTACAACATTTTACGTCTTTCCTTTTCTCCTTCCATGTACAATTTTCAGTCAGGTGGTCTCCAGCGTATTTTACACATTTTGGGTTTCTGTAGCAGTAGTTTTTTGTATGTCCGTGTTTTTGACATCGTGTACATTGTGGAATGTCTCTTTTTGTATAGGTTGCTCAAAACTTACTATCATTTGTAACAGGTGCTTGATTTTATATATTTCTTTGTTGTTTTCCTGTTGTTCTATTTCTACAAAAAACGACGAGGTTAGTATCTTGGTGTTTTTTCCATTTTCCGTTTTTACTTACTTATTCTTACCACTTTATAATTTTCTTTTTCAATTTCTTTTGTTAATTGTTTTATATCTACTGTCGGGTGTAAGTGGTAAGTGAAACATTGCGTATTTTTCTTTTTCAGCTCTTCCATAATAGGTAGATATTTTGTTGAACTTTCAGGCTGTTTCTTCACTTGGTTGTTATTTAGTGTTTTTAAGGGGGCTATTTTGTCAAGCGTTTCAATCAACGGAGTGATATTTTCTACTCCACTCACAAAAATCGGAGGTGATTTTATAGTTTTTTCCTCTGTTTCTTTTTCCTTTCTTTCTTCACTTTTGTCTCGTTCTTCTTCATTTAGAGAACTGTAAATGTTTTTTAGTGGTACAGGTACTGGTTTACCTAGCCAGTACTCGCTGATGAATGATTGTCGCTTTGTTCTGTTTGTGTGTTCGGGGCTAAATCTTTTTCTTTTATTTCTATATTCAACTCTATGCCATTCTTCTGGTTTTTGTTGTATCTGAGGAAATTCTGCCTGGGATTGTTGAGCGTTAGATATAGTTATTGGCTGATATATTTGAGATTCAGTATTATTGAAACTTGAATGTTGTAGGGGCGTTGCTTGTAGTGCAGCATTGTAACTTGTAATTTGTTGTGCGGGCATTAATTGCGGTATGTAGCTTATCTGTCGAAGCGGGATTTGTTGTTGTTGGGTTTGGTTTAGTTGTTGATGTTCTATTTGTATTGGAACATTTGGATCATAGTACGCCACTGGAAAATTAGCGGGCGTAGGTTGTCCGTACATATTTACCATATTTATACGTTTTATTTATACTCACTTATTTAGTTTTTGTTATATATTTTTATATTTAAAACACAGATTAGCCTATCGGCCACGTTATTGTATGATTAGTTTATCTCTTATCTTTCTCGGCGCGTGGAGCGATTAATAATAACAACTCTGTCAATCTTAGAGCAAATCGATTTTTAATTGCAATCGTGTTCCTCGCAAAACATACATAAGTTTTCATGTTTATATGACGCTCTAAGCAAGAAAGAAAAAAAGGTTTTCCTTGGGTTGGCTTTTTTCTCACTTTTTTTTCCTTTTTGTCTTTTTTTTTCCTGCCGGAAACGATGGAACAAAAATCAATTGAGTTGCTTCAGTATTAACGGAGCTACGGCCATTTTCTCGATTTGTTACACCCACTGCACTCCGATGTAGACGACAACCCTACTTAGGGAGCAGTTGGCGATGTGAGTTGTTGCTTGGAGGAACGGTAAAATAAATAACGAGTCCGTCAGTTTTTCCTTCCAGGAAAAACACGGAACGGAACGTTTAAGCAGTGTTATTATTTTGCACCGGAGTCAGAATCGATTTTTCTGTTTCAGAATCTGCTTTTTCTGACTCAGACCGACTCTTAAGAGTCAACCCTTGTTGTAATCATAATCATAAAAGTCGGTTTTCCTAGGTAAAACCATGCAAATTGCAGTGCACATTTTCATAAAGTGTGCTCAGGTCAATTTTTTTTCTTTGTTCGATTTATGTCAGGATCCACATTTTCACAAAGTTGGTAAGGTAAATTTTTTTTCCATTTTCTTGGTCCTTTTTACTCATATTTACGACTGTTTTTAAACTACTTTGCTGCATGTTATGGAAAAACCAAAATACACGTTTTGTTGCTGTGTACGTCTAGGTTCCAATTCTGTTTTTAATATTTAAATCGGACATTTACAGGAGCATCCAGCCCTCCGCGAAAATATCACAAAAAAAATAATGAAATGGAGATTGTGCAAAAACTGTTAGTCCATCAGAGTTGGGGTTTTGCACACATAAAGTGCATATAGATAGCTACCTTTGTGCAAAGTTTCAGTTTTTAAAATTAAAAAATGGCGGAATTGTGAATTTTTTAAGAAAACACTGAATTTTCTGGGTTTTCCGGGTTTTCTCCGGTTCTAATTATCCGATCGGGCCATTCGACCTCTCATTGTCTTCGTAATTTAATTCTCTACAATTCGCCTATTGATATGATTAAGATTGCTTCATTAGTTTCAATTTTACAAGCAAGAAACTAAAAAAAACTCGATTTTTTGTTGAAAATTGTTTATAAGAAATTAAAAATTATGATTCTCAAGTTGGAAATTATGCAGAATTCCTAAGTATTTTTGACAAAATCGCACAGTCGGTTTCCAGGTAGTATTTACGTTATAAAAAAATGCTTTATTACTTGGCCTATTTATTAAATTTCGCCGTTTCAGGTATATCTTCATAACGGCTGGTATATACTGGGTGGCGCGGTTTAAACACGAGGATAGATTTTATTGCCCCCTGCCGTTGTATCACACCGCTGGCTTGATCATGTCCTGCGGCCAAATGCTCATAAACGGTTGCTGCATAGTCATAAGGAAAAAATTCTCTGCTTCTGCATACTTCACCGAATGTCGCAAATACGAATGCACGGTAAGTTCCAAAACATGTAAATCAACTTCCCAAACATTTTTTCATTCAGGTGGCCCAGTACATTGGAGAGATGTGCAGATACATCCTCGCTGTTCCCCCAAAACCCGACGACAAAAATCACAAATTGAGATTGATCTTCGGAAATGGCTTGAGGCCGCAAATTTGGGCCGAATTCGTCGATCGGTTTAGCATTCCTAGAGTTGCTGAATTTTACGGCGCCACGGAGGGCAACGCCAACATAGGTCAGTCGGCACTTACAAGTTATTTTTTGCTCAATAAGTTGATTGCAGCCAATAACGACAACACTGTTGGGGCGATTGGCTTCGTGTCTCGGATTCTTCCAATGGTGTATCCGATTTCGATAATTAAAGCCGATGCGGCCACCGGAGATCCCATCAGGGACGCTCGGGGATTTTGCATCGAGTGCGGACCCAACGAACCTGGCGTTTTCATCGGCAAAATAAGACAAGGCGACACGACGAGGGCCTATTTAGGATATGTGGACCAGGAAGCTTCCAAGAAAAAATTAATCTATGACGTTTTCAAGAAAGGGGATTCTGCTTTCATATCAGGTCTGATCAGTGCTATTTTTCCCACAAATCTTCCTTCAATCTCTATCGTCCTTCACTTTATCTTTCCATTTGTACAGGGTGGGTTAAGTTTTACCGCCCCGGCCATAATACCTATTAAAGATTGAGGGGAAAGAATGCAATTTACATGTTACATCAGTTGAAGTTTACACTTTCGATTAGTGCTACAACTTTTCCAAATCATTTTTATTTTAAGCCAAAAAAGTAAAACAAAGAGTTTCGGGTAAAATTACCATGTTTGGTTTTTTATTTCAAAATTTGTCAAATTATTCGTAGCATTGTTAATTGCAATTTGATTCGTTAAAAAATTATTACTTTTTGAGTTAAATCAAATTTAACATAAAGCACGAAAAATACTTTTATTTATGACTTTCCAACAATGGATAATACGGTCTACCACGTAACAATACCTGATGATCGACCCATAAAACTGAAGGGAACGGCGTTTTAGTTGTTGCCAGGCCCGTATTCTGGAATTTGTTAGAAAAATAAAATAAGTTTTTAATAGGTAAATATTAAGTTTATTTTATAAAAGATGCTCAAAGTGGTGCCCTATTACCCATAAATTAAAAGCATTTCAAGCTTCTCCTCGACTGAGTATTGAACTGGCATGATTATACCTGAACTAAACACAAATGTTCACTATTCCACAAAACAAAGTTTTAATTTTCACTTTTTACCAACGATGTTTAAGTGTTGGAAGATTTGTTGCGAATGTGAATATTTCTTTATTCACAAAGTGACCTAGGGTTGTGACCAGGGTTTTTAAACTTTGGGTGAATTAAGCAATTTATTTTATGGGAAGGTTCAATAACCGATAGGTATATTGACTTTGCAGACGGCAAAATTAAAACACAAAATTGCAGACAGATATACTAACGAAAATTAGAAGCTGGTAAACGATTTTCTTATCAAGTTTAAAATCCAATATTGCAAAAATTATTTTTTATTATGATTATAATTACCGTGTAGCTGTTAGTTACGATGTTCTGAACTTTTAAAGAAATAGCGAAGACCCTTATTCCGGTCCTGTAAAATGTAACGTTGTACTTTTTAACTTAACTTATGACTGTCATAAATACTCAGTCAAGTACCCGAAACCAATACCATTGTTAGGTGAATTGGTCAGCTTATGTCGTAAATCATTTAAAAAAATACCCTCTAATACGGAAATGGCTTTATTTAATGAACCCAAATTAGTAAAATTATTTCAATTACATTAAATTGTGTGAAAATATTTTACTGTTCGTACATAAAAAGAACTAATAAATTGAGCAATTAGTAATTGAAAGAAAGCCAAAATTTTACCTGATTAAAAAAAAAAGATTTTTTCTTGGTTTCTATGTACCTTAATAATATAAAATTACTCATGCAATTTATGAGAATTGACAAATTATTTTAAAGGCCTATTTTGCCACGGGCGGTAAAACTTAACTCACCCTGTATATTCCAATCCTTTTGAGGTCTTCTGTTACCTCTTGTAGCCATATCTTGGTCCTCCTTGTCGAACTCCTTTATTTATTTCAAACTCTTCAGTTTCCTCTTTCTGTATTTTACCACTAATTGTTGTTCTTTTCACTGTCATCTGGATTAATCTTCTTAGTTCATTGCTTATTCTCAGTTCTTTCATAATGCGTTCATCATTTTCATTTTTTTTTAAATTGAAGGCTTGTTGAAAGTCTAGATGTGGTATTACGAACTCTTACTATAATTTGTTTGATTATGTATTACTATCATCGGTTCAGTTTCCCATTCTACAGGTATTTTCTCTTTGTCTCATGTATTCTTTATCAGTCGGTATATTTTCCTGTAGTTCTTCCCCTCCATACTTTAGAAGTTCAAAGTTCATACCATCTTTTCCGTTTTTACTTCTGTTAATAATTTCTTTCATTTTTTGCTGGTATTTCATCTACCATATCTTGTTCATTTCGTTCGTATTTTATTCTTCTGCTTCAGCTATATCAATTTCGATCAGTAATTGCTCCACCCTAAAGATTGTGGACAAATGCAATTTGCTTTTATTGCTTTAGCGTACGCCTTAATACAGGCAACACATCAGACTTTTTTATAATCCAGTTGTCATCATAATTACGGTAAAGTGCAGTGGATAATAGGTCTATGTGTAACAATGAAAACGGCCTTCGAGGGGTTGCATTCCAATATAACCTGTTCAACAGATGAGAAAATTTTTGTATTTCAATAAATTTAGAACGATATAATTTAAAGTAAAATAATAATATGCAGGAAGAATTTGTTAAATTTAACAATTTTATTTACTTATTGTTAGTAAAGAAGTTTTGTTATTACTGCTTGTTACTCTGTAATTTCTTAATTTACGCCAAAACGGGTTAGTATGTTGATACCGAGTATTTTTTCAACGTAATTTATATTTATATCGTAAATCGTTTTTAAAAATTGATTTTTAGCCGTTTCAAATTCTATTGATGACATATCCGGAATATCATCTATCCCCATATCACCATAATCAGAATCTTTAGTTTGAAATGTACGCGTTCTTTTAATAATTTTGCGGTTACTGTATTTTTTGCCAATTTGTTACAATATGCGAACAAACAGATAATGGAATGCAGCTGACTGTAGTTAAAATTTTAGGCCAAATAACCTGTCTGAAGAAAGGTTGTATTGTCGAACGTCATAAAATTTTATTACTTATTCTAGAAAATTCTGTTTTGAACTCGGAACAGATGTTGAATTTCGTATTCGAAAAGACTAATATTTATTAATAAATTAAAACACAATGAGTAAAAGATTAACCCCTTAAGGCACAGTTTGTGTTTACAGAAAATTGGACCAATCGCCAAATTGATATTTTGGAAATTAGCTTTCCATCTAACGTATAATGACGCTATCTACCTATAAAGAAATCAAGTTGACGTAAAATCTATTTCTTACTAACAAGTCAAAAATTAGATCTCATTAACAATAACAATATACGTCGTTAACCCTACAGCTTAATTAATTTAAAAATTACAATTTAAGCTTAATTTTTAAATTCAATTTCACATTTTTTTGACATAACCCCTTAACGCGCAGTGTTTTTTTACAGAAGATTGTAGTTTTAGCTTATTATAAGTTATTATCAGTACAGCTTATTTTTTTAAAATTAATGTGGGATAAAAAAGTCAAACAATTTTTTTAGAAAGAACTTATAATTTAAGCTTATTCTCATTCATTTATTTAAAGGGTCCTCCACGAGCGATTTTTAAAATTAATATCTCCTTAGAGTTGAATTTATATCCTATTAAGTTAATGTGGATAATAAAGATTAAAATTGTCCAAGACTAAAGAATAATTTATAGTAAAAAAACTTTTTCAATAAAACAAGCTTTTATTAAAATGTACGCCTTTATTTTTAATCATTTAGGTCAATATCAAAATTAGTTTTAAATTTTTACTACGTCTTAATAAAAGCTTGTTTTTTAAAAAAAGTCTTTACTGTAAATTATTTCAAATATACTGTTTGAAAACGAAACCTGGCCTTAAAAGTATTTCGGATATTATTGCTGTTAAAGTATCCCTGCTGGGAAACCATAATTACCTGCTGCGACGTTGTAAATCTTTTTGACGTAGCTCGGAAATCGGCCAAAATTAGCTACTTCAATTTCAGTTCTTGATCTAAAGAACATTGAATAAATCAAAAACTATTGCGTTGTTTAAAACAGCTAGGCGTCAGCTCAAAATAAAAAAGTCTAATCTAAGAGTCCAAAAAATTTTAATACATACAAAATTTTGATAACTGAAGGAAAAAAAAACAAATTTCGGAATTTGATGTTTTAATTAATAACTTGGTTAATTAAGATTATTTAATTATGGCTTGGGGTCAGCTCAAAGTAGATTGGTATTCTCTGTAAGATGAAGTATGAACCTTTTCAAAATTAAAAATAAAGTTATAAAAGGAATTGCGTTTTCCATGTATTGAAAATTTTTCTTACTTTGAAATAATATTACTTTTTTATTACATTTTTTAGGCGACTTGGTGATGGCCGACGAACTTGGATATCTGTTCTTTAAGGACCGGACAGGGGACACTTTCCGGTGGAAGGGTGAAAACGTGTCAACTTCAGAAATTGAAGCAATTTTGAGCAATCTAGTTTCGTACAAAGATTGCGTCGTGTACGGCGTCGAGGTGCCAATATTTTTATTCTTTTTTTGGTCAGAAATCGACAATTTAATTTTAGATCAGAGGCATGGAAGGCAGGGCAGGAATGGCCGCGATTTTAGACACCGAAAATTCGATTGAGCTCGAGGAATTAGCCAAAGGGGTGCGAAAATCCCTGCCAGCTTACGGTCGCCCTATCTTCGTGCGAATTTTAAGCAAACTGGACATGACTGGTAAATTTGTGACGAATCATTTCGAAATTCTATTGTGTTCTTGTAGGAACGTACAAAATGAAGAAATACGATCTGCAGAAAGACGGTTTCAATCCGAACGTGACGGACGACAAAATTTATTACCTGGACAGCAAAGGGGAGTACAATCTGGTGACGAAGGAAATTCACGAAAAAATTAACGATGGGACTATTAGGGTTTGAGGGGTTTTAAAGTTGCAAAAAATTGTGACTATGTGACTGAATTTTTTTATTTTTAAGTTTTTTATTGTTTGCAATACTTTTGTACACAAGAGGCAAGTGGGTAACTTATAAAGGTAATGCTTAAGGGCTTCCAAGTTAAATCGTAAAGTTTATGTATTACGTACTTATAGATTAAGTTTCAACTAGTCATTAGAGCCTCCTTGAATAAACAAATTGTTATTTTTTTTACAAATAAATCAGTCTGGAATTCATAATTTGTTTAGACTATATTTCAATGTTGATGTTAAATGAGTGCAGTAGATACTTATAGGCAATTCAAGCTAAGCATGCCACTCTAGCGTAAATAAATTCAACTAAGCGAATTCCTTGTTGTGACGTCACGTCGTGGCACGTGCGTTTGTTATTGTAAGTTTCTTGAATGAAAACGAACAGTGGCGGCTCGTGATACAATAAAACAGGTGTTCTGCAATTTGCATCTCATATAATCAGGGTCGTGTTTTTATTTATTTATCAACCCACGAAATATACCCGGATTTTGAAAAGTATCGGTTTCAGCATGTCCGCGCAATGCCAACTCAAAGGCTCCATAAAATTTTATACAGTTTATAATTTTTGATAGAACGTATCTATTTTTTGTCACGTTATCATTATGCTGCTGTATGTGTTTCCAATATGCCGAATTTAACTGAGATTGGATGTTGATTGTTCCTAATCTTGCTAACTCCACTGAATTGTGAAGATGACTTTTGGAGTTTTCATGCTTTTTTATTTTTTCACTCAAGTGTACTAAATCAGTCACTCCTACCTCTGTCCATGCTTTATCTTCACCAAAAAGCAAATATGGAAAGCAAAAAGGATCATTTTTCTTGTTGCAGCTACAAATCCAGTTATTCCTTGCCTAAATTTCTTTGTTGCACTGACGTTTATACAGTTTTGCACGACTAATATCGCTTGTTTCAATAATAATGTCCGGCAGCGGTCGACCTTTATTTTTCTAATCTATTTTTTCTTCGTAACTATTCTTCACAAATCGCTTAAAGTCAATCAAATTGTCCACAATATCCATTGTCAAAAAAACACCAATACAATACACGAACACGTAACTATAAAATCAAAGTTTACAACGACAAATCCACAAAGCGAAAAACCGCACGTAACATCACGTCCGAAATCTGGAACAGAACTGCACAGATAATAAAACATAAAATAGTAACTGACGAAAATTAAAACCCACGCACTTGAAGATAAGTTTCTGCGAACCTTGCAAATTTTTTGCCGAAGTTCGAAATTCGGGAATTCTCGATTGTTTTCGGGACCGTTGAAAGCGCCATCATAGAATACAATACATTTAATCAAGGACATTATATTTGAGTGACTAGGGTATGACAGAACTGCGTGAAATGCAGCACATAAAGAGCATTAAAGTAGCGAAAGAGTTTGGGTATGTGCAGGACGCGAAGGGGATAGAGGGGGCGTCTCAAGCAGTTCTGTGCACTGCCTCGAATGGCCCAATATAAAAACAATGGGCCACTCCGTTGAAACCACGACAAAACTTAGGTTTTTTGAAATGTTGGATCCTCGATTGCATGGAGACTTGCGATTAAGAAATTAAAATTCCGTGACGAAATTCAATTTTTTCAATATTACGTTTTATAAATTAAATACAAACGAAGTTAATTTTTTGTTGTTAATTTTTTGGCAGTTCTGCAGCTCTGCAGCACTTATGTATGTACATACCAGCCACCACTGATAAACGAATACTATTTCTAGTAAAAAAAAATACTTTTTCTACGACAACATCGAAATATGTTTATTTCACGAGCGTAAATTCAATCATAAACAACTACATTTTGTACAGAATTTCATTTCGCATCGGTTGCTAGGCAAGTTGCTAGACAACAAATGCGATATGAAATATTTCACATTCGGTTCACTGTTTTTTGGTCACAAATGTTACGGCGCCCTAGAAAATCGAATGTCATCAGTTTGCCGTCAGTTTGCTTCTGTCAACATTACGTTGCAGATAATTTCGTAGTTATTTTCGATAAATCTTGCAATTAATATGGAAAGTGATAGTGATAATGACTTGGAATTAGCACCTCCAAACATAACTGAAGTTGCAAAGTTCACAACATTAAATTTATTACCGGAAACGTCTAAGAAAATGTATCAACGCGCTTATAACTTCTTTTTTTTGTTTAAATTATGTTAAACGCGTGAGCAGAGGTTATCGTAGAAAAAGTATAGTATGCAACGCGCACAAAATGGCAATTCATACTCGTGCAAAATGAGCATCATTTTGTGCGTGTTGCATAATATACTATTATTTCATTTACACAAAAATGATGCAACATTTTTGTTAAATGGTTTTATGTCGAGAAGCTTTAAAGGTTTTGCATCGTCTCCTAAAGTGATCCCATTTTTCAGATGGTTTTTGCTGTTGTTAATCCAATTAATCCAATTCTGGCAGATGACAAATTTGCAACATAATTTTCTCATAATTTTCCCAATTTTTATATTTACAAAAAGTCACTTTAACCGGCGACGTGGCGTTAAAAATTTCTATCCTGAATATGACGTCACAATGTGACAGTTACCTATATTATCGATACGCGGTAAAACTAATTTGAATTCCCAATACCGTTCTTGCATTATTTTGTTGAGGATTAAATAATGTTGCTTAGGTTTATATGATTTTGACACTGCGTTTTATACAGGGTGGGGAAAAGGTATGAAAACCCCTAGAAATTTCGGAGGATTAGTAAAAAAAAATAACCAAAGGCAATAGATAATTTTCAACAAGGAATCTAATCGAGCTGAGGACTTTTCCAAACCCGGTTAATGTCTACCTACTTATTAATTTTGGCAACTACGTGAACTTAATTTACATGACATATCAATCGATATCGAATACATGATAAGCCTAAAATTGAAGTGGTTGGGAGGATGAAAAAAGTTTTATCACAATATTCAACCTAAAATTTAGTGTTGTGAGGTATGCAACCCAACATGTGTGGAGTCATGTTGAGCATTAACAATTTAAATTGGATAAATTTCACTAGATGTCACTATTGTAACAGTGCGGTCTGTGGTGCGGTTAGTACAAGTCACATCGAAGGCATTGTAAAAATAATATTTAATAAAAGTAATAATGTCTGCCCGGTACGATCGTGCTATTACTGTATTTTCACCAGACGGCCATCTTCTGCAAGTGGAATATGCACAAGAAGCCGTGCGGAAAGGATCAACAGCGGTAAGTTGTCACTAACCTAAAATTGCTAGGATGACACTGCAAAGTGTAAATAAAAAGAGTACCATAAATAAATTGGCTCTTCTCAGGTTGGAGTTAGAGGAACAAACGCTGTCGTCCTTGGAGTAGAGAAAAAATCAGTAGCAAAATTACAGGAAGAAAGAACCGTTAGAAAAATATGCTTACTCGATGAACACGTCGTCATGGCTTTTGCAGGATTGACGGCCGATGCAAGAATATTGATCAATCGAGCGCAGATTGAATGCCAGTCGCATAAGTTAACTGTGGAGGATCCTGTAACTCTGGAGTACATAACTCGTTACATAGCCAGTTTAAAACAAAAGTACACGCAAAGCAACGGAAGACGTCCTTTCGGAATGTCTTGCCTTATTGGCGGGTTTGATTACGACGGTTCGCCACATTTGTACCAAACTGAACCTTCTGGTATTTATTATGAGTGGAAGGCGAACGCCACCGGACGTTCCGCAAAAACTGTGAGGGAGTTCCTGGAGAAATATTACACAGACGAGGAGGTGTCAACTGAACAGGGCACCGTAAAATTAGCCATTCGCGCCTTATTAGAAGTAGTGCAATCGGGACAGAAAAATTTAGAAATTGCCGTCATGCGCATAGGCGAACCTCTGCAAATGTTGGACAGCGCGACAATTGAGAAGTATGTAACTATGATTGAAAAGGAGAAAGAGGAAGAAGCAGAAAAGAAAAAACAGAAGAAATAACTGCCGTTATTTAAATTTAAGTTATGCTGTAATTACTTACTTTTTGTAAGGGTTTCTTTGTCAATTTTTTTCCAATAAAATCGTCTCAATAATTATTAATCGTTTCGTATTTTACAGTGACATTTTTTCACGATTTTTGATGTCGTTATAGGCCAAGCAATTTAACATAAATATTACCTGGAAAGCGACTGCGATTTTGTCAAAGACAGTTAGAAGATGAATTCTGCATAATTTCCAACTCGAGAATCATAATTTTTAATTTGTTATAAACAGTTTTCAACAAAAAATCGCTTCTTTTTAGTTTCTTGCTTGTAAAATGGAAACTAATGAAGCAATCTTAATGATGTCAATAGACAAATTGTAGAGAATTAAATTGTAAAGGTCAAATTGCTGTGAACCCTGTTTTAATCAATTTAATTTTTAGTGATAATAATTACCTCGCATCCGGAACTGAAGATGGAGAAATTTACATTTGGAACATTTCCTCGCGTTCAGTTCACAAAAAATTCAGTATTCACACTGCCACAGTGAAAGCACTCAGTTTCGGTTCTGACGGCCAAAACATTGATTTCCTGCAGTCTTGACAAATTATTTCAAGTCACCGATGTGAACACAGGAATGGCCCTGTACAGCAAAACCATGTCTTCGCCCTTGCATTCTTTAAAATGGGAAGGTTTTCTTTTACTGCTCGGATCTGAAGATGGAATTTTGTACGTATGGGATATCGTTGAAGTTAAATTATTGTGTGAAATTAGAGCGCATTCAGGTAATCATTCAGAAGTTGAAATTTGCAATTAACTTAATTTCGTTGCAGGGGCCCTTAAAACGGTCAACATTTCTTGTGATAAAACGTTTGTAATAAGTGGGAGCGAAGATCATCTCATTAAAGTGTGGAAACCGACTTAATTTTATATTTTTATAAGTATTTTATATTTTCTGTAAAGAAGACTTAAGAAAGTATTGTGATGAGCTTTGTAAAACGGAGCGTTTTTATTAAATTTTACAAATTAGCTTGATAGGCCAAGCAATAAGTATTTTTTCATAACATAAATACTACCTGCTGGAAAGTGACTGTGCAATTTTGTCAAAGTCAGTTAGTAGATGAATTCTGCATAATTTCCAACTCGAGAATCATAATTTTTAATTTCTTATAAATGAATTTCAGCAAAAAATCGCGTTTTTTTTAGTTTCTTGCTTGTAAAATGGAAACTAATGAAGCAATCGCAATGATGTCAATAGACGAATTGTAGAGAATTAAATTATGAAGAGAATGAGAGGTCGAATGGCCCGATCGGATAATTAGAACCGGGAAAAACCCGGAAAATTCAGTGTTTTCTTACAAAATTCACAATTTCATTTTTTAATTTTAAAAACTGAAACTTTGCACAAAGGTAGCTATTTATATGCAATTTATGTGTGCAAAACCCCGACTCTGTCGGACTAACAGTTCTTGCACAATCTCCATGTCATTATTTTTTTTGCAATATTTTCGCGGAAGGCTGGATGCTCCTAAATAATTGTCCGATTTAAATTTTAAAAACAGAATTGGAAACTAGACGTGTACAGCAGCAATACGTATATTTTGGTTTTTCCATAAAATGCAGTAAATAGCTGAAAAAACTGTAATAGAACAAAAAATGTGGTTGATGCACAATGCAAAACACAAAAATTTTGATAAGAACTGTTTTTATTACTTAATGTAATACAATTACAATTTTTGAAATCATGAAATTTTGATAAGAACTGTTTTTATCATTTATTTAAATGTAATTGACAGAAAGTAGCTACTATGACAAGCAAAAAATACACAAGCTCTTCGCATACATAAACGTTATTAATACTACCTGGTTTTCATTTAAGTATATTTTACTTTTGAAACCAACTTAATAATTTTATGGTTTCGCCCATGTAGGCCATGTTTTTATATTGAGGTGCTTATTTTATTATTTTTGTATTATTTTATTAGCTTTCATGTTGGGATGCTTCATTTTGTAGACTTGTAAACTTATTTAAAACGTCTCGTGGTTGCTTGATTGATAGTTTTTACATTCGGTCTGAAGAGGGAACTGTGGTACCTCTCGCGCTGATGTTTGATTCTTTCATCTGTTATAATTCTGCTTTCGATTAGGTTTTTCGTTCTCGGGCACTTCCCGGGAACCACTCCGTTGCGAGTCATTAAATAACCTAACAAAACCGTATGAGTTTTTTTTGGAACATCGTTCCTTTTCCTCTCCAAAGGAAAATCAAAATTTTCTGGTTAATCAAAAAATAGTTTCCAACGAACGAACACACACTGTAACGCTAAAAAAATTATGAAGTTTAGAACAGATTTGTTAAAATTCATATTTGATGGCATTTCATTATGTTTTTCAACATTGCTTTTATTTAAATATTTATTATAATATAATAAAGCTTGTAATAAAATAGGGGTCTCTATTTTTCATAGAATTTCCTTTGATTACAAAATTATTAACTGTTAATAAGCTTCTTTTGGAGATTTGGCAGCTTCTGTAGAAAAAGTTGTCCGAATTACAACAACCAATCAATCAGCAAAGTTAACCAAGGTCTGTCTCACTGACCTGAAGAATAATTGCAAATTATCTTAATTCCAGATCTCTCAATTAATTAGTGACGACTATTATACACCAACTTCTTGTCTAAGGTTTTCTTGATTCTCAAGTACCATAAAGCACACCTACCTATCACAAGGAATACAACAGTTGAAAATGTCTGCATGTTTTAAACCAAACCCTCAATTTATCATAACGATTCTTTGACGCTTTTATGCAAACAGCCAAATTTGCAGTATTTGCATCTTCAGGTATTTTATGTACATCTTTTTTAATGAATAAAATATCTTCCATCAATTCATTTAATTTGGGACTGAACCAACCTGAACCTCATTACACTTGTAACATTTTACACAGTTTTCATTTAATTTAGAGAAACTCAACAACATAATATAAGTAGTAGATATACAGGGAGCGCCAGCCAACTGGAATAAATTCTTTTTCTCAATTATTGTACATATTGAAAAAAAATCCAGAAACACGTCAATTTTAGTCTATCACTTGATAGACTGATTGCTGATTGATATATTTTTTATTGTATTACATTACTAAGAACGAAGCGCTATTAATTTTTGATTTTTAATGCGTTGTAGCGAATTTCGTTAAACAGATTAATTTTTTTTTACTCTTCATTTTTGCAATAAATTTTTAAACCATATCATTTTTGAATAGAGCATGAAGAGACCTTTCAAATGAGGTATCACAAGCCCCCTTTCCCATTTAAAAATTTGGGGGTTTCAACTGTCACTCGAAGGGGGTTGAGGTTAGGGATGAAATTTTAACTTTACAGGATATCATGTGATAGACTAAAAATTACGTATTTCTGTATTATTTCTCAATATGCGCAGTAATTGAGATAATGAATTTATTTCAGTTGGCTGGCGCTCACTGTATATATTTCTTTAGGAATTATTAGGGGGAAAATTATTTTTCTTCTTTTTTTTTAGACTCCAACTTGACAACATGGCATATTTTTCATAATATATTCAGTGTAAAACCAGCCTGCAGGTAGCCAATCATCGATCTACCCTTCGCACGACTTTTTGAATCATGCCTTTGAATTCACCTTTAAGTACTCCCACTATTCTTACGTACATAAGTAGTAGTAGTAGTAGTTACAGTTCGTTTCTATACCAAAAACATGATTCTTTTTACAGATTTTCTTAACCATATTTATTTAAAGTATTGTTGTCATAGAATCTTTAATTAACCATAGACAGCTATCATACGTCGATGCGAAGCCTTGCTTGCATACAATAAGCGACTTTAGTTGATATATTTTGAATCGTATTGTAGTGAACTGAATTTAAAAATTCTAATTTACGCCTGCACCGTCGGCAACCCGACACACGCACCGAGTTAAGTAGCCAGAGTCTTAAGCCAAGTTGAGTAGAGTAGAGGGCGGGACCGGTTTAAGAGCCGCGAAGGGTTGTGGGGGAGAAGCTAGCGGGCCCTGAACCGAAGAAGACGCTTCGAGAAAAAGTGGTTGTTTTAATTTTATTTTAAAGTGTCTTGTTGTTTTGGGGGTGGGTTTTTAATTAGTGGAGCAATTTGTGCAGGATCTCTTAATCCGGGTATCGTATCTGGTAGTTTTTGTTGACGGTTACAGCGCGTGGGGTAGGTTAGTTAGCATGTTAGATTTAGTAGTATGAAACTGTAGTTAGATAACGAATCGGCCTAATCGCGCTTTAGTTTTGGTTAAGTACGGGAACGGCAAGGGTTAGCATGCGTTTTTTATCGCGGGGGCGAAGAAACGCGGGGTTTTTCCGTTGTTTGTAAAGGGGACGCGGGTTACGTGTCGTTAAGGGTCAAAATCTCCGCGTGGCGTCATGTAGCCGCTCCGTTAGGGCGTGCCTTCCAGTGCCGGAGTATCGGGAGGGCCCGTTACTTAAGCGCGCACTCGGGAGCGCTTAAACCGGATTTGGACCGACGCAAGGTTTAAAGGGTTATGCGGAGGCGCCCAATTCTACACGAAGACCTCGATGGGAACGACCGGTCGAACGTAATTATAGGCCGGTTCGTCGCATGTGTGTTCCTTGGTTAGATATTGTATGTTCTAATTGTAAACATGAGAAATCGTCCCTTGATTAATTTAAATTACCACCTGCGCGTAATGTGGTCATTTAGTTATCACCCCCGGGAACTGGTTGCAGCTCTTACCAGTGGCGGAGAGCAAGATTTTGTGTTTCCATTTCCGCGGTTGTGAGTATAACCCTAAAGGTTTTTGTATGTTATTATGCTGTGTATTGTGCTATTTATAATTGTTGTTGTTTTGTACTCGGTGGTGGGGAACCTAGCCAATAACAGGCGGGACATCATTTATAGGCCGAGATTGTTGTTTTTATGTGTGTCTAATTGCTGTGCCGTTCTTTCCACCGTTCGAAAAAGGCAGTAAGGCAGAGTTACGGACCACCCTCTACGGCGCACTGTACATATCGTGTGCCTGGAAAGGCAACAGTTCGTAGCCCGGTTAATTTATCATAACGAATAGTTCTTGTTATTTCATGCTTCAAGTGATAATAATGATGAAATCATGTCCATCATTCGTACTGCCTTGCCAATCAAAATTTATCCAGGGTCTGCGGTGTGATCTCCGATATGTTTCAGATGATTCGACATTACAACCTAATTATTTAACATGTGTTTTTTTATCACATACCACATCTCGTTTATGTTTTTATTTTGTATGTTGTTTATTTATAAAAAGGGACGATTTCTTATGTTGTGTATGTCGGTGGTATTAATTGCTTTCTTTGTTTGTGTATGCTTTTGTTTTTTTTTCATGCCTGAGGAATCGGTTTGGGGAGGTTTCACCGATTCCAGTTTATGGCATGAGCTCTCCGCTCTTACTATTTTGATTTAATTAAAAAGGCATCCTCCACTATGATATTGTTTTATTGAAGACACCTCTTCCCCTAAAAGTCTCACCGTTGCATCCAGAACGCTTGCCGCATTGTGTAAACGCAACGAGGAGTCCTACCGACATTCTAGACGATCACAATTTTGTTGGCCAATTTGAATTTCGCGGTTTATTTTTCGAGCGTTCGGGATATTTCGAATATTTAAATTATTTCGGCGGCAAGTTTGGGTCATTACAGATTTGGTGCCGTGACCAGGATGCAATTGAGTGAGCTTTTTGTAAGGGGTGTCTACGGGGGCGTAGTTTAGTAGGTTTAGCTAATTCCTTCCGTCTTCCTTGGCTTTATGTGCGTATACTGGTTGCCGTTTTGTAGCAGGTAGCCTGGAAGGACGTGGACGAGGACGCAGGACTGCCAACGGTAACTCTAGCGCACCATTGCCATAGGTAGAGGCAGGAAGGAAGAGAATAGCGGAGCGAGGAGTTACTCGCCCACCTTGTGAGCGGACGTGAGGGAGCAAAACCAATTGCAGAGGTGGCCAGACTGGAGCAAACCCGAGAACCAGAGTCGGGGCAGTGGGACCATGCCGGTTGAGTGAACCCTCCTGATCCAGTCCCAGGAGATAGTCCCAGAGTTGTGGATCCGGGGCCTTCCATTGGCGGATATCGACCGCGACGCAATTCGGGACACAGCAGTCAGAACTCGGCCGACGGTTGTAAGCAAGGGGTGCATACGGCTCGAGGAGAAGTTTAAATTCACCTACCAACCAAGAAGTGCCGTCCGTCGCTATGATGCTCGCCACGACGAAGACACTTGGGGGCGTCTGTAGTGAACTGAATTTAAAAATTCTAATTTACGCCTGCACCGTCGGCAACCCGACACACGCACCGAGTTAAGTAGCCAGAGTCTTAAGCCAAGTTGAGTAGAGTAGAGGGCGGGACCGGTTTAAGAGCCGCGAAGGGTTGTGGGGGAGAAGCTAGCGGGCCCTGAACCGAAGAAGACGCTTCGAGAAAAAGTGGTTGTTTTAATTTTATTTTAAAGTGTCTTGTTGTTTTGGGGGTGGGTTTTTAATTAGTGGAGCAATTTGTGCAGGATCTCTTAATCCGGGTATCGTATCTGGTAGTTTTTGTTGACGGTTACAGCGCGTGGGGTAGGTTAGTTAGCATGTTAGATTTAGTAGTATGAAACTGTAGTTAGATAACGAATCGGCCTAATCGCGCTTTAGTTTTGGTTAAGTACGGGAACGGCAAGGGTTAGCATGCGTTTTTTATCGCGGGGGCGAAGAAACGCGGGGTTTTTCCGTTGTTTGTAAAGGGGACGCGGGTTACGTGTCGTTAAGGGTCAAAATCTCCGCGTGGCGTCATGTAGCCGCTCCGTTAGGGCGTGCCTTCCAGTGCCGGAGTATCGGGAGGGCCCGTTACTTAAGCGCGCACTCGGGAGCGCTTAAACCGGATTTGGACCGACGCAAGGTTTAAAGGGTTATGCGGAGGCGCCCAATTCTACACGAAGACCTCGATGGGAACGACCGGTCGAACGTAATTATAGGCCGGTTCGTCGCATGTGTGTTCCTTGGTTAGATATTGTATGTTCTAATTGTAAACATGAGAAATCGTCCCTTGATTAATTTAAATTACCACCTGCGCGTAATGTGGTCATTTAGTTATCACCCCCGGGAACTGGTTGCAGCTCTTACCAGTGGCGGAGAGCAAGATTTTGTGTTTCCATTTCCGCGGTTGTGAGTATAACCCTAAAGGTTTTTGTATGTTATTATGCTGTGTATTGTGCTATTTATAATTGTTGTTGTTTTGTACTCGGTGGTGGGGAACCTAGCCAATAACAGGCGGGACATCATTTATAGGCCGAGATTGTTGTTTTTATGTGTGTCTAATTGCTGTGCCGTTCTTTCCACCGTTCGAAAAAGGCAGTAAGGCAGAGTTACGGACCACCCTCTACGGCGCACTGTACATATCGTGTGCCTGGAAAGGCAACAGTTCGTAGCCCGGTTAATTTATCATAACGAATAGTTCTTGTTATTTCATGCTTCAAGTGATAATAATGATGAAATCATGTCCATCATTCGTACTGCCTTGCCAATCAAAATTTATCCAGGGTCTGCGGTGTGATCTCCGATATGTTTCAGATGATTCGACATTACAACCTAATTATTTAACATGTGTTTTTTTATCACATACCACATCTCGTTTATGTTTTTATTTTGTATGTTGTTTATTTATAAAAAGGGACGATTTCTTATGTTGTGTATGTCGGTGGTATTAATTGCTTTCTTTGTTTGTGTATGCTTTTGTTTTTTTTTCATGCCTGAGGAATCGGTTTGGGGAGGTTTCACCGATTCCAGTTTATGGCATGAGCTCTCCGCTCTTACTATTTTGATTTAATTAAAAAGGCATCCTCCACTATGATATTGTTTTATTGAAGACACCTCTTCCCCTAAAAGTCTCACCGTTGCATCCAGAACGCTTGCCGCATTGTGTAAACGCAACGAGGAGTCCTACCGACATTCTAGACGATCACAATTTTGTTGGCCAATTTGAATTTCGCGGTTTATTTTTCGAGCGTTCGGGATATTTCGAATATTTAAATTATTTCGGCGGCAAGTTTGGGTCATTACAGTATTGAATTACCCACTATCGATAGCTTTCTAGGGTTAAATCAATTATCGAAGTTAAGTTAGTCAGTGTCAAGTGAATAGCCTAATTGAGGAATAGCTGGAATGACAAGTTCTTAGATAAAACCATGCAAATTGCAGTGCACATTTTCATAAAGTGTGCTCAGGTCAATTTTAAAAAAATAATTTTTTTTTCGACGTATGTTACAATCCACATTTTCATAAAGCGTGCTCAGGTATACATCGAGTTGATGATTTGCGCTTATTCTTTGGTGAGTTTTGGACTGGGTGGGAAGGAACGGAAACTGAATTTTATTGCCAACAGGGTGAATCCGGGGGCCCGCTCGGTTCGAAGGTGGAGAAACTGGAGGATCACAGGCAGGTCGCCGATTCTGTCGGACTCACGGTTATTGCACAATCGTCATTTCAATTTTTTTCTGCGATATTTTCCCGGAGGGCTGTTTGCTCCTGTGGTTGTCCGATTTAAATTTTAAAAACAGAACTGGAAACTAGACGTACACAGCACCAAAACGTTCATTTTCGATTTTCCATAAAATGCAGCGAAATAGGTGAAAAACGGTCGTGAATGTGAATAAAAACGGTCGAGCACGCAAGTGATCGAGTAGTGGGGGGAGATTGGCCGCCGAGGGGAAGCTTTTTATATAGGAATAGAACCGGGCTGCGCTTCCCCTCACCGGCTGTGACTTCTCTAACCCAGAAACGATTTTTCTGACTAATAATCTGCTTTTTCTGACTTAGAATCTGATTTTTCTGACTCTGATTTGTCTGACTGTGACTGAATGTGATTTTTCGGAGCCAGAATCGATTTTTCTAATTCAGAATCTGCTTTTTTGGCTCAGAATGTGATTTTTCTAAGCTGATAAGGTTTTGATGTTTTTATATTAAAAAAATTATAAATGAAAAATATACGAAAAGAAAAGTTCAAAAAATTCATGAGAAATTACATTAATGAGCGACGCGATGCCAGATGATAAAAACTGAAAATAATAATTAGCAACAATTAATAACTGAATACATAGCCAAAGTTTCGTAGCAGTATCTTTAAAATTGATACTTTTTTAGCGTTGACCATTAATGTTGGAGACCCTGTACAGATGAAAACTGAACAACCAAACGTGGTAGTTGGTATCTTTATGTTTTATTATCTGTGGTTGGTATCCTACAAAAATGGCCGTTTGTTTATGTGCACCTGATGTGCACTGAACTGCGCGAACTTCTAAAATGAGTGGGAATTAGCATTCCGGTTGTTCCCGAGTTAATTTGTTCATTTCCTACACATTGTTAGTTTAGTCATTAGCCAATTTTTTGTTGTCCGTGCCAGTCGACCGTCCACAACTCGACATGGAGAAAGGACGGTATAAGTGAATGATCGTTTAATTTCACAAATTAACTTTGGAAGTTTCCAGGTTTTCACTCCTACTCCTGGATCCAGGTGAAATTTATTTTGAAGACTTCAGTGCAATTTTAATAACGCCGGACACAACGCCGAAAACTTACGAATTAAAAAAGCAAAATGGAAGGTTAAAAATGTGTTCAAAATCTCTGGTGTTCGATCCCAAGGATATAAACAAACCGATAATCAAAATCCCCTTAATGGACTGTGTAATTTTAGAACAGTGGAAAGGTAGTGCTAGATTTTTGAAAAACGTTCACAACGTTTTATCGGTTGATTGTAAACAGTACATCGAAATGTTGGAGGGAAATGTTACTGCCCCTTACAAGTTCTGTGAGTCGGGGAAGTTTCTGTTCGCACTGAATTATGCCAACATCAAGGACATTTTGCCTCGCATTTGCCAGCTGCAGAGGGCCAGCACGTTGCCTGCTGCAGAACAGGCCGACATGGTAAGCAAATTTCTGCGCAGAAAAATTATCCAGCAAAATGTGTTGTTTAGTTAACAAATGTAAGTTTATTTTATTGCTTGTGTAGATAAGATTGCTTGATGGAATTTTAAGTCGGTGAATAGCCTTCATTCATTTTAATGAGCATGAAAAGTTGCATCATTGATTGAAAAAGAAATTTCCTAATTGGAGGAAGGTGTCCCAACTGGAAACTTTAATTAACGCTGTTTTCAACATTATTTTTGTTTCCTGATTTCAATATGTCCGATTGCATATCTGAAATTAAAATTGGCGAAAATTCTACTACGAATACTATTTAAACGATTACACATAATTTCTGTGTGTATCCCAACAAAAGTCCAACTTCTGTTGAAGTATCAGCGTCCCAAAAATTAGACAAAATACAGGGTGATTCCTAAAAAACGTCCCACGCTCTAACTCAGTTATTTATTGTCTAATTTCAGAAAAAATATAATTAATTAGTCGAGTAAGTACTACAAGAAGGTATTAATTTGGATTTTTTCCCACATTAACT
Source organism: Dascillus cervinus (assembly GCA_949768715.1). Lineage (NCBI taxonomy): Eukaryota > Metazoa > Arthropoda > Insecta > Coleoptera > Dascillidae > Dascillus > Dascillus cervinus. The sequence goes on from OX458322.1 coordinate 29,042,375, forward strand.
TTAATGCGAAGCGACAGTCAACTTCTTTTTTTCAAATGGCGCATTGTATAATTTTTTTAATTTATTGTGGTAGAAGATTGTTTTCTAAATCCAATGATATATATAATAACTTGACCTATAAGTAATATTAAGGAGAAAAAATTTTTTTATCAAAATAAGTCTGGGTTCTAATAAAAAAATTAGAATGCCTTGGAAAACAATAAGATAAACGCCATTCTTTTATTGATATTTCTGCAATTAACAATAAACACATTTTCATTTGTGTTTATGAATTTTTTAGTAAATATGATGTTCATACCTGCGTCGTAAATCTTCCATATCAAAGCACTTTATGTATAAACAATAAAATAATTATTGTATTGAATAAAAATTAAAGTTAAAATAGATATAAAGAGAAACACGTAATCAACTTTTTACAGTTAACAACTCGTAACGATCGTAACGACGCTTGTAACGATGTTGTTACCATACGATGTTAGTCAACGTCATTGCCGTTACGTAACGATGTCGTTATGAGATACAGAATTGCAATAGTCGTTGACGAACGACAACCGCCTGGTAACGACATCGTTAGGAGTTACAGAATAAGGGTGTAAGTATCAATATACGAGTTTCATTCAAATTTTCAGCTATTTTATCAAGATGAAGTTATTAGATATGATTGGATTTAGAAAAAAATCTTCTACCACAATAAATAAAATAATGTATACATTGTCATTTGAAAAAAAAAAATTGACTGTCGCTTCACATTGAAGTTAGTGCGGGAAAAAATCCAAATTAATACATTCTTGTAGTACTTACTCGATTAATCATTTATATATTTTGTTTTCTAAAATCGGGCAATAAATAACTGAGTTAGAGCGTGGGACGTTTTTTAGGAATCATCCTGTATATACACCTTCATTTTATATTTTCGTCAAAATTGTCATTTAACAAAGTTGTTTCAAAATCTAAGAGAAGCTTTAATTTTCATGCTAAGAAAAGCGGAAAGTGTTACTACATCTTATACAAACTAAAAGTATGAATTTTTTTAATATTTTTTTGGACCCATTGTTAGTAGATGATTTTTAAAGTGGAAGTACAGGGTGTCACATCACTTGAGCTTTAATTGATAGTTATTTAAATTAACATTTAAAACTGGAAATTCCTAGCCTTATACCAGAGACATGCGTTCACCAAATTTCAAATAAATAACTTTCAATTGTGAAGTCTGTTTCACCGCCGTTACACCTACTAAAGTTAATCCTTTATTTTGGAAACACCTTATTATTTATTTAGATATTATGTAATCAGAGAAAAGGTCAGTTTCCGAATATGTGTCAGGTACAATATTATTGTCTAGAAATTCATTTTTATAAATATTTTTGTTTATTCAAGTGTTTACACATAAATTTAGTTTTTTATTGCAGTGCATTTATGCTAATAACTGTTGTAATTGTGCAAGCAAGAATTATTATTTTGCAAGCTTAATTTGAAATTATAAACCACATTTATTTTCTATTATTGTTTTGTTCTAAAAATAGAAGATGATGTTATGCAAACGACACACAGAATTGACTCATATTTTTCACGCTTTTCAGCATTAAATAAGCGTTCGCTGCAAAAAATTAAATAATAAAATTTTGCAGATAGCAACAATAGTCCACTCGAGACAAGCAAGAGTGAGTTTTGACCAATTATGGCTGGATTTGTACGAAAAAGCCGTGTTGGAAACCGAGGCGGATAAAGTCACACCGCTTGTAGTAAATCCAGGGAGAGTTTTACTGTCAACTTCGAGGCTCTATTTTCAACCCTACAGCAATATTGAAAGTGTACTATCAGAAATAAATATGTCGTTTAATGTACTAAAGGTTTTCTTGTAGTATCCCGTTTTGAAAATTAATCTAAACAGTATTACCAGGATAGTCAAGAGAAGGTTTTTACTTCGCCAAATCGTAAGCAGTTAATTTAAATTTTAATTGAAATTAAAATGGTGGTTTTAGGGTTTGGAAATTTACTCTGGTGAAAACAATAGCGTGCCGCATATATATTTAGCATGTCGCAGCCCTGCTGATAGAGATTACTTATATGAATCTCTGTTGGGACAACCCGAATTGAAGCTGTGCAATTTGGAACAGGATGTGATGACTTTGCAGTGGCAAAATGGAATCATTTCCAATTATGATTACATTCTTTACATCAACAGGTTGGTTAAAATTGCATTTTCCATTCTTTTTTTTAACTCCTTATGCCCTTTCGAGTGTCGGATTTGGAATTGAGTTGCACCTCCTTCACCCTATTTCTTGCCAGTTCTATTGTTTCCAGCCTCTTAAATTCTTTATCTGTTTTCTTCGTATACTTTTCTCGTATTATCTCCTCAGATCCTAAATTTTAATTCTGTAATACTCCTTTTCTTCTTTGTCTTCTTCAGTTAAGTTTTTAATTCCTCCCTTCTTAACTTGTATTCCTCCATATCTTCTGTTACTTTTGTTTTTAGATATCTTTTCTGTGTCTGTTTCTTTCTTTTAATCGCTAGTTTCACTTCTTCATTCTATCAGCTTGTTCTTTTCTTACCTTTCCTGCATTTCCTGGTTCCATCCCAATTCTATTGTTTCCATCCTCTTCAATTCTTTATCTGTTTTCTTCATATACTTTTCTCGTATTATCTCCTTTCTCAGATCCTAAATTTTAATTCTGTAATACTCCTTTTCTTCTTCATCTTCTTCTGTTAAATTTTTACTTCCCCCCTTCTTAACTTGTATTCAACCATATCTTCTGTTACTTTTGTTTTTAGATATCTTTTCTGTGTCTGTTTCTTTCTTTTAATCGCTAGTTTCACTTCTTCATTCCACCAGCTTGTTCTTTTCTTACCTTTCCTGCATTTCCTGGTTCTATCCCAAATCAATTGTTTTCAACCTCTTCAATTCTTTATCTGATTTCTTCATATACTTTTCTTGCATTATCTCCTTTCTCAGTTCCTAAATTTTAATTCTGTAATACTCCTTTTCTTCTTCTGTTAAGTTCACCATCAAATCTGCCATCACAATTCTCCGTTGTGTTTTCCAAATTTTAAATTAAAATTTTTTTTCAACAGCTTGGCCGACCGAACAATGAATGACCTTACACAGTATCCAGTTTTTCCGTGGGTAATAGCTGATTACACAAGCGCTACCTTAGACCTGAACAATCCAAATTGTTTTCGAGATTTATCAAAACCCATAGGAGCCTTAAACGAAATCCGCTTGCAAAGATTATTAGAACGCTACGAAGAAATGTCCTACCCCAAGTTCTTGTACGGATCCCACTATTCAACCCCAGGCTTCGTTCTTTTTTATTTAGTGAGACTGTACCCCCATTACATGCTCTGTCTCCAGAACGGCCGTTTCGACCACCCTGACAGAATGTTCAACTCGTGCGCTGATGTTTACAAAAACTGCTTAAACAACATGTCGGATTTCAAAGAACTCGTCCCTGAATTCTATGATGTTGAGCAAGAGGGTAAATTCTTGACCAATAATTTGGGAATTAATTTCGGACACCGTCACGATGGAATTAAAGTTGACGATGTGGTTTTGCCGCCTTGGGCCGAAGGCCCCAAAGATTTCGTTGGAAAGTTGAGGAAGGCCCTGGAAACGGATTATGTTTCAAACTCGTTGCATTTGTGGATCGATCTCATTTTTGGTTGTAAACAGAGGGGAGAAGAAGCGATCAAGGCAAATAATTGTAAGGATTTAATTGATTTTGTGGAATGAAAAAAAAATTGCTCCCTTTTAGTGTTTTATTATTTGTGTTATGAGGGAAGTGTCGATTTGGAATCTATAGCCGATTTGAATGAGAGGCATGCAGTCGAGGTGCAAATAATGGAGTTTGGGCAAATACCGAAGCAAGTATTTAAAGTTCCGCATCCACAAAGAAAAGTGGGATTGATGCTGACGGAACTTTCACAAGTAGCCGAGTTAACAATAAACGAAAGTAAGGTTTCTTTATTAATTAATTCATTTTATTCATTCAATTTTACAGGTTTAAATGATCCTTGGAAAAATATTGCAGCTTTAGAATTAGAAACAACCTTCAGCACGCACAAGGACGCCGTTAGTTTCCTCTCAATTTCGAGCGACGGTGCTAAAATAATTTCAGTTGGGCACGACTCGAAACTCAAAGTGTTTTCCATAGCTGACAACCGGCAAATTCGAAGTGCTAACATAGGTACGATGCCCCTTAGTAGTTGCATCCAATTACCCAACACTAGTATTCTTGTGATTGGAAGTTGGGACAATAATATGTAAAAACAATTGAATGAAAATGTTTTAAATCCTAACACTACTTGTTATAGAATTTTATATGATTTGGACTACAGCAGAATTACCCAAAGTGTAATAGCTCATGAGGATGCCGTAACTTGCATGGCTTTTGGCGAAACGTTAAATCTCTTGGCGTCGGGCAGTGGTGACTGCACAGTCAGGATTTGGAAAGGCATGGCCGCAAATAATACAATTAAACCCGTCCAGTGCTTGATGTGCCAGTTAGATCACAGTTCCCACGTTGCTTGCCTCTGTTTTGATCTGTAAGCTAATTACTTTAATTTATTGTTTCACAGGGTTCACAGCAACCTGGAAAACCTGGAAATGTCTGGGAAAAATCAGAGAAATTATGTATTTTATTAAAAAATCAGGGAATTTATTTTATTGTGCCTGGAAAATAACTTTGTTTAAGTTCAATGTCATACTTTCTAATTTCTAGAAATTTGACAACTGTTTATGATTTCCCAAGTTAAGCAGAACTTTTTATCAAGAATAACTTTCTTGCCAATTGGCAGATACGAAAGTTTGCAAGAGTGTGCCACCCCATTTGTAGACACACTGTATATCTATGTCTACTATGTTTTGTAAATCAGTCGAACAATTGACACTATCCTATATAAGTTGAACTGAAAATTTTGACTGGTTTAGTTAAAGGCACAAATTACTAGAAAAAGGTTAGGGAAAATACTGGAAAACCTTGAAAAGTCGGGGAATTTGAAAATGCAGAATTGCTGTGAACCCTGTTTTAATCAATTTAATTTTTAGTGACAATAATTACCTCGCATCCGGAACTGAAGATGGAGAAATTTACATTTGGAACATTTCCTCGCGTTCAGTTCACAAAAAATTCAGTATTCACACTGCCACAGTGAAGGCACTCAGTTTCGGTTCTGACGGCCAAAAATTGATTTCCTGCAGTCTTGACAAATTATTTCAAGTCACCGATGTGAACACAGGAATGGCCCTGTACAGCAAAACCATGTCTTCACCCTTGCATTCTTTAAAATGGCAAGGCTTTCTTTTACTGCTCGGATCTGAAGATGGAATTTTGTACGTATGGGATATCGTTGAAGTTAAATTATTGTGTGAAATTAGAGCGCATTCAGGTAATCATTCAGAAGTTGAAATTCGCAATTAACTTAATTTCGTTGCAGGGGCCATTAAAACGGTCGACATTTCTTGTGATAAAACGTTTGTAATAAGTGGGAGCGAAGATCATCTCATTAAAGTGTGGAAACCAACTTAATTTTTTATTTTTATAAGTATTTTATATTTTCTATTAAGAAGACTTAAGAAAGTATTGTGATGAGCTTTGTAAAACGGAGCGTTTTTATTAAATTTTACAAATTATAGCTTGATAGGCCAAGTAATAAAGCATTTTTTCATAACATAAATACTACCTGCTGGAAAGTGACTGCGCAATTTTGTCAAAGTCAGTTAGTAGATGAATTCTGCATAATTTCCAACTCGAGAATCATAATTTTTAATTTGTTATAAACAAGTTTCAACAAAAATCGCATTTTTTTTAGTTTCTTGCTTGTAAAATGGAAACTAATGAAGCAATCGTAATGATGTCAATAGACGAATTGTAGAGAATAAAATTATGAAGAGAATGAGAGGTCGAATGACCCGATCGGATAATTTGAACCGGAGAAAAGCCTGCAAATTCAGTGTTTTCTTAAAAAATTCACAATTCCACCATTTTTTAATTTTAAAAACTGAAACTTTGCACAAAGGTAGCTATTTATATGCAATTTATGTGTGAAAAACCCCGACTCTGACGGACTAGCAGTTCTTGCACAATCTCCATTTCATTATTTTTTTTTTGCAATATTTTCGCGGAAAGCTGGATGCTCCGATTTAAATTTTAAAAACAGAATTGGAAACTAGACGTGCACAGCAACAAAACGTATATTTTGGTTTTTCCATAAAATGCAGCAAAATAGCTGAAAAAACTAATAGAACAAAAAAAAGTTGTTGATGCACAATGCAAAACACAAAAAATCTGATAAGAACTGTTTTTATTACTTAATGTAAAGAAGACACTAATGGTTTAAAAATTTGATGATTTGGACCGCGATTTTGCCGAAACCTCGTGGCTTACGTTTCGGCGGCCAGAGTAGCGTCTCTGCCACATTCGCCAAAAATTAGTAGCATTTCAGTCTGTTCTTCAAATGAATATTGAAAAGGCATAATTACTGTTCAGAATAGCTTTCAAGTATACTTAACAAAAACTACACAACTCAAAAGCACGAAAATATTAACCAATTTTCAATTTTTTAATGCCAAATTAAAGAGAATTTCAATATCTACGTATGACCCGAAATATTATTTTAAATAGTTATTTAAAAAGTGTCAAAATTAGCAGCAGAAGTAGGTCAATATTAGGCATTTGGTCGAATTTATTTTGAAATAAATAAAAAGAAATTCAAAATTTTAACACTAGGCGTACTTAGATTTGTGTTTTCTCTACAATTTGGCTTATCAGTGACTGAGTAAGCAAAGCTGTTTTAACAATGAGTCACTTTCAAAAATTAAAAATAGCGAGTTTTAAATTCCATAGAAGATGTAAGTACGGGCCTGGATCTTATTACTCATAGCTCGTGTCGATTGTACCTCAGAACCACTTTTACTGAGGACAGTTGTAAATCAGCCTGACACCAGTTAACGAGAGTTGTCATTTAAAAGGATTCGACGATAAATAAAAGTGTTTTGCATTACATTATTTAATATTTCGATTTATTCAATCACTACCTATATCTAAATTCCGCTTTGCATATCATCATAATGTACGCATTACGTAGATGTAGTGGAAGAAAAAAAAAACTGATAACTTTAATAATTTGATAATAAACCGCTATCAAAGTCAACTTTCACATCAATTTTGCTTTCTAAAAAATAATTATGACATGTTGTAGTATCAAAATTGAAGATCATTTCCTTCCATTTTCATCTTTTTTTGACCATTATAAATAGGTTAAATTTTAAAAATGCCATACGATGGTCCACTCTGTACATTAGAATTAATTTGCTTTAAATTATTTGTCCCATATTTTTATTATGCAGCTTTCTGAGGTAAACCGAATAAATAAATGTTGCTGGGAAATTCATTTACGTGCTATGCAATAAGGTCGAGAATCGCTTACTTCGTCACACAGTGGCGCCATGCGCGAAACTACCTCATTTTCGTCCACCGAGTGGGCATATCTTGAAAGTTAAAGTCTCATACGGGTTGCCTAGATTTTGACCACGTGTTGCCCGCGGCCTATCTGTGCTGTCAAACGTCAACGTTAATTTGTTGCGAGTTTTGTGCATAGTTGTTGAAAAACGAAAAGCCAACGAATCTACCTTGGTTTTTTCTCTGCCATAACTTCAGTGTTTGAAGCAGGGAGAGGTTTTGCACGTGGTTTGCAATTCAATTCACACAGATAATAAAAAATTTCAATTCACTTCCCGATAAAGATGGATAATTGCTATGATTTGAATTCATTTCAAATTAAATTGGAACAAACGGAACTTATAATAAAAGACGAGCCAGAAGAAGTTGCCATAGAAAACAGCTCACTTGATATCATATACGATAAAAGTTTTCCAACACCTGTTATCAATGATCAGTTACTGAATACCCAGGTATAGTTTTATAGTTACAAACTAGAGTTTTAGAAGAAATTGAGCTTTTTTATTTCAATTTTTAGGTTGAAGTTGTTCCGTCAATATGTAGAATTGAAGATTCAAATAACATTCAAGCATATCAGATGAAAAACTTTGATTCTAAATTTGAAATGAAGGTTGAAGATTACACAATTCGAGAAACTTCAACAGCAGAAGACACATTGAAATCGAAGGTAGGTAAACAATGCGTCATGCCGAATTTATGTAAAGAGCACAAAAGACAAGAGTGTGGAAAATGTTTAAAATAAATCGGTTATTATCTAGTTTTCACTTGAAACTTTTATAAGAAATTAAAAGTAATATCATCATTCTCTATGAAAATTGCACAAAATAAACTACAAATGTGATGTTCCGTCTCATCAATTGTAAGATGCCAATTTCTGAGGGGGTTTCTTTGTCACGTTTACCATTTATCTACCTGGTTTTAGCAAAGAAATATCTTTGATTCATCGTGTTTGTTAAATCAAATTCTTGCAAATTTCAGAGGAATGTTGATAATTATGATTTCGATGCACTTGAAGTTAAATTAGAACACGAAGAATTGATCATAAAAGATGAACCAGAAGAAGTTATTGAAAATACTAGCTCACTTGAAATCATCCAGTTGGACACAATTCCTGTCACCCTTGGTATTCGAGATCGTATTGCAAATACTCAGGTAAATTTTCATATTTACAATGTGAAGGCTTAAATTACATTTTACTTGTTTTAATTTTTAGATCAAAGTAGATCCATCCATATGTAGAACTGAAGATTTGCTTAAGATTTGTACATGCGCCGTTGAAGTTATTATGATTCCGCAGCATGTGTTCACCACAAAAATGGAACAGTACCGTGGTTCTAAATTACACAACATAGGAGAAGCAAACTATGATGATGAAGATTGTATGGTCCAAGAAGACAGTGTTAACTGCAAAGTATGTACATGAAGGGTCATCCCAAATCTATTTAAAAAGCATAAAAACAAGTGTGGAAAATGTTTGAAGTACCCCGTTGTTAAATAGTTTTCACTTGAAACTTTTATAAGAAATTAAAGCTGATATCAAAATTTTCATTGCAATTTATGTAAATGAAAGTGCAAATGTGATGTACCCTCTCATTAATTGTAATTTGCTAATTGTGGAGAAGGTCTCTTTGTCTCGTTTTCCATTTATCCCCCTGGTTTTATCAAAGAATAATTTTTAGTGCATTATTACAAAAGAAAATCAAAAGTTTGCATCTCTATTGTACCATAAAATATTTTTAATAGTTTTTTTATTCCAGTTTGATATAGTAATCACTAAAATGCTTCCATATTTTCATCTAATATGTTAATTTTAAATTGAGTGTGTTAAATCAAATTCATGCACATTTCAGATGAATGATTTCGATGCACTTGAAGTTAAATTAGAACACGAAGAATTGATCATAAAAGATGAACCAGAAGAAGTTATTGAAAATACTAGCTCACTTGAAATCATCCAGTTGGACACAATTCCTGTCACCCTTGGTATTCGAGATCGTATTGCAAATACTCAGGTAAATTTTCATATTTACAATGTGAAGGCTTAAATTACATTTTACTTGTTTTAATTTTTAGATCAAAGTAGATCCATCCATATGTAGAACTGAAGATTTGCTTAAGATTTGTACATGCGCCGTTGAAGTTAGTATGATTCCGCAGCATGTGTTCACCGCAAAAATGGAGCAGTATCTTGTTTCTAAATTACAAAACATAGCAGAAGCAAACTATGATGAGGAAGATTGTATGGCCCAAGAAGACGCTATTAAATGCAAAATATGTACACAACAGGTCACTCAAACTTTATTTAGAAGGCATATGTTACGCCACAAAATTACTAAACACAAGGATGGCGACCGTGAAAATGAAGATCTAAAAGTGCACAAACATAGCTACAAGAGCAAAAAAAGTTTTGAACACAATGGCAAATTCAAGAAACACATGTTGCTTCATGATGACAAGAAATCTTTTAAATGTCAACACTGCAATAAATTTTATACCGATAATGGCACTCTTAAAAGACACATGTTGATTCATAAGGGACTGAAACCTTTTAAATGTCTACAGTGCGATAAATGTTATACCAGAAGTAGCCATCTTAAAAGACACATAAGGACGCATAAGGGACTGAAACCTTTTAAATGTGAACAGTGTAATAAATGTTTTACCGACAATAGCTATCTTAAAAGCCACTTGTTGATTCATAAGGGACTGAAACCTTTTAAATGTCTACAGTGCGATAGATGTTTTACCAAAAGTAGCCATCTTAAAAGCCACATGTTGATTCATAAGGGACTGAAACCTTTTAAATGTCAACAGTGTAATAAATGTTTTACCGTAAATAGCAATCTCAAAAGACACATGCTGATTCATAAGGGACTGACACCTTTTAAATGTCAACAATGCAATAAATGTTTTAATGAAAATAGCAATTTCAAAAGACACATGCTGATTCATAAGGGACTGAAACGTTTTAAATGTCAACAGTGCAATAAATGTTTTACTGAAAATAACCATCTCAAAAGCCACATGTTGATTCATAAGGGACTTAAACCTTTTAGATGTCAACAGTGCAATAAATGTTTTACCCAAAGTGGCACTCTTAATAGACACATGTTGATTCATAAGGGACTGAAACTTTTTAAATGTCAACAGTGCAATAAATGTTTTACCCACAATTGCAATCTCAAAAGCCACATGTTGATTCATAAGGGACTTAAACCTTTTAAATGTCAACAGTGCAATAAATGTTTTAGCCAAAGTGGCAGTCTTAAAAGACACATGTTGATTCATAAGGGACTGAAACTTTTTAAATGTCATCAGTGCAATAAATGTTTTACCGTAAATGGCAGTCTTAAAAGGCACCTGTTGATTCATAAGGGATTGAAATCTTTTAAATGTCAACAGTGCGATAGATGTTTTACCAAAAGTAGCCATTTTAAAAGACACATGTTGATTCATAAGGGACTTAAATGTGAAGAGGCAGCCTAAATAGAAAAAGGACGAAGAATATTTTTGTATGCTTATTTATTGTACTGATATTATTTATAAGGTTCGTTCAATTATGATTTCTTTAAGTATTTAATTAACAGCAATTAAATATAACCGAATTTTAAACTTATTGACTGAAAATTAATGTGAATTATCAACGGTTAACTAATTAACTAAAATCGTTGAAAAGTTCCTAAAATCGACAATAATATAGTTTGAGGTTTTTACTTGTAATCACATGTTCATCTGAATGTCTTAATTTTCAATTGTTATTTTATTAAATCAGGTTCCTATGTAATGAGATTATCGTCTTATTTGGACGGAAAATTATAATTTATATTTCAGTTATTACCATTCCTTTATAATAGCAAAAAACTTTTACTGCCACCCTTTTTCGCTATAGCAGGTAGAATTTTTTATAACAATGTTAACATCCTATTAACAGTAATGTTAACATCCTATTTCAGTTATTACCATTCCTTTATAATAGAAATAGTAGTTTAATGAATAGTTTTTTTTAAATTTAATTTCGTTTGCTTGTTTATTTCCTAATTATTATGACCAGTGACCAGATTATGACTGGTGCTGAAGAGAGCTATTGAGTTATTATCATGAATTCATATGGTGAATAAATTGTATGATGATATTTCTTATATGATGATGCATTTAATTTATTATTTACTTTTAAATAATTGATTTGTTGTAATCTTATAGATTATAAATATGAAGTGTCATTTCAAAATGAGGAAAATAATTATCAATAGGAGAATAAAATAAATCATGTCTCTTAATATTCTGTATCTTTATAGTTAATGAAAAAAATGTGAATAAAGAATTCCTTTCTTTCATAAAGTTATTGCAAAGTTCTAGACACGTTATAAAGGCAATGCCCCTTAGTGCATTTTTAAAACAGATTCTGAGTGGGATGAGGTTAAATCATGATTTCAACTTAAAAAGACTTTGTAAGATATTTTATTAAAATATTTGTATATTATACATTTTTAAAGCAATATCATAAAAGTTTTTCTAAAAAAGTATCAATATGAATAATATTATTAGTATTAAATTTCTAACACAGCACACATACCATTATTGCATTAAATTTATTCTGGTACTACAAGAATATAGAAAATTGATAACATCTCCATTAAACAATTTTTCAGTTAACTATCAAAATTCAATTCCAATAATAATTATTTACAAATAAAAATACTACAGTGACCTAAAACTCGTAATTCTTATATCATTCTAAATAATCGATAGAATAAGAAACAGAATTGTTGTTTTACCAGGTTTAGTCTTTGGATTATTAATTATTAATTGTAACATTCTATTTACATTTTTTACATTTTTTGTTTGTGGGGTTTAAAACGTTTCTTACTTGTGGGATTCTGACATCGTGTTTGATAATTGAAAACCGTATCCGCAGTTTTTACGTCTTTCTGAAAGTTTCCAGTTACAATAAGGGAATAATGTTTAATTAGCTAGTCTTGTGTGGACGCAATTTACACTATTCCTCTTCCCAATGTAACTTAAACATGCGTTTATTCTACGTGAGAATGCCGAGTTAATTGAATTAACAAAGTCCTGTATATTCTTAGAATCGCAACTTTTATACTTCTAAAAGTCGGCGCAAGAATATTTACGTGGCGTTCTGTTTGTTTTGGGATTAACTATAGTTGGTGGTTTGACATTAACAACTGATGAAATAATAAACAAGTAACTGTGGTCTCTTTACAAATATTTTGCGCTGTTGAAATATTATTTAATTTCCACATTATTTTCATTGACAGCTGGAAAATTAAAGATAAGTAAATAATATACAGAATGGTCATTTTAAACAAACGCCTTAGAATAGACAAAACGCATTCCAGTTGCAAATCACACAAACTTACATAGTATAGTAATCGAATTAAGAAATGGAGTTTTGCGGTTTTCCTAGGTAAAACCATGCAAATTGTCATAAAGTGTGCTCAGGTCAATTTTTTTTCCGACTTATGTTAGGATCCACAGTTTCTTAAAGTTATTTTTTTTTCCATTTTCTTGTTTTCAAATGATTACAACAAGGGTTGAATCTTAAGAGTCGGTTTTTCTAATTGCAGTGCACATATTCATAAAGTGTGCTTAGGTAAAAAAAAATTCAATTTTCTTGTTTTCAAATGATTACAAGGGTTGAATCTTAAAAGTTGCATAATTTCACCTAGGCACCGACTCTCAAGAGTCAACCCTTGTTGTAATCATTTGAAAACAAGAAAATGGAAAACTTCATCAACCAAGAATAGAAGTGATTATTTTTCTTTGAAATACTTTTTATTTCAATCTTCATTTGGTCCAAAACTATCAGTTTAAAAAAATGTATTTAGTTTAGACGTTGAAGCCGCTGCATCAAGAGATGTTTTATGTTTATTAGTATCAATGTGCTTTGTTATTGCACTTCGTCCACCAATCGCAATAAAAAATTATCCTTTGCAGATTGTACATTTAACCATAGAATCATCATTTCTTTTGTTTTCTACAATAAATGTAAACTTTTTCAAGGTTAAAGTTAAATGCCAATTTTTTATACTTTTAGAAGTACCTACCAAGGAGTATACAAAAGAATGCAAAGGAGTACTTTTGGAGTACTCGTTTTAAAAGGAGTACGGTTCACAAGAAAGGAGTACAAGGAGTACGTTTATGATTATGATTTTGTTTTTATATTGAGGTGCTTATTTTACTATTTTTGTATTATTTTATTAGCTTTCATGATCTGTTGGGATGCTTCATTTTGTAGACTTGTAAACTTATTTAAAACGCCCCGTGGTTGTTTGATTGATATGTTGCAGATAATTTTTGAAATAAAAATTAGATTATTATTATGAATCGAATCATGCATCCGATTGTTTCATGCAATTCATTGTTATAGTTTCATAATTTTTAGCTAGTTATTACAACAAATCACACATTTCTTGTAAGTTTTTACATTTGTTCTGAAGAGGGAGCTGAGGTACCTCTCGCGCTGATGTTTGATTCTTTCATCTGTTATAATTCTGCTTTCGATTAGGTTTTTCGTTCTCTGGCACTTCCCGGGAACCACTCCGTTGCGAGTCTTTAACTAACCTTACAAACCGTATGAGTTTTTTTTGGAACTTCGTTCCTTTTCCTCTCCAAAGGAAAATCAAAATTTTCTGGTTAATCAAAAAATAGTTTCCAACGACGAACACACACTATAACGCTAAAAAATTATGACGTTTAGAACAGATTCGTTAAAATGCATATTTGATGGCATTTCATTATGTTTTTCAATTGCTTTTATTTAAATATTTATCATAATGTACAAGTTAATAAAATAGAATTTCAAACCTTGATTACAAAATTATTAACTGTTAATAATCTTTTGGAGATTGACTGTCCGAATTACAACAACCAATCAATCAGCAAAGTAAAATGGAAACTAATGAAACAATCTTAATGATATCAATAGACGAATTTTAGAGAATTGAATTATGAGGTGAATGAGAGGTCGAATGGCCCCAACCGAAAAATTAGAACCGGAGAAAACCCGGAAAACCCGGAAAATTCTGTGTTTTCTTAAAAAATTCACAATTCCGTCATTTTTTAATTTTAAAAATTGAAACTTTGCACAAAAATAGCTACTTATATACAGGGCGCGGCCTGAAAAACGCCGCAAACCGTATCTCCGTTATTTATGGCTCGATTTAAATTAAACAAAGACAAAAATAAATCGTTTTATAAACACTACATGTGCACCATAATTTAATTTTTTCAAGGTCAAATTCAAGATCAGATGACAAGTAATTTTATCTTTTCAAACAATCGGTATATTTTTCTATTTTTATTCTGAAGGAGATTTTTTTACTGAATCCAACAGTGTGTCACATATTATAATTCATTTAATAGTAATTTCGAAAATAAGTAAATAAAATATTTGGAAATTTTACTTTCCAAAAAAATCAGGTATGCTATGGAAAACAATATTTATTATAGGTCGTCATTTAAGTCATTTATGAATAACAGTGAGTTAATCGACATGTCTATTTTCAATGTAATAAAAATAGCTATGAAGCAGTACGAGTTTATAATGCTCGATTTCCAAACAGAAAAACCCCAGAGGCTCGAAAATTTAGCCGTCTCGAAATAAATCTAAGAAACTACGGAGCCTTTAAGAAACAGAAGAGGCAAGCACGGAAATTTAATGAAAATATGGAATTGAACATTCTGTTACGTGTTCAAGAAAATCCACGAACGTCCACAAGAGAAGTTGCTGGTGACCTTGAAACATCGGAAAAAACAGTACGATCAGTATTGAAGAAACGCCATTTCTTTCCCTACACACCCCAAAAAGTTCAAGCTCTAGAAGTAAATGATCCTGCAAGAAGGCAACAATTCTGCCAATTTTATCTTAATAAGTTGCAAGAAGACCCAATATTTTACCGAAAAATCATTTGGTCTGACGAATGTACCTTTAGTAATAATTTAATTTTCAATAGGCACAATCATCGATACTGGAGCCAGGAAAACCCTACAGTTATTGTAGAGAGTAATAACCAGAGACTTTTCAGTGTCAACGTGTGGTGCGGTATTTTTGGAGACCAGTTAGTTGGTCCATTTTTCATAGATGGCACGTTTTCTGAATAATTTACCGCTAGCAGATCTAAACCAAATTCGCTATCAGCAAGATGGAGCTCCCCACATAACGCGGGAATTAATGTTGATTGGATTAACAGAAAATTTGGACCAATTCGGTGGCCGACACGTTCACCGGACCTTACCCCATTAAATTTTTGGTTCCGGGCCTATTTAGAGGACAAGGTGTATTTGACAACTCCAGAAAATGAAGAGGGATTAAGGGAATGGATCATCGACGCTTGTGGAGAAACACCTCGTACGTTTATATTAAATGCAAGTCGTGTGTAGCTAGAAGGTGTCAGTTGTGTCTACAACAAGGTGGCGGCCACTTTGAATAATACTTGTAGATAGTTTTTCCCTTTTGCGTTGTGTATATAGTTTTTCACTTTAAAATTAAAATAATTTCAACATTTTGATTGTTTTCCATATCACAAAAAATTTAAATGACAACGTGTAATAAATATTGTTTTCCATGGCATACCTGATTTTTTTGGAAGGAGAAATTTCCAAGTATTTTATTTACTTATTTTCGAAGTTACTGTTAAATGAATTCTAATATGTGACACACTGTTGGATTCAGTAAAAAAATCTCCTTTGGAATAAAAATAGAAAAATATACTTACCTATTGATTTAAAAAAATAAAATTGATTATCATCTGACCTTGAATTTGACCTTGAAAAAATTTAAACTATGGTACACATGTAGTGTTTACAAACCGATTTATTCCAGTTTTTGTTCCATATAAATCGAGCCATAAATAACGGACATACGGCTTGCGGCGTTTTTTAGGCCGCGCCCTGTATGCACTTCATGTGTGCAAAACCCCGATCCTGTCGGACTATCAGTTTTTGCACAATCACCATTTCAATATATTTTTGCGATATTTTCGCGGAGGGCTGGATGCTCCTGTGATTGTCATTGTTGACATCATTAAGATTGCTTCATTAGTTTCCATTTTACAAGCAAGAAACTAAAAAAAACGCGAGTTTTTGTTGAAAAATGTTTATAACAAATTAAAAATTATGATTCTCGAGTTGGAAATTCAAAATTCATCTACTAACTGTCTGACAAATTCGCTCAGTCGGTTTCCAGGTAAGTATTTATGTTAAGAGCGCGCTGCGAAATGGTGGGCAATGGTGGGGATTTGTCAATTTCATTCCACAGTCCAAATGTTTCTAAGCTAAGAAAGTGTAGTAATTTGTCTGGTTCATAGATGGCCCGAAAGTACCAAATGAAACATCAAATCTATTTTTAGAATTTCTGGGATTTGAGCAAGGCTTCTAAACACTTATATTGTAACGGAAGGTTACCGCATACCCATCAGAAACAAAATAGCAAGGTCAAGGCCAATGACTGCATTTTCCCGCGAAGTTTTGACCGGCTTCTGATTCTGGAACGTCATCTCGTTGATAATGGCCACACTTTTGACAACCTTGGGGACCTACCTTTTCTTAGCCTTTAAAGTTTTTAGACTTTTACTGCGTTGTTATAAGATATAAGAACTTTAAAGGCTCTAATGTAGTTTACAAATAATCTAACCTGGGTCATCACGAAGTTTCAGGGATTTTTTTTTAAAATACATGTTTTATAATAAATCGACATTATTACTCAACTAAAACTAGTTGATGGCCGACTTACAACCTACTTCTATCTATATTCTATCTAAATTCCGCTGTAATTTTAACAATTAAATGCGATTATCGCTAAACATCGGAACCACTTTTGTTGCTCATTTCGCGCCACGCCCAGAATGCGCCCTCTTAAATTACAACATTTATTTTGCTCTCTTGCTTAAGCCTATGAATTTAAATTGGTGCGATGGGAATTGGAACAGTGGCGAACTTGTGAGTTGTCATCGTTTGACAATTAGTATGACAGCTGCTGAAGGTGTAAGTGTTTTAAAATGCAAGATGAATTATTATTGTTTAAATGCATGTAATTCTTAAAATACTAATGGTTTTATCTAATTCTTTTATCCCTTTTAAAAATTATGTGTTCAATTGCGTTATTACCTTAAGTTTGATTTTTTTAATACAAAAATAAAAAAATTAACTATGTTTGCTTCGTTGAAAAGTAAGATTCGTGAAGAAACCGGTAGTGACATTAGTAAACTAACAGCAAAAATTACCGCTACAACTGCCCAAAGGATAGAGTCCTTGCGCGGCCGCTCTCACCAAGGTTCAAGTTCCAGCATCAATTCTATAGTTTCCTCGGACGGTGCGAAGGATGATGGTCAAAATGATCCCGTAAAAACCGAGGAAGACTTTAAAAGACGCCTGTCTAGGATAGAAACCGACTACAGTAAGAAATTAGAGGAGAAAGAAAGAGAATGGCGCGAACTATTGAGCGAAAAGGACAGGCGGTTGCAGAATCTAGAAAAAGAAAAAGGGGATTCTTTTAAGCAAATCACTCATTTAGAAAGCTTGTTAAGGAATGCAGAAGGTATGCTTCATAGGTGCGACAATGAGTGGAATAATTACTTTTGTTTCAGATCTCAAGCAGAAACTTTTTATACATCAAGAAGATAAAGAGCAGATAGAAAATTTCCAAGCGCAAGAATTGTCGAAAGTGAAACATTTAGTCCTACTCAGGGAACAGGAGCTGTCTGAAAAAACTGCGTCGCTTAAGGAAACCTCGCAACAGCTCGAAAAAATGAGAAGCGAAGTTGCCCGATTAAGGAGACAAGAAGAGCAACTAACCGATGTGCAGGTTCGTTAAATTGCGTGTTTTTAAATTCGTATGTAGTTTGTAAGTAGCTTTTTAGTGAAGGTAGCCTTATCTTCACACTTGTTATCTCTTTTCGTTTATTTATGACACGAATTATCAAACAGGTAGGTATCGCTGAGTTTATGTAAATATGGATTTTAACAATTAGCATATTTTCAAGGAACTTCATTTACTGTTGATCGCTTGTACAAGGTGTCCCATCACTTGTGGCTCCCCCAAAATTGAGCTTTAATTGAAAGTTATTTATTTGAAATTTGGTGAACGCATGTCTCTGGTATGAGGCTAGGAATTTCCAGTTTTAAATGTTAATTTAAATAACTATCAATTAAAGCTCACAAGTGATGTGACACCCTGTACTTCCACTTTAAAAATTATCTACTGACAATGGATCTAAAAAAAATATTTAAAAAATTCATACTTTTAGTTTGTATAAGATATAGTAACACTTTTCGCTTTTCTTAGCATGAAAATTGAAGCTTCTCTTAGCTTTTGAAACAACTTTGTTAAATGACAATTTTGACGAAAATAAAAATGAAGGTGTATATACAGGGTGATTCCTAAAAAACGTTCCACGCTCTTACTCATTGTCAGTTATTTATTGCCCGATTTTAGAAAACAAAATATATAAATGATTAGTCGAGTAAGCACTACAAGAATGTATTAATTAATTAATCAATTTTTTTTTTCAAATGGCAATGTATAAATTTTTAAATTTATTGTGGTAGAAGATTTTTTTCTAAATCCAATCATATCTAATAACTTGATCTTGATAAAATAGCTGAAATTTTTAATGAAACTCGTATATTGATACTTACACCCTTATTCTGTAACTCCTAACGATGTCGTTACGAGACGGTTGTCGTTCGTCAATGACTATTGCAATTCTGTATCTCATAACGACATCGTTACGTAACGACAATGACGTTGACTAACATCGTTCGGTAACAACACCGCTACAAGCGTCGTTACGATCGTTACGATTTGTTAACTGTAAATGTTTCTCTTTATATCAATTTTAACTTTAATTTTTATTGTTTATACATAAAGTGCTTTGATATGGAAGATTTACGACGCAGGTATGCAAATCATATTTACTAAAAAATTCATAAACACAAAAAATGAAAATGTGTTTATTGTTAATTGCAGAAATGTCAATAATAGAATGGCGTTTATCTTATTGTTTTCCAAGGCATTCTAATTTTTTTATTAGAACCCAGACTTATTTTGATTAAAAAAAATTTTTTCTCCTTGATATTACTTATAGGTTAAGTTATTATATATCATTGGATTTAGAAAACAATCTTCTACTACAATAAATAAAAAAATGTATAGATTGCCATTTGAAAAAAAAAGTTGACTGTCGCTTCGCATTAAAATTAATGTGGGAAAAAATCCAAATTAATACCTTCTTGTAGTACTTACTCGACTAATTAATTATATTATTTTTTTTTCTGAAATTGGGCAATAAATAACTGAGTTAGAGCGTGGGACGTTTTTTACGAATCACCCTGTATTTTGCCTAATTTTTGAGACGCTGTATACTTCAACGGAAGTTGGACTTTTGTTGGGATACACACAGAAATTATCAAAGGCCGAAAATTCGTTAATGAATTAGTAACACAAATAAACAATAATGTGTAATTGTTGAAATAATATTCGTAGTTAGAATTTTCGTCAATTTTAATTTCAGATATGTCTCGGGTATGAGGCTAGAAATTTCCAGTTTTAAATGTTAATTGTCGGCGTTAGTTTTCGAGAAATAAAATAAAAACTGATTTTTTATAAAAATAATATCTCCCAATTCTGTCAAATTTCACTTAATTAAAGTGAATATAAAATTACAATTTATTCACAGTCATTAATTGTTTTTATTAAACAAGTTTTGTGTTCGTGTCGTTGGATTACAGCTTGCAAATACCCAAGTTATGCATGTTTACAACCTGAATGATTTTATGAACTGATTTATTAGTTTTATTTACGTTTGGGATCGCACTTTAGGTGATTCGTGCACATGTGCTTGTTTTTTGTTTAAAGCTTCAAACTGGTCGTTGGCAGGTATGTGCTTGTGTGCTTTTAAATATGCAGAACTGTAAAAGTTCTGAATATAGCTAGCACAATGTTATATAAACGCATCCACCGAATATCTAAATTTATTAGACCCGAATCTTTTCAGGACGATTTAGAAAGCTTACGGCATTCCTCGGCTCGCGATTTAGCCGCATTAGCTACAGAATTAGCAAAGAGCGACGAGGAACGGCGACACCTATCGGATCTCGTTGTTGTCTTAAGGCAGAGGGTCAACAACGAGACTTCGGGAGACGAGCAAATCAGTCACGAGCAAAAATTATTAGAGCAGAGACTCGAAGAAGCCCATTTACACCTGGCCGACATCAAAACCTCTTGGAGTGATAAAATAGCGTCGCTTGAAACTCAGGTAATTAGATGTTTTTAAATGAGAGTTAAAAAAATCTGGTTTTTGAAGGTTGGTCGCTTAAGTAGGCAGGCGGCCGAAGAAGGGGCTGAAAGGAGAAGAGCCGTCCAAGATAAGGAAACGCTTTTAGAAAAGGTCAGGCAAACGGAATGGGAACTGGAATGTAACCGACTTGAACTTAACAATAAGGAAACAAAAATTAAAAGGCTGAATGTGGATGTTGAAGAATTATCGACGGAATTGAAAGCTGTCAGAGCTGAATCTGAGGAAGAGGTTGCCTTTTTGAGGGAGAAAATCGTGAGTTAATTGGCAACAGTGGCAATGTGATTGGGCTATCCTTCCAACTTTATTTTTATAATTAATTTTTAAGCTTGACATTTATTTCTTGTTTATTTACATTATTTATTTATTTTGTTGAAACTGAATAAGTTATATATCTAATCAAACAAAATTGGAAGTTTTATTAACGCTATGTGTAATTTAGCTATTTTTTGCGCTTGGGTTCTTTAATAGAAACTGGATTCCGCATGTTTTTAATTGTTTAATATTAATTTTTTTTTACAAAAAAGTTATAATTGTGATGCTGTACTATAAATGCATATTTTTTATTGTGTTCTTTCTTGAATCAAGGCATGGAAAAATGTGACATTAGAAAATAAATGTTGATTGCTTAGGCAATATTCAATGAGTCAAATGGTGTGGTCATTTTGTTGACTTTCCCGCGATTATGTTTATTTTTTATCGCCCTGTACTATTTTTTATAAGTGTAAGTAATGTATATGCACAAGAATTATTGAGATTTAAAGATTTTGTGATTATCAGCACCAATTACTTTGTTTAAGTCTGATTCTGCAAAGTCAGTTGTGATTTTTATTTTCCTAAGGGACTGTATGAAGACAGCTTGTTACCTCTTGTACATACAAATTTATATTTTCGTTTCGATGCAATAAATTAATTTCATTAAAACGTTTTTTCTGTTGCTTTCTCTTACTGTTACTGTTACTATAATAATTTCCGTGTGGAAAAAATGATTTGCAATTTTTTCCAGCAAAATGCAAGCACCGAAATAAAAGCCGTCAGAAAAAATTTGGACAACACGGAATCTCAATTAGAAAAAACCGATGACGAATGCAGCAAGTTGAGGATATCCGTCGACTCGGAACATCAGGCGAACTCTTCATTGAGGCAACTCATCACCAAGCTCGAAAAAGAACTGAACGACGAAAAGAACAATTCTTTAAATGTTCAGAAAACACTGACTAGGTGAGTTTCAATTTTTCGTTTTCAGTTTTTAACTTCTCCACATTTTAGGGTCACTTCCGAGAAGAATGCGGCTTTGTTGAGGAACGCCGAAATATCGCAGCAAATGGAACTGACCAAGCAAGAACACCGGCGGCAAGAAATCGAAATGAACGAGCTGCTGCAT
This sequence comes from Dascillus cervinus, assembly GCA_949768715.1. Classification (NCBI taxonomy): domain Eukaryota; kingdom Metazoa; phylum Arthropoda; class Insecta; order Coleoptera; family Dascillidae; genus Dascillus; species Dascillus cervinus. Next base: position 29,064,533 of record OX458322.1, read on the forward strand.
AAAATAACCCAACTGGAGGACGAGAATAAAAAATATAAAGAAAAAGATAAGAAAAATTCTGAGCAGGAGTTGAAGAGCACCGTAGCAAGTTTAGAGGAACAAATCTCGGAAAAAAATAAAGTAATCGCGCCCGGCCAAAACACGCTCTCAATTTAACGCATACTTTTATTTTGCAGAACATAAAAACTCTGCAGCTGCGACTGGCAGACATGAAAAAAACCTTGCAGCAAGAATTGCGCACGCCAAGTGCCGCGAATCACTACAACGATGTTTCTGAATCATATTCGGCTGCCATTTTGATGCCCAGTCAAACTTCGACAAAAACTCTTCAACATCCGATCAGGAAGGACGAGGACGACATCAACTTTAAGTATTTGAAACATGTCATCATAAAATTTTTAACTAGTCGAGAATACGAGGCGGTGCATTTGACCAGGGCTGTTTCAACATTACTGAAGTTCTCACCGGAGGAGGAAAAATTGCTGCAAGATACGCTCGAGTGGAAGATGTCTTGGTTCGGCTCGAGACCCAATGTTGGGAATGGACAAACTGCCAAAAAGTTGCCCCGCAGCTGATGGTTAATTTAAGGCAGGTGATTTGTTACTTTTTAGACTTTTATATTATACCAAATGTTTATTACCGCAACAGTGAATATTGTGTACGAACATAATTGTGTTAATTTATTAGCAATTCTGGTGGAATGGCGATTTTTTGTAAAAAGTAGGGGAGAGTTGGGTAAAACGGGGTACTTAACATTTAAACGTGCATATTTTCTAACAATGGGCAAGTAAAAATTGAAAGTGAATTATGGAAAATATCATTTATTCATGAAAAGTAAACAAAAATTGAAAAAATGTCAAATGCTCCATTTTACACAACCGGTTAGGTAAAATGGGAAATGCAGTTGGGCAAAATGGGGAAGTTAGCAATATTTATTTATGTCAAATAGTTAGTTAGGTATCCATTATGAACAAATATTGCAAATAAAGTAGTCCAATACTTCTCGTATTGCATTTTTCACATGTTCTTCATCCCAAGACTGACGAGTTGAAATACATTTCTATTTTGAAGGCATTTCAGTCAAACAACCTCTCTGCAATTATGAAATAACAGATCAATAAATTGATACTAACTCATTAATAAGATATTTTTCATTTACAAGAATTTGCTACAACACCTGGCAATTGCTGTCGGGTACTCCATTTTAACTGACTGTTTACGACTCCATTTTATGCAACAAGCACTGTTTACTTTTTATATTCACAGATTGTACAAAAATTGACGGCACTCAAGATTGTTGTTATATCAAAGAATTGTAAAAGAAATGCTTTTTATGAATATGTACTAACCTTATAAATTATCAACAACTTGAATCACAACAGAGCTCTTACCAAACAAAAACAAACTACTAACTCTCAAAACAAGGATTCTCAATGCTAATGTTTTGACCATTATGCCGTCTATTCGTTTTGGGATTGTTTTCAATAATTTGCAAGCAGTTTTCTGTAACAACAGAGCCAAAACACCAGGTACCACATTTTACCGTACTACCCCGTTTTATCCAACTGTCCCCTACCGTGTTAACTGTGCTTTCAATGCAGCTATTGTTTTTTTTCGTTCTTCAATTAATTCTTTTTTGATAGGGGTTTTGTAGATGTAAATGAGAATTTTTTAGCAGAGTAGTTTCTATGAAATCATGTTGAACATTCCACAATATTCCGTAACTTAATATTACTGTTTGGTTGCATTTTTTATGGCTTTAATGTTACTTGATAACAATCCATTTCAGAATGCTGAAATTGTGCTCAAGCGGGAAGAACAGTTTTCAGTAAAGACTTTGCCAAAAACAAAATTAGAAAAACCAATCTTGAATAATTATTACATATTTGGCTTGATTTTAATTGTGCAATAGCTGGAATTCCATTGGATTTGTTATTTCTTGTATAAACAAAGAACGTGTAAAATAACTGTAAATATTTCGGAAATAATTCTAATTGTAGGTCGAGTGTATAAAAATTTATTTACATAGACTGTAGTCGTATAAACCGGTTTTAAATTGTACATTTTAATTATAAATTTGCTATTAAGATTAGTGTTGGTATATTTTCAACTTTGTATACTATTACTATTTATTTCATTAAAATATTCGTCAGAATGTGATTTTTTCTGCCATGATTTCACTGTAGACTTTTTTTGTCAAAATTTCATATCTACCATTTTTCTTATTTAAATAATACAACTTATCTTTTACTACATCCGGATTGAACCCTTCTTGGATGTACTGCCGTTTTATCACTTTGAACGTTCCGGTGGTGTGCAACTTATCGACCAATCTAACAAACAGCGGCTGAGAAAAATGAGGAAGATGATTGTGAACGAACTGGTAGAAGTTATCAATATCAATTGTGTGTCCATCTTTTTCCACGATTGCTACCATTCCAGCCTTGCCTGGATTATTGACAACCTGAAATCACAACTTGAAAACTGCAAACAAGTTTTGTAAAACTCACTTTTACTCCGTAAACAACGCACGGTGCGTAATGAGCCGACAGTGAGATTACAGACTCGACTTCGGCGGTTGCCACGTTTTCCCCTTTCCAACGAAATGTGTCTCCTTTTCGGTCGACGAAATACATGTATCTGTATTTATCCATTATCAATATGTCCCCGGTTGCAAATGCGCTGTCGCCATTCTTCAAAATTATTATTAATTTGAAAAGGAAAATTCCCTGAACTGAGAAAGGAGATAATACGAGAAAAGTATATGAAGGAAACGTGAAGAATTTAAGAGGCTGGAAACAATAGAACTGGGATGGTCTTTAGAAAAACGTTGGAAGACTTAATGTCTTCCAACGTTTTTCAAAAGAAGTATGTGAAACCAGGAAATGCAGGAAAGCCAAGAAAAGAACAAGCTGGTGATAAAAAAAAAAGAAACGGGCACGGAAAAGATATCTAGAAACAAAAGTATCAAAAGATATGGAGGAATACAAGGCAAGAAGGAAGGAAGTAAAAATAGCAATAGGAAAGGCCACTTTGCCCCATGGTATGGGGCAAAGTGAAAATTTCATGTTTTTTTAATAAAACATTTATAATATTTTTTGTTAGCAGTTTAAAGTTTGATGTCCTATAGAAATGTAACATTTATTTATGTCTTGAAAAAATGCTTTATTACTTGGCCTAGCAGCGGACATAAGAGTGCAATGGAAGAAATGAGGGAAGGAGGAGCCGAACTCGCAATTCGATTTCAAACCCGATGCTCGAAAGGAGAAAAAAGAAAAAATTTGAATAAGTTAGATGCTTACTTTTCTAACGTCGCGTATTATCACGTTTTTTTCAGACTTGTGGCGAACGTATCCAAAGAATTTCGATTCCGGCCTTTTGCTGATCATACCCACCAACATGCCGGGCTCGCCTAAAGTTACAAAAATTGCGCTTATTGTTATCGTAAATTTGCAAGTACCGTAATCGCAAATTCGGCACAGGCCATTATGATCGCGAACCGGCTCCAAAGTGTCTTCGTTCACGTGTATTAAACACATCGGGTCGAACCTCTTGGGAATTACGAAAGGAACAAATCCCACGGCACCGACCGTTGCATCGATATTTACTGAAATTTTCGTTTTAAATCGCGTCCAGAACTTTTTTTACACTCACTCATGTTGCAGTTACTTTCGGTGGCGCCATAGAATTCTTTTACGGTGACATTGAAGCGCTTGGAAAAATTTTCCCACAGACCTTTCTGCAAACCGTTTCCGAACACCCTTCTCACCGCATGTTGAGAATCACGAGGATCCGGCGATTGATACAGTAAATATTGACATATTTCTCCGATGTACAGGGCCGACTAAAAATTGATTGCCAAACAACAGAGCAAAATAAGTGTCATAATTTAACATAAATACTATTTGGAAACCGACTGTGCGATTATATCAAAGACAGTTAGTATTCTGCATAATTTTCAACAAGAGAATCATAATTTTTAATTTGTTATAAACAATTTTCAACAAAAAATCGCTTCTTTTTAGTTTCTTGCTTGGAAAATAACGAAACGAAACGAAAATAACAAGTAAAACCTAAATCTAAATAAAACTTTATTTTAAAATACAAAATTTTATAACGTGACAAATTTCGGAAACCTTCCCTTTTAATGATGGCAACAGACGAATTGTAGAGAATTAAATTACGAAGAGAACGAGAGGTCGAATGACCCGATCGGATAATTAGAACCGGAGAAAACCCGGGAAACCCGGAAAATTCAGTGTTTTCTTAAAAAATTCACAATTCCGTCATTTTTTAATTTTAAAAATTGAAACTTTGCACAAAAATAGCTACTTATATGTACACTCGGCCAAGATGAAAATGTCCCTGTTGTAAAAGGACCCATCAGTCGGTGATTGGTAGCTAAATGGTCCTGTCATAAATCAATGGTATTGTAGAGAACTTGAGCTGTTCGTAAAAATATCATTTCTAGACTAAAGAAAACAAATCTTGGCGTGTTTTTTAAAATGTTTGATATAAAATAATAGATTTAAATTTATAACATTTAAATATTTCTAGTATTCTTTTATAATATGAGACATCAACACCATTTTTTTTAAAGAGGACAACAAACTTTTTTATTATTTCTGCGGCAATCACCGGCCGGTAAAGAAACACATTAAATTCGCGTTTCTGGTTAATATAAATTGATTATTCTTAATATTTTCTATAATATCCGTTATTTTCAATACAATCTGCCAATCGCCGTGGCATTGCTATTTGACAGATGTTTGAAAATCGAAACGACTTCCAAACTTGGTGAAGATGCCTGGTTAATTCCTGCTGCGTCCTTAGTGCTAAGGAATTTGAGAATAATAATTGGCATACTTAATTATTAATTTACGATTGACTTAACAACACTTAGGGTCAGTTGCAGAAACGAAGTTAACAAAGGTGTCAACTAACAGAGCGTTAACTTCGTTTTTGAAACTGGCCCTTACACTTTTGAAAATTTCCAAAAAAAATTGAGTTGTTGCACTATTGAACTTTGCCCAAAATATCGTTTTGTGGTTTGACGAATTTTGAAAATTCGAAATGTTACTCTTTTGAATTGAATAAAATACACTTTTTGCTGTTGATTATTGCGTTTAATACAAAAATGACTTTTTCTAACTTGTTACACTATATAAATGAGGCATCGATACATAAAAGTAGTTGAGAAACTGATGAAAAAATATAATTCTTGGAACAAAAAGAAAAGTGGCCCTAAAACAATCTTAAAACATGAAGTGAACAATGTTTTAGTACGATCAAAATTTATAAAAATATTGAGAAAAACAGATTGAAGTCATATTTAACCTCTTCTTGTTCCTCAGAATCTTAACGAACTTCTCTCTGTCCCGGTAATCTCGGCATATTGATGAAAACAAATTTAATTACCAAAAAAAACGAATAATTTTGAAACCAACGAACTTTCAAATACTGTTTCAGACAACTAAAGAGACGGGGATTTTTAATAAACTTTAGAAACGAGTGGGGCCGGAAGCGTTGCGAAACCAAAAACTGTCTCATGGTTTAAATTCGACGATGGTCAACCCCTCTTAGACTTAATCGTTTTACGAGTTCAGGGTCGCCCTAAAAATTGATTTCCAAGACGTGCTGTTTGGCAGCTTCGATATCCTCGGAAAGTCGTAAATATTACGTCACGAAATCGTAAACAAAGAACGTATGAACAGACTAAAAGATCAAAATATGCACAGCAATTAACCTAGACAACTTTTTCTTACTAAAAAGTTGCAATCATTCTTATTTGATAGTTTTGTTACACCCTATATAATGGTGTGATCGTCAATTAAGCTGAAAGGTAAAATCAAATTAAATATTTGAAAAATTATTATATTCCAACAACAATGACTACGCCTAATAACGATATAAATCTATTAATTCATATGGTATAGTATTTTGCTCGGGCGAGTAACATTTCTTTAGTCAGACATCATTCAAAACTTCTTTTAGATAAATATTAATTTAGCAAAAATGACAACAAAGCGATGCAACTGTTTTCTTTAGGACCGATACAAGTTCTACAATGACACTGATTTATGGCAGGACTATTCAAGTAATAATCACCGACCGAGGGGTCCTTTTACAACAGGGACATTTTCATCTTGGCCAAGTGTACATATAAATAGCTACCTTTGTGCAAAGTTTCAATTTTTAAAATTAAAAATTGACGGAATTGGGATTTTTTTAAGAAAACGCCGAATTTTCCGGGTTTTCGGGGTTTTCTCCGGTTCTAATTATCTGATCGGGCCATTCCGACCTCTCATTCTCTTCATAATTTAATTCTCTACAATTCGTCTATTGATATCATTAAGATTGCTTAATTAGTTTCTCATTTTACAAGCAAGAAACTAAAAAAAACGCGATTTTTTGTTGAAAATTGTTTATACCGAATTAAAAATTACGATTCTCGAGCTGAAAATTATGCAGAATACCAACTGTCTTTGACAAAATCGCTCAGTCGGTTTCCAGGTAGTGTTTATGTTGTGAAAAAATGCTTTATCGCTTGGTCTATATGTATTGTTTTGATTGTGATTTGAATACTTACAGTGGAACCGTATTGTCTGCAATCGTGCCAAAAATGTTTTGCGGAAAATTTTCTCCTCAACACCACTGGAATTCCGCAGACGATCGACGGTCCCGTCCCAATCACGAGACCACTCGTGTGGTACAAAGGAAGCGTGTTGTAAATCAAATCGTTTTGTTTGAGGCCCAACAGATGGTTTATTCCCAGTGCATTCAATATGAACCTAATTGAATAGTATTTTTTAACAATAGTTTAATTAAATTAAAATACTTTGAATGCGGCAAAATGGCAGCCTTCGGCAATCCTGTGGTCCCGGACGTGAATATATAAACTAAAGGGTCCAATAGGTTCACTTCATGGTGGACTTCTGGCGGGTCCTCTGAAAAATTCTCCATTTCTTGTTGCACGACGTGGATGTTGGGATGGTTGGATGATAGGCCGTCCAGTTGAAAGATTTTCACAGGTGCATGTAGTTCTCGAAGATCTTCAATCATTACTGTAGTAATGGTAAACAATTTTAATTAATAATTTATTATACAGGGTGTTATAAGTTTTACCGGCGGTGGCAAAATAGGTTGTCAATTCTCATAAATTGCACGAGTAATTTTATATTACTAAGGAACGGAAACAAGAACAAAAATTTTGAAAAAAAATCAGGTAATATTTTGATTATCTCTAAATTACTAGTTATTCAACTCGAAGGAACATGATTATTTTCAAAGAAACTTCCGATGAGGAAAACTTTATCTTCAATGGCTTATAGTATTAAGTAGGTACTGATTACTACCAACATAAAATTTTAATAATTTTACTAGATATTGTACAAAATAAATACTGAAAACTTTTTATTTTACTAGTTCTCTTGTGGACCATTGAACAAGCTAATTTTAATGTAAACTTTAACTTAAACTTTGGTGTACATGTCGCAGCCATATTGTAGAATCCGCCCCAATATGAAGCGACTAGCCACTTTACAAAGCAGCTCTGTTTTGTAAAACGGCTGGTTAACGTTTAGGCAAATTGTTTGGCCGGAATGTTGACTAGGTGTAATGTTGGGCGACAATCAGCCATATTGTAAATTCAGTCGTTTTCTAAATGATTGGGGAGATTGTAAAATATAGAATGAACAGAGAATTTTTACAATTTGACTGAAAATTTTAGGTGTTTTAAGAATCGCTGAATAACTCAGTCCGTTTGATAAAGGAAGAATTGTTAAACATTTTTAAAAAAAAACCTTTTATATTGAGTTAAATCTTTTTCTTATAGACTTTATATTTGTCATAGTTACAAGGAAAGGTTTTCTTTATATAAAGGCCCTTTTCGCCGTTTTATAAAACGGCGACCCGTCATTTTGGTGCATTGGAGAACGCGAAACGTCGTTACAGTAAGGCTGACCAACGTTTAGCCGTATTACAACCCGCCTAAACGTTAACCAGCCGATTTACAAAACCGAGCCGTTTTATAATGCGGCTAGCCGGTTTGTATCGTAGCGGATTCTACAATCCGTCTGCGACATCTACAATCCAATATCCCCAAAAAGTGGATATTGAACAAACCAATATTAACTTGACGATTTGTCAAACAACTTCAAAATTTACAATAAATTATTGTTTTTTTTAATATGAAAAAACGTACGCTGTCATTTTGTGCAGCTTTTCCACACAACTTGGCTTGGTGCTTGAAACAAGCAACCACACACTTTGAAAATTATTGGACAGTGCACTTGTATCGAAAATGATTATTACAGATTTACCTTGGGCTGTTGTAAACCAGGGGCAAATATAAAAATATTTGTGGAAAAACTCAAATATTATTTATTGAAATAAAAATTATTAAAGAAATTGACATATAAACGTGAATAGGTCAATAGGTACATGTTACTTATTAGATTTTTATCGAACATCCCAACCTCTAAAATTGTATTTAAAACTGTATATTGATGATGTTATTGCAGTAGTTGGCATTGGTAAAGCAGCAACAATATCTTCTCTTTCGATATTTTCCGTAATTTTTTTTATTCACAATCAGTTAGTAACATACACCTATCCCCCGATTTACACGATACTTTTTTTACACGATTTCGCTTTTACACGGTTTTCAAAATAACGAATGACGCGTTTTGGGATTTTTGATAAACATGCACAATAATTGAGATACTAAATTTATTCCATTTGGCTGGTTCGCACTGTATATATGTTATTTTATTAATGAACTGTTATTTTTATTTTTCAAAATTTATTATTAAAAAAAATTACGTTAAATATATGTCTGAATTATGCACATTTTAAGTTGTTTTCGATTTACACGGTTTTGCCCATAAAAATATAAAATTTCGTTTTACACGGTTTTCTGAGTAACCGATCTTCCGTGTAAATCGGGGGATAGGTGTACAACTTTTCTAACTCCATAAAGGTTGGTCTTGCGGATGCATTTACAAGGCATCTACAAAAATAAAATAGTTATAAGGAGTACAATTAACCACTGGTTGAATGTACACCATATGATTGTTTTGTGGTTGAATGTACCCCGCAGTTAGTGGTTGAATGTACCCCTTCCGCGTCATGCGAACTATTTATTTTTTTAAATACAACCAGGAAAGTTTGAGGATTCAATTCATATGGCACTTGTTAATTCATAAATTGTTCTATTACATGCATATTTTTAAAAAAAAATTAGATACATATCTAAAATATAAACATTTACGAATAATGAAATAATCTTACCTCGAAACCATGAAAATTGGAAATATTTTTTATTTTTTCACTGTAAAGCTGGACAACGCAAACTATTTTTACAGAACATGTGGTTGGTATAAGGAAGTTTATGCAGCACCAAGAAAGCGACTAATTCAAATCATCAAGGAAATAAATAGACTGGTTGAATCTACAACGTGATTGAAGGATCCCCCTTTCCCCTGTATATTTTTTCTTCGAAATCGGGCAATAAATAACTGAGTTAGAGCGTGGGATGTTTTTGAGGAATCACCCTGTATGTTGTGCCATATAAATTAAAATGATGTGTATGCAGTTGTCAAGTCCCAGGTAGCAACGACACGTGAAAAAGACGTGATTATTTGGTCATCGAGTGACGTGATGACGTCCTTAAATGACGTGAATATGACGTGATAATGACTTCCTAATGTCTCAGACCAATGACGTCATGTTTGTGACGTGTATTTCACGTCATACTTGTGCCGTGTATTTGACGTCATGTTTGTAACGTATTTTTCACGTCCTGTATGTGACGTGTATTTGACGTCATGTTTGTGACGTGTATTTCACGTCATTTTTCAGAAGTCAAAATGTTCTAGGGCCTGATTTTAAGTCAGAGTTGCGACTGGGCAAATCGGTTACCACGGTAATGGCGTATAACTAGAAATTAAGATGCTACATTGTTGGAAATTTTTATGCGCCATTACCATAGTAACCGATTTGCACTGTCGCAACTATGTCTTGAAATCGAGCCCTTAGACGTTAATTTAACATCTTACATCAGACGTCTTCAAATCGTTTCGTCCTCATACGAAATAAAACTAGATGTATTTTTAATAGTAATATATTTAAGAAATATTTGAAATACAAAACTCAGTCATGAAATCTTAAACTTAAAATATTTATTGCATTTTTACCATCGATTTTGGTTGCAGCAGGAGATTGAATTTGTAAGGCAACTAAAACAAAAATTTCATACCAACACTAAAAAACAATTGTCACCTTAGATTAACTTACGGATGATCACAGACTTTAAATTAGTTTTTCCAAATGCTTCTTTCCTATTCCTTTGTCCGGAAAAGTTATAGTGACTGGCTAAGCTGTTGGTAATCAAAAATCGGAGAATTTGATTCACTTGTGCCGTAGTTCCAGTACCACCTAATGAACTAAAGTAGGTAGCCTAAAATATAAAATAGTTAATAAACATTTGAAAAAATTAAGTCATTACTTTAAAATAGTTACCAAGTTATTACGATTCTCCTCCGAATTCAAATATTCCTCTACAATTTCAAAGTCCGTATTTGTTTTTATCAGAAAATTTATTGGAAGATTCTAACGCGTTGTTTTACACTTTAGTGAGGTCTTGTCTCGAAGAAGGTTACGGAATGAATGATTTTTAAACATCTGTACTAAAGTTCGTTAGAGAAATGGACAACAAAATATAGTCATAAATAATAACGTTAGGCGACATGATGGTTGGGCGGCCTTTTTACAAAGAACGCCGCCCTTTGTAGGACACCGCTAAAGAAATTGTCCTATTTTACCAAAGTCTGCTAAAAGAAATTGCATTATAATTTAACGAATTTCTGAATTTATTGAATTTTCATAATCACACTAACATTTTTCTTTCTTTTACTTTTTATCAATATTATAACACGATGTAAACATAATGTAATATTAAATTATGCAGTACAGTACAATAATTACAAATATCTTGAGTGTACTTTCGATTGATAATTCGCAAACAACATATTGTTTCCTGACAATTTTCTTTTGACTTCATTCAAAAAGCTAAATGTCGTAAAATATAAGTGAACTAATCACCTAATAAAGACGACAATCTGACGTCATATTTGGACGTTATTAAAACGTCTTTCCCGGACGTCATTAAGTCGTCGATTTTTGGTGTCCTGATGACTTTTGATGTGATATCACGTCATTTTGACGTCATATCACGTCATTTCGACGTAATAGTGACGAGTCTTGCTACCTGGCAAATGTACAACACGTGTTGTACATTTGCGACAAAAAATATGCCATGAGAATAAAAAGGACTAATAAATAAAATAAGAATTTGAATTAGAATACTTGGCAGTAAATTGGTCGACACAACGGCAGCTTGGCAGTGGACCACTTTCAAACTGTGCAGCAGAACTTCGTTTTTGGCGTTGGTGTTGATGAGAGCTCCGGTGACTCCAATCTTCGCGAAAGCCAGCATCAGCATGATGTATTCCGGCTTGCTTCTGAAGAATATCGCGATCACATCGCCTTTTTTGTAGTGGAACGACTGGAAGTATCTCGCCAACTTATTCACGTTGGCATTGATCTGAAAAATCGTTTCAACGCTTGGTTTCAAAGATTTTCGTTTGTACTTGTTTATAGGCGAAGGCCGAGTTTTCAAAATGTACCATGATTCGATCGGGATGTCGCCTGACACTCTGCTCGAAGACTTCACCTACGGACATATTTTTCGCCTTAATTATGGCCCAGGTGCCTCGCACTTGTGCATAGCGGTACAGAAATCTGAAATCGTCGCCGGTTAAAGTCGGAAATTGTGCGCGAATCGTTTTTACGTGGCATCTCGTGATAGCGCTTGTAAGTAGCCGTTTGGCACTTCCCTGGTACGAATTTCATGGAGCAGTTGGGCTTCCTCCCGGTCGGCTGCGTGTGGAATGTAATGCTTGATTTCCGTGCAAAAATTTTTGTTTCTTAATGCGGAACACTTGAATTTTACGCTTAAAAAAAATAATCCTAATTTTTGGAACATAATGTCACCTATCTGTCACATTACAACATTAAAAAATGATCACAGCAACAGTTCAAAAGAACACTTGATTTTTTATCAATTTATTACAAAATAAATTCCGTATCTGAAACATGGAGTAAATAGGCCAAGCAACAGAGCAAAATAAATGTCATAATTTAACATAAATACTACCTGCACCGGCACTCCGTAACTTTCAGAAAATAGGGATGAAGACGCGATGACGAAGAGATTTTGCTGGCATTCGGCAATATTCGATTTAAGACCGGCCATTACACAAAAGTGAATGATAGATGTCACCACGGTTCAAATGCATACCCCTCGTATAATGTAAGTTTCACTCATTTTAACAAACATATCGTTTATAAAGAAATATTATTAGTAAATTAATGCGTCAAACTTGGTCAGAATGGCATTCATATTATAATTCATTGGCCGTGTAGTAGTTTATTTGATTTTTTAACACAACCAAAAACCAGTTATATGTTATCTTCAAATTCAATGATAGAGGTGTTAGGTCATAGAGAAAATTGCCGCCAACGGAGTTTACTCAATATTCCAGTTCAATTCCTAATATTTTCGATTATAATTACATTTTTCGATTCAAGTTCACAGTTCCGTGAAAACATGGCCGACGCATTAGCTGAGAAAGTTTGGATACCATCCACCAGAGGGTACGATTATAAATTTATTAGCAGTTCGACGTCTTTCCCGGATATTTAACCCTAGAGCAGGCGCGCGAATTTACATATGTAATCCAGTGTTCTTATTTTCATCAGTAATATCACAAGAGAGTGAGAATAAATTGAAAATAATAGATTTGATGTTTCTTTTGATATTGTCGGGCCATCTATGAAGCAGAAAAATTATTGCACTTTCTTAGCTTAGAAACATTTGGACTGTGGTATACAATTGTCAAACCCCCACCATTTTTGGGCCGTCCTTAAATAAAAATATTCAGCCGCTAAAATTGTAGGTTTAAAGCAGGTGTGGCAACCCGCGGCCCACTTGAACATTTTTCCGGCCCGCAAGATTTATCACACTTTTACAAAATATATTTATTTTCAAATAATTACAACAAGGGTTGAATCTTAAGAGTCGGTTTCCTAGGTAAAACCATGCAAATTGCAGTGCACATATACATAAAGTGTGCTCAGGTAAAAATTTTTTTTTTGCAAGTGATTACAACAAGGGTTGAATCTTAAGAGTCGGTTTTCTTAGGTGAAATCATGCAAATTGCAGTTCACATATTCATAAAGTGTGCTAAGGTAAACATTTTTTTTTCGCAAATGATTACAACAAGGGTTGAATCTTAAGAGTCGGTTTCTTAGGTAAAACCATGCAAATTGCAGTGCACATATTCATAATGTGTGCTAAGGTAAACATTTTTTTTCGCTAATGATTACAACAAGGGTTGAATCTTAACAGTCGGTTTCCTAGGTAAAACCATGCAAATTGCAGTGCACATATACATAAAGTGTGCTCAGGTAAAAATTTTTTTTTTGCAAGTGATTACAACAAGGGTTGAATCTTAAGAGTCGGTTTTCTTAGGTGAAATCATGCAAATTGCAGTTCACATATTCATAAAGTGTGCTCAGGTAAATTTTTTTTTTTTGCAAATGATTACAACAAGGGTTGAATCTTAAGAGTCGGTTTCCTAGGTAAAACCATGCAAATTGCAGTGCACATATTCATAAAGTGTGCTAAGGTAAACATTTTTTTTTCGCAAATGATTACAACAAGGGTTGAATCTTAAGAGTCGGTTTCCTAGGTAAAACCATGCAAATTGCAGTTCACATATTCATAAAGTGTGCTCAGGTAAAATTTTTTTTTTGCAAATGATTACAACAAGGGTTGAATCTTAAGAGTCGGTTTCCTAGGTAAAACCATGCAAATTGCAGTGCACATATTCATAAAGTGTGCTAAGGTAAACATTTTTTTTCGCAAATGATTACAACAAGGGTTGAATGTTAAGAGTCGGTTTCTTAGGTAAAACCATGCAAATTGCAGTGCACATATTCATAAAGTGTGCTAAGGTAAACATTTTTTTTCGCAAATGATTACAACAAGGGTTGAATGTTAAGAGTCGGTTTCTTAGGTAAAACCATGCAAATTGCAGTGCACATATTCATAAAGTGTGCTAAGGTAAACATTTTTTTTTCGCAAATGATTACAACAAGGGTTGAATGTTAAGAGTCGGTTTTCCTAGGTAAAACCATGCAAATTGCAGTGCACATATTCATAAAGTGCGCTCAGGTCAATTTTTTTTTTTTTAATATAATTTTTATATAATTTTATATGTGGCCCGCGGAGTTATGATGCATTTCCAAAGTGGCCCGCGAAATCATTTGGGTTGGCCACCCCTGGTTTAAAGTATGTATTTTGAAGTATTCACAGAAGTTATAATTTCAGCATTACCTAGTTATAATAATTATGAATAAAATTATTTCGCTATTTGATTTTTTAATATTTTGAAACTTTCTCATTTTATAGTCACATTCGCACCTAAATATTCTCTCAAAATTTGACACATTTATGACTAACGTTAAAGAGAAAAAACACATTTTATTCTTAGAAATTATTTGCGATGTAACAAACATTCAAAGACATTCCAAGTATTTCCATAATTTGATTTTTCTTTTAAATGCGAAACAATTGTTTTTAGTGATGTTCATAAAAAATATGGTCAATTTCGATGTGAATTTAGGTCATTCAACCTAAAGTGAAGTATGTAAACGTATTTCATCATTCAAGCAAAAATTACACTGTAAGGTTCAAATAATATAAGAAACGAACCGCAATAAACTCAATGGGTGGTAAACGTAATATAGGTCTCTGACAAATGTACATTTACACGCTTCTTAAATAATACTCTTCCTACTGGTGGTCACTTTATTGTACGATTCACTGACTTGACGTCTACTTCGTACTGTTTTATTATTAGCGTTAATTTTGCAGTTTGCGTTTGGTTATGGACCAAAATCAATTCTTTTGAGAACTAATTTTGCTTAGTAATTTGTTTCATTGAGGTGATATAATAACATCAAGTATTAATTTTTTATTAATACCGGTTATTATACCAATTTGGAGGAAGATATGCAACGTAAAGCTGAACTAAAAATTAAAAGAGGTTTTTTAAGAAATAGATGTGAACCTTTCTATTTGCCGGACCGCGAGTTTAAAAGAATGTGTCAGCCTCATATAAATGAGGAACTAGTCTAATTCCAAAAATTAATGATTCAAAATTACTGTTTTTACAATAACACATTGTAACCTAACTACAAACCGTTGTTATGAAATAATTAATATCTCTTATAAAAAAATATGCATTTAAAATATTCCAATAGAATGATCGAGTAAGTTTTTTTTTAATGCGAGAAAAATGTTAGATGTAACTTCTAAAATATTATTAATATAAATTTCTTTTTGTTCACAATTCTGCAAAACATATTTTTATAACATATTTCATGCTTCCTTTTCTTTCATTTATAGTCAAAAAGCCAAATTTTAGATTTTGGAATATTTCATCGTTTTGACCCAGATGCCGTCGTTAAAGCAGGTAAATTTTGCTTCCTGCTATTGGATGTGGTCACAAGAGGCTCAACCATTAAGAAAGAACGACTCCGAAAAGCACTACAGTTAGACAGAGGTGAAGAATTACAAAAAGATAAGTCAGTGGCTGTGAGGTGCTTTTACCGGACGAGTCGAAAATGTACGATAGTTCAAGCAAAAAAAAATGAAATGGAGATGGGTGCAAAAACTGTTAATCCGCCAGAGTCGGGGTCTTGCACACATAAAGTGCATATAAATAGCTCCCTTTGTGCAAAGTTTCAGATTTTAAAATTAAAAAATGGCGAAATTGTGAACTTTTTAAGAAAACACTGAATTTTTCGGGTTTTCCGGGTTTTCTCCGGTTCTAATTATCCGATCGGGCCATTCGACCTCTCATTCTCTTTGTAATTTAATTCTCTACAATTGCTTCATAAGTTTCCATTTTACAAGCAAGAAACTAAGAAAAACGCGATTTTTTTGTTGAAAATTGTACAAATTAAAAATTATGATTCTCTAGTTGGAAATTATAAAGAACTCTTCACAGTCGGTTTCCAAGTAGTAGTTCAAAAAAACACTTGATTTTTTATCAATTTATTACAAAATAAATTACGTATCTGAAACATGGACTAAAATCAAATTAATAAGTTCGGCTCTCAACAGCTATAACTACCAAAACAATCAGTCGTGTGACAAAATCACAATAATTGTGAATCGTAAAATTAAATCCTAATAGATCCATCATTTATCTTGTCATAAATTTCGCTCGTCAACAGCGCGTATTCTCCGGTCTTGTCTAAGTAATAAATGAGGTCTTCGGTTACGTTGGGATTGAAACCGTCGTTCTGCAAGTCGGTCTTCTTCATTTTATAAGTTCCTAAAAATAGCGAATTAATAGAAATCAGGTAAGGGATGTTTGCGTAAATTACCGGTCATGTCTAGTTTGCTTAAAATCCGTACGAATATAGGACGGCCGTAAGGTGGCAAAGATTTCTTGACGCCCTTGGCGAGCTCCTTTAGATCCACTTTACTTTCAGGGTCTAAAACTGCGGCCATGCCTGCTCTGCCCTCTTGTCCTTTAATCTTGAAAGAAAATTGTTCCGACTTGGTTCAAAATAAAGAAAGTTTCTTACTTCAACTCCGAAAACGACGACGTCTTTGTATTGAACTAGATTACTCAAAATTGCTTCCACTTCTGAAGTGGACACGTTTTCGCCCTTCCACCTGAAAGTGTCGCCGGTCCTGTCTTTGAAGTACAAGTAGCCCATTTCATCGGACACTATTAAATCTCCTGAAAAATTTCAATCACATTGGAGGACTTCAATTTATACGAAAAAAAAAAATAAAAATAATAAAAAACTTGAAATTTCAACATTTTTCTTGAAATTTCACCTTTTTTAAAAAGTTGAAATTTCACTTTTTATAAAAAACTTGAAATTTTACCTTTTTAACAAACTTGAAATTTCAACTTTTTTTAAAAATGTTGAAATTTTAAGTTTTTTTTAAATTTTTTGCATCTCCTAACTACGCTTTCGTAAATTTATAATTAATGCCTGAAATAAATTAATAAAAGGGCATAACTGAAAGATCACATTCGATGGACAGAAAGAAGAAAAGAAATTCCCACAAATGTGCCCATTATCATGAAAGTGGTTCGAGTAAAAAAAAATAAAATTATTAGTTATTTCAACTGATGTAACATGTAAACTGCATGCTTTCTCCTCAATTTTTAATAGCCTTGGCGGTAAAACTTATAACACCCTGTATACCTGAAATAAATGCGGAATCTCCTTTACTGAATAATTCAACTTTTTATAAAAAAGTTGAAATTTCAAGTTTTTTTAAAAAAGGTGAAATTTCAAGTTATTTAAAAAAGGTGAAATTTCAAGTGTTTTAAAAAAGGTGAAATTTCAAGTATTTTAAAGAAGTTGTAATTTCAACTTTTTTAAAAAGGTGAAATTTCAAGGAAAATGTTGAAATTGCAAGTTTTTTTTGCAATTTTTTGCATGTCCTAACTAGGCTTTCGTAAATTTATGATTAATGCCCTGAGTTAAATAATTAAAAGGGAAGAATTGAAAAAGCGCATTCGTTGGACAGCAAGAAGAAAAAAAGTTCCTACAAATGTGCCCATTATCATGAAAGTGGTCCGAGTCAAAAAAAATAAATTATTAGTTATTTCAACTGATGTAACATGTATGCTTTCTCCTCAATTTTTAATAGCCTCGGCGGTAAAACTCATAACACCCTGTATACCTGAAATAAATGCGGAATCTCCTTTACTGAATAAGTCGTAAATAATTTTTTTCTTTGAAGCTTCCTTGTCAACGTATCCTAAAAACGCTCTGGACGGATTGTTCGGCCTGATTTTCCCGATGAACACTCCTGGTTCGTTTGGTTTGCACGCAATGCACAATCCTTTCGAGTTCCTGATGGGGTCTCCTGTGACCGGGTCGACTTTAATGATCGAGATTGGATAAATTATAGGGATGATGCGAGACACAAAACCGATGGCACCAACGGTACTGTCGATGTTAACTAAAAAATAATTGTTTCACTTTGCTAGAATTTTGGCCAACTGTTGGAAATACCGATGTTGGCGTTGCCCTCGGTGGCGCCGTAAAATTCGCCCACTTTAGGAATGTTGAACCTTTCCACGAATTCGGTCCAAATTTGAGGCCTCAAACCATTGCCGAAAATCATCCTTAATTTGTGGTCTTTATCGGTGGGTTTTGGCGGGACTGCAAGAATATACCTGGCCATTTCGCCGATGTACTGTGCGACCTGAAACGACAAATTAATTTCTTTTTTAATTTTCCGGAACTAACTTACGGTGCATTCGTATTTTTTGCAGTCGTCGATGAAACCCGAAGCTGAAAATTTTCTTCTAATAACTACACAACTACCAAATACGAGCATCTGCCCGATGGACATGCAACCTCCGGCTGTGTGATACAACGGAAGTGGATTGTAAAATCTGTCCTTGTGTTTGAAGCCTATTAATCGGCGAATCGCAGACGCTATGAATATGAACCTAAAAATTAAACATTACATTCAGTGGCGGCTCGTACATAAGTGCTGCAGGGCTGCAGAACTGCCAAAAAATTAACAACAAAAAATTAACTTCGTTTGTATTTAATTTATAAAACGTAATATTGAAAAAATGCCTCCATGCAATCGAGAATCCAACATTCCAACAAACCAGTTAAGTTTTGTCGTGGTTTCAGCGGAGCGGACCATTGTTTTTATACTGGGCCATTCGAGGCAGTGCACAGAACTGCTTGAGACGCCCCCATTATCCCCCTCGCGTCCTGCACATACCCAAACTCTTTCGCTAGTTTAATGCTCTTTATGTGCTGCATTTCACGCAGTTCTGTCATACCCTAGTCACTCAAATATAATGTCCTTGATTAAATGTTTTGTAAGCAACAATTGTATGATGGCGCTTTCAACGGTCCCGAAAACAATCGAGAATTCCCGTATTTCGAACTTCGGCAGAAAATTTTCAAGGTTCGCAGAAACTTATTTTCAAGTGCGTGGCTTTTAATTTTCGTCAGTTATTATTTTATGTTTTATTATCTGTGCAGTTCTGTTCCAGATTTCGGATGTTATGTTACGTGCGGTTTTTCGCTTTGTGGCTTTGTCGTTGTAAACTTTGATTTTATACTTTCGTGTTCGTGTATTGTATTAGTGTTTTTTTTTGACAATTGATGTTGTGGACAATTTGATTGGCGTTAAGCGATTTGTGAAGTATAGTTACGAAGAAAAAATAGATTTGAAAAATAAAGGTCGACCGCTACCGGACATTATTATTGAAACAAGCGGTATTAGTCGTGGAAAACCATATAAACGTCAGTTCAACAAAGAAATTTATGCAAGGAATAACTGGATTTGTGGCTGCAACAAGGAAAATGCTCTTTTTTGCTTTCCATGATTGCTTTTTGGTGGAGATAATCATGGAAGTGACTGAAGTAGGAGTGCCTGATTTAGAACACTTGAGTGAAAAAATAAAAAAGCATGAAAACTCCAAAAGTCATCTTCACAATTCAATGGAGTTACTAATATTAGGAACAATCAACATCCAATCTCAGTTAAATTCGGCATATTAGAAACACATACAGCAGCATAATGATAATGTGACAAAAAATAGATACGTTCTATCAAAAATAGAAAAGAAGAATGCATAGAAGGAAAAATAGGAGAGGATCAGGCACGGTTTACAGCAGGAAGGTCGTGTCTAGATCAAATTTATGCAAAAGAGCAACTATTGGAAAAAAGGAAAGCCAAAAACAGAACGGTACACCTCGCCTTAGTTGACCTAAAGAAAGTCTATGGCTCAATACCCAGATTGAAAATATGGCAATTCATGGAAAATATGAAGATACCGCGATTACTAATAAAAGCAACTAGAACTTTATTTGACAGAAATACCTTAAGAGTCAAAATTGGGCAAGAAATTAGTACAAATTTTAAAACCACAAAAGGATTACTGCAAGGTTATCCCACCACTAGTAGCAGAGAAATATTTTTTAAACATTTTTAAGAAATAGTTTTTAAATATTTTCCTTGAATTTTTAAAAAATATTTTTATGACATGTTTGTTAATATTTTAGAAATATTTCTTCAAAACATTTAAAAAATATACCTTCAAAACATTTAAAAAATATTTCTTCAAAACATTTAAAAAACATTTCTAAAAAAGATTAAAGAAATATTTTTAAGAAATATTTTTTAAATGTTTTGAAGAAATATTTCTAAAATATCAACAAAAGTGTCATAAAATATTTTTTTAATATTTTCAACAAATAGTTTTTAAATGTTTTTTAGAAATATTTCTAAAATATTAGCAAGTCATAAAAATATTTTTTTAATATTTTTAGGAAATACTTTTTAAATGCTTTGAAAAAATATTTTTCAAACGTATACTGAAATAACAAAAAATAATATTCAAAATAATATATTACAAATGACCAATTCTCAAATTTGACAAGAAGAATGAACATTCTTAAAACTCAAGAATGACCAATTTTTAAATTTGACAAGAAAAACATTCTTAAAACTCAAGAAGTACCAATTCTTAAATTTGACAAGGAGAATGAACATTCTTAAAATGATAGAAATGATAGTGGCAAGAAAACGCTTTTACAAAAATATTTTTTTCAAAACTTTTTCGACAGCTTATGATATTGAATTGTAATCTTTTCGATAGTTTAAAGAATCCTCCGACTTTGTTCCAAAAATGGTTTAAATATTTTCATCAAAACAAAAGTTAACACGGGGTACAATTTTTACCACGCAATTCGCTATGGCAAGAGTTAAAAAAACACACTGTGTATAAAAAATAAATAAAAAATTGCAGTTTACCGAGAGTTAGTGATGACAGCAGCCTTGGGAAGCCCCGTGGTGCCTGAGGTGTAAATATAAACCAACCGATCGTGATGCCCAACTTTTTCCGCCAGTTTAGGGGGGGTCTTCTCTGCATCCTTCATAAGCAGCTGCAGATTTTGAAATTTTGGGTCATTGTTCATTATGGTCTGAAGTTCGGTCGCCAGTTGGTAGAGGGCCACTGTAGACTCGATACTGTCCAACACTTCGGCAATCGCTGCAAACAAGATTTGACAATGTTCTTTCACAAGCGAAATTAATTACCATCGGCCAATTCGGCCCCAAAAATTACCGCTTGGCTCTTCGCGATTTTAATCGAGTGGACTAAAGGTGTCGATCTTTGGTTCGTGTTTATCAGAGGTATGATTACTCCTAATTTGGACAAGCCTAGCCAGGTGCAGACGTACTCGGGCTTGTTTTCTAAAAATACCGCAACCACATCGCCTTTTTTGTATCCGTGACTTTTGAACACGTGAGCTATTTTATTGCTGTATTCTTCCACCTGCGATTGATTCGTCAAATTATTTACTATTTATTCAAATTTTTGTTTTACCTGCGTGAAAGTCCATTCTTCATTGTCGCAAATGAGGCAGACCTTGTTGGGATATTTTGCTAGATTTTCGGCGAAAACGTCTGCTAATGTGTAATCCTTGTTTTGATATCTTCTAACTTGGAGTAAAAGGCCGATATATAGAAATAGCGCGCTGGAAGAAAATTAGTGGTAAAAAAATACCAACTCAAGTTTTGTTGTAACTATAGGCCAAGCAATAAAAACATTTTTCATAACATAAATACTACCTGGAAACCGACTGTGCGATTTTGTCAATGACAGTTAGATGAATTCTGCATAATTTCCACCTAGAGAATCATAATTTATAATTTGTACAATTTTCAACAAAAAATCGGGTATTTTTTAGTTTCTTGCTCGTAAAATTGAAACTAATGAAGCAATCTTAATGATGTCAATAGACGAATTGTAGAGAATTAAATTACGAAGAGAATGAGAGGTCGAATGGCCCGATCGGATAATTAAAACCAGAGAAAAGTCGGAAAATCCGGAAAATTAAGTGTTTTCTTAAAAAAATTCACAATTCCGCCATTTTTTAATTTTAAAAACTGAAACTTTGCACCAAAATAGCTATTTACATGCACTTTATGTCTGCAAAACCCCGACTCTAACAGACAAACAGTTTTTGCCCAATCTCCATTTCATTCTTTTTTTGGTGATATTTTCGCGGAGAACTGGATGCTCCTGTAATTGTCCGATTTAAATTTTAAAAACAGAACCGGAAACTAGATGAGCACAGCAACAAAATGCCTATTTTGGTTTTTCCATAAAATGCATAGAAAGAGCTGAAAAACGGTCGTGAAAATATCGCAAAAAAATATTGAAATGGTGATTGTGCAAAAACTGACAGTCCGACAGAGTCGTGGTTTTGCACACATAAAGCACATATAAGTAGCTATTCTAATGCAAAGTTTCAATTTTTTAAATTAAATAATGGCGGAATTGTGAATTTTTTAAGAAAACACTGAATTTTCCGAATTTTCCGGATTTTCTCCGGTTCTAATTATCCGATCGGACCATTCGACCTCTCATCCTCTTTGTAATTTAATTCTCTACAATTCGTCTATTGACATCATTAAGATTGCTCAATTAGTTTCCATTTTACAAGCAAAAAACGCAATTTTTTGTTGAAAATATTGAAATGGTGATTGTACAAAAACTGACAGTCCGACAGAGTCTCGGTTTTGCACACATAAAGTACATATAAGTAGCTATTCTAGTACAAAGTTTCAATTTTTAAAATTAAAAAATGACGGAATTACGAATTTTTTAAGAAAACACTGAATTTTCCGAATTTTCTCCGGTTCTAATTATTCGATTGGGCTATTCGACCTCTCATTCTCTTCGTAATTTAATTCTCTACAATTCGTCTATTGATATCATTAAGATTGCTTCATTAGTTTTTATTTTACAAGCAAGAAACTAAAAAAAACGCGATTTTTTGTTGAAAATTGTACAAATTAAAAGTTATGATTCTCTATTCAAAAATTATGCAGAATTCATCTGTCTTTGACAAAATCGTAGTCTGTTTCGAAGTAATATTTATGTTAAATTGACATTTATTTTGCTCTGTTGCTTGGTCTGCTTTATTTATTGGATAAATTGAAATTGCAACTTTAAAAACTAATTGCTTCGGTGAATTTAAAAAAAATTGAAGTTTAATTTTTTGGCGGGATTTTTAAATAGTCGAAATTCGCGTACATAGTTAGAGGAAAATCAATAGAACTGATAACCTGTGAGGCGCAAAATACGTACGTGAAATCGCGGGGTGCTGTAACCAAGGCCACGTAGAACCACCTGTACCTCCGACCAGCGGCAAGGTACGCAACAATCGCCACTAAGACCAACTGCAATAAAGAGATCCATCCGAGAAGGTACCACACAACAGCCGCTAAACCAACGATTACAGACAGAATTATGATCATAACCGCGAGATGTTGCAGCAGAGCCCGCACTGTTCTTGCCTTGTAGTGGCGAGGTCGATCCGTGAATTTGCCCGGATCGAAGCCGGTTTCTTTCCCGGTTTCTAAGTCCGTGTCTTCTTTGGTTTCATGGACCTGTGTAAGCAAATAATGGATCACACGTCAAAAAAGTGGCATGGTTTTGACGTTCCGACTACCGACCTCTGTCAACACAATAGATAACTGAACCGTTTTGAGGGTTTCTGTCCGTACTAGGAAAAACCTCAAATAATCAATTGCCAATATAATTTAGGAAAATCTTGTGATGAATATTCAATGTTATCTTTCCTTTTGAAGTGGATGCTTAAATTGGCTTAAATGGTTAAATTGTTTTACAGAAACGTAAATTAAATCACTTAATATAGTGGCAACATGTAATCACCAATTAATTGTTTATTAAATTGAAATTAAATCAACTGATTCGAATTAAATATTTTACGTATTCGACAAAGATTCGACAAATTTAAAAATAACTAAATGCAGGGCGTGCCGAGTTTTGCCTTCACCCCACTTTTTGGCCTTAAATATTATAGATAAAAAACCGGAACTTATACAGCATACGTTTATTATGCAATGAGCATTTAATGATAGGTATTAAGACACGAGTATGAGAATTACGGCACAAACCATTAAATGTGAGTTGCATACACTATTCTTTCTACGACCAGTCATAATATTAAAAACCGAGCACTTTATTTTCAAAATATATTAAACTTGTAATGAAATTATAAGTTATAATTGAGGAAATATTATGAAAACTTTATTACAAAGAAAACGCAGAAAACAATTAAGGCATTTTCTGAAAAACTGAGAGTAAACTTTTTCGGATGTCATTGCTAATTTTACGGGCAATAAATTAATAATAAAAAAATTTCTGGTGGAGTTAAATTCACAATTTCACTATCACCATCGCACATTTTCATCAATTTTATTTGTAAGAAACAGAAATTTTAGGAATTTCCTAGGTTAACAGTAACTATAAACTGTCAAAATTGGTAAATTTTAGATCTGCCCATCCGCATGGCAACACCGGATATTGACCGAATATTAATGATTTACATTTCATTTACATTGGTTAAAAATTTGTTTCTTAATGAAAATTTTTGATTTAATTGGCCGTTGGAATAATTAAATTGAAAAAAATAAAATGCCTATTTTATAGTACGGTATTTGTAGATTATTGACAGCGGGTTTTCAACTTTTTGCTATACGATGAATCACCCTGTATCCAATATATAAATAAAAAGGAATAATTACTTACTTTTCTGTAAAAAAAATATGTTTGCATATACACCTAACCCCCGATTTACACGGTACTTTTTTACACGATTTCGCTTTTACACGGTTTTCAAAATAACGACTGACGTGTTTTGGGATTTTTGATAAATATGCACAATAATTGAGATACTGAATTTATTCCATTTGGCTGGTTGGCGCTGTATATTTGTTATTTTATGAATGCACTGTTATTTTTATTTTTCAAAATTTATTAAAAAAAAATTAAGTTAAATAAATGACTGAATTATACACATTTTAAGTTGTTTTCGATTTACACGGTTTTTCATATAAAAATCAAAAATTTCGTTTTACACGGTTTTCTGAGGAACCCATCTTCCGTGTAAATCGGGTGTATTTCAAAATTTAAAATTTTTTATAGTAAAACTAAATATGGCCACCTTGTTACATATAAAGTTCAACAGATAGTAATAAAGTTTACATTAATAATATTAATAAATAACAGTTACAAGAAATTATTACTGCGTTATTGTGCAAACCACAACTGGGTTAGTGGACTAATTACCTGAAGTGAGTACCAATTTAGGTGATGAATTATTAACTGTATTCTTCGTCACAATTATGATTTTCTCACAATGAATTTTTTTACTATGCATATAACTCGAAGACAAACAGGAATTTAATGAAAAAAAAAATTTTTTTGTGATTAAAGGTTCTTGTTTTTATTTTCATTATCGACATCACAGGGTCCACTATATATATTTTAGGAATTTAATGGTAATTGCACACTTGCTCCACATGAAAAGAAGTGAACGTTGCACTTTTATCAAATGGTTTTCTAAAATTCACTTATACCGAATATATGGTTTCGAAAGATTGCTGCTGACGAAACGGTGATAAACTGGCGAGATAAA
The DNA here is from genome assembly GCA_949768715.1 of Dascillus cervinus. Lineage (NCBI taxonomy): Eukaryota > Metazoa > Arthropoda > Insecta > Coleoptera > Dascillidae > Dascillus > Dascillus cervinus. The sequence continues at coordinate 29,090,186 of OX458322.1, forward strand.
ATAATAAATAAATTATCTGGTGTCATTTTTTTTAAAAATATTATCGTGCTTTAAAGCTTTTGCGATTTCCTTAATAACTAAAAAGAAACATAACATTTTTAATAAAAATTAAAGGTTTGTATTATCAGGTGCAAGAAAAACGGGCCACCGATTCTTTTAAAATGTTTTTATAATAGCAGCACTGTTGCAATATTTCGAATAAAACTATTGGGCTGTAGAAAAAACAACACATCGAGGTCATCATGCTAGAAGGGCGTATCAACATTTTATACTATACTATACTATTTTGTACTAGATACTATGTATAATGTCGAATGGACAGCATGGTGATTATTGTTCGTAAAATAAAATGATAAGCACTATATGCTGCTTTTTGGGCATTCTGGTGGCCTCTTTTATCGTAAAATATCAATAGTTTTATTCGAAATATTCCAACAAAAACTTAAAAAAAAAGAGTAATCCGTTTTTCTTGCACTTGAGTGTATTAATTTCATTGCATTATTAAAATTAATTTAAATTTAAATGGGATTCAACAAGAAAGTAATTTGAGTCATTAATTTAAAAAAAAATTGCACTCATATAATGTTACATAAAAAAATTATAAAAAACTAGAAATTTTATCCAACGAACCGGGCAAATTCTTAAGTCACATTTATTTTACGATTTCATTAAGTAAAACTTGAAAATATTTATAATTTACAATAAAAAATTATACCAACTTTATCGGCGACGTTAATTATATCTAATAATTTTGATAATCGAAAATTTATATTTTATTGACAGTCCTTGAGATTTGATTAACGCACGATACCTTCTGACGTATAATTGATAACGAATTAAAATAACGTGTAAACAATACCAAAATACCAGACCATCCATTAATTTACATATCGAATTTTAGTTTTGTTTAGACATTTATTTTCTTACAGCATTTCATTGTCCATTAAAATTGAATTGTTGATAAACGTTAGAAGAATGATTAAATTAAATCAATCAAGGTTTGTTCGATGGTATTTTGATACCATTGCGTAAACGAAATTGAAAGGATGTTATCGGTCCAATAGATACTTACTAAACACAATCAAAATTAGGTGCAATCTGGAATTTGTTTTTAAGACAATCTTTATCTTATTTTTCGTTCTTCGAAATGAACTGAAATAAAATTCACATTTCCTACAAATTAAAAAAAAAAACACTTGGAACGTTTTAGTGCGTGATTAGAATTTAGTAAATAGTTTTATAGTTCATTTTTTAATTCGAGACAAAAAATAAAAAAAGAAGTAGCTTCGAAAAACAAAACTTTTAAGTTAGTTCAAGTTAAATAATAAATAATGTGTGTGATGCATGTCATAAAGAATGTTCTAGTGTAATTTGTTCTTTTTATTTTTTATCTCGAATTAAAAAATGAACTGTAGTGCCTATTTTAACGACAATGAGTTTCACTTTTCCGCGGTCATCAAAATTTGCAATTTAAAATCGGGCTTGTGACGATTTTTGGAATTTTACTACAATAGTGAATAACATACATAATAAAACAGGTTTAAATTGAATTGGTAGAGCACACAATTACAAAATACAATTTATTCAGTTGCAAATGCTAATCTACCATGTAACGTAGGTGAGATGCGAAAAAAATCCTGATAGCTTTAATATTTTGATAATAAATCGCTATCAAAATCAATTTTAACACTGATTTAATTGAAAAAAATAATTCGACTAATCGTAATCTGGCTTCCATTTTCAGAATTTTTTAACTACTGAAAAAAGGTTTCATCTCAAAAATACCATACGATGAACCATCCTTTATATATTTCAGATGAACTTTAAATTTATTAATATTTCTCGAGGTTAGGTACTTATACAGCATGCGTTTATTATGCAATGAGCATTTAATGATAGGTATAAAGACACGAGTATAAGAATTACGACACAAACCATTAAATGTGAGTTGCATACACTATTCTTTCTACGACAAGTCATAATATTAAAAACCAAGCACTTTATTTTAAAAATATATTAAACTTGTAATGAAATTATAAGTTATAATTGAGGAAATATTATGAAAACTTTATTACAAAGAAAACGCAGAAAACAATTAAGGCATTTTCTGAAAAACTGAGAGTAAAATTTGTCGGATGTCATTGCTAATTTTAGGGGCAATAAATTAATAATAAATAAATTTCTGGTGGAGTTAACTTCACAATTTCACTATCACCATCGCACATTTTCACCGATTTTGTTTGTAAGAAACAGAAATTTTAGGAATTTACTAGGTTAACAGTAACTATAAACTGTCAAAATTGATAAATTTTAGATCTGCCCATCCGCATGGCAACACCGGATATTGACCGAATATTAATGACGTTGCATTTACATTGGTAAAAAATTTGTTTCTTAATGAAAATTTTTGATTTAATTGGCCGTTGGAATAATTAAATTGAAAAAAATAAAATGCCTATTTTATAGTACGGTACTTGTAGATTATTGACAGCGAGTTTTCAACTTTTTGCTATACGATGAAACACCCGGTATCAAAAAATAATTCGACTATTCGTAATTTGGCAATTAATGAATCTGGCTTCCATTTTCAGAATTTTTCGACCACTGAAAAATGGTTTCATCTCAAAAATACCGTACGATTAACCACCCTTTATGCATTTCAGATGAACTTTAAATTTATTAATATTTCTCGATGGCAGAAATAAGCATTGCTTCCTTAAAATAATTTTAAAAAGTTTTTCTAAATAAAAAGCTAGTAATGTCAATAAAAATATTTTATTAGTTTTACCGAAATGTTTGTGAAAAATCTAAAATTGTTTTCGGGCTTGTAAATTTTTTCCAACTTACTTTTTTTTCACTTTCCTTGGCCATTTTCCCGCTATCAAAATCAATTTTAACACTGATTTAATTGAAAAAAATAATTCTACTATTCGTAATTTTGCAATTAAAGAATCTGGGTTCCATTTTCAGAATTTTTCGACTACTGAAAAATGGTTTCATCTCAAAAATACCATACGATGAGCCACCCTTTATATATTTCAGATGAACTTTAAATTTATTAATATTTCTCGATGGCAGAAATAATCATTGCTTCCTTAAAATAATTTTAAAAAGTTTTTCTAAATAAAAAGCTAGTAATGTCAATAAAAATATTTTATTAGTTTTACCGAAATGTTTGTGAAAAATCTAAAATTGTTTTCGGGCTTGTAAATTTTTTCAAACTTACCTTTTTTTCACTTTCCTTGGCCATTTTCCCGCCCCGAAACGCACCAACACGCACTCGGCCCAATTCCAAAAAACAAACTGAGACTAAAGATTCCGTTACCGTTGATAATAAAAATTAAACGCATTCAACGTTCTCGGCGGTTTGTAGCAACGACGCGTTTCCCTCATGTTCGGTGCAAGCGCCCCTCTCAATCTTCCTATAAACACTTTAAAGTTTCTATTTCAACTTTTTCGCGAACAGATATGAATAATCATTTGAAACGGTAATTATAAACAGTAATTAACGGTGCCACATTACTATGCGTTCGTTTTATCACATTGATAACATTTTTCGATTGTTCTAAAAAATGGTAAACGCCCAATAGTTCTAGAAAATTTGAATTGGGTTTTTTGAATGGCTTTCCAAAGCCATTAACTGGGTTTTTGCTGACTTGATAATTAATTATTACTTGGGAAATCAATTTTTTGTTTGATTAAAAAAAATGTGGTTGAATCTCGAGCTGAATGCTTACAACATACCTCATTGAGACCCCCATTATGTATTTGCCTGATTGGAATATTTTATTAATTTTTCAATTTTTTTTAAATTAGTTTTTTCTTTTTTTTTAAATTTTCATTAATGCAGATAATGTATAATTGCTTATCGCTCTTTATCTTGATGAGTCGGTGCAGAGGTCGATGAATCGTTTGCTTATTTAGAAAATCGGCACTCGTACTTTTTTAATGTATTTTTATACAGGGTGATTCCTAAAAAACGTCCCACGCTATAACTCAGTTATTTATTGCCCGATTTCAGAAAAAAAAAAAATATAAATGATTAGTTGAGTAAGTACTACAAAAATGTATTAATTTGGATTTTTTCCCACGTTAACTTCAATGTAAAGCGACAGTCAACTTTTTTTTTAAACGGCAATGTATACATTATTTTATTTATTGCGGTAGAACATTTTTTTCTAAATCCAATGATCTCTAATAACTTGACCTTGCAGTAAATAAATAAATAAAAAATGTATACATAGCCATTTGAAAAATAAAAGTTGACTGTCGCTTTGCATTGAAGTTAATGTGGAAAATAATCCAAATTAATACCTTCTTGTAGAACTTATTCGACTAATTAATTATATGTTCTTTTTTTGAAATCGGGAAATAAATAACTGAGTTAGAGCGTGGCACGTTTTTTAGAAATCACCCTGTATGAAAACTTAAACGTTTAGACTTTACCTAATCGGGTTCGTTGGAGCGAAAATGTGTGTTTCATAAACAATGTAGAAAGTCGTAACTCGTTCAAGCGATGTTCACATAAATAATAATAATAATGAATAAAAAATTAAATAAATTATTAGGGTGGCAAAAGATTTGTTTTGTTGGATATAACGCCGTGCGTTTGCAGTTTCACTAATGGGTACCATCATTTCTCGACAGGTAGCTTTGTGACACAAATAAAATTAGTTGTAATTAGATTTTCATCCCAATTTAGAAAAATTACAAAAAACGCATCTTTTTTATTTAGAAAAAACTTTGAATTAATTTTATGCGAAAATAAACAAACAAAGAACTTACAGTCGAATTTCTATACAGGGCGTTATACGTTTTACCGCCGGGGCCATAACACCTATTAAAAATTGAAAGGAAAGTATGCACTGTGTTACATCAGTTGAAATGTACACTTTCAATGAGTCCGAAGAAATTTTTAAAATATTTTGATGTGAAGTCACAAAGTACTGCCAAAACGACACATTTTTGACAGGTTTAACCTAACCTAATTAAAACCTAAACCTAAAAAATAAAGTAAAACATAAAAACCTAACCCAACCTAACCTAAAAAAAAAGAAAAACCTGACCTAACCTAAAAAGAATTGTAAAAAACACAAAAAATTAAAAAAAGCCTAATTTAAACTAACCTAAAACAAAAAAATGTATATCGCGGTAAACAGCCCACAAGCCCTGACCAGGATTATGAATTAACCTTATTTTACCCAGTCTACCTAACCTCACCTAATCTTATTTTACCGAATTTAAATTTAACTTAACCTAACTTTTTTTTTTTTGTAATTGTAATTGTAAAATTGTATAAAATTATTTTTAATCAGCAATTTCATCAGCACCGGCAATGAACCTGTTGGCTGTCAAGCCTTCACGTGAACTTGAACCTGAATGACTCAAAAGAGTGATTAAATATAATAATTCTGAAAATTAAACGAAAATAAATAACCAAGGAGGCTTGGAATTTTTAATTCTTAATCAAAAATCAAAGTAGTATTTTTTGACTTTTCTAAAATTTTACAATTTTCGCGATAACTTTTGAAAATGAACGGATCGAACCCGTCCCGCGACTTTACAAAAATTAAATCAAACGTATCCGTTCCTAATAATTACGATAAATACGCTTCCCGAGCGAAAATTACGAAAAATTCCCAATCAAGAAATGTTTGACAGTGGCATTTACAAGTCTTAATTCAAATCCTGCAATTTCTGTCTTTAATTATTGGCACTGATGAATTTCCACAATAACCATATATGTAGAAGAGAACCCACATGAGATATGTGATTGTCATTTCTTACTGTTAAATGTAGATCATTCTGTACTATCAAATAAAAAATTCAGAAACAAAAATGCATTAATTTGCGCTTATGAAGCTTGCAATCAAGCAGAAGCAAAACATTTTAAACATTTCTTATGAATTTTGTATTCATTAAACTACATGAAATATTTAAAGCCAATATTAATTTTGTGTATTATCATGGATAATGAGGTTTTCCATTAAAAATCATTAAACGCTTGTAATTTCTCAAACAAAAGTAATCAGTAAATTTTTTTATTTTCTTTACATAAATTATTATTAGTCATAAAAATTTTTATATACATATAGACCAATGTAGTTAATGTCAAAAAATTGTACAAAGTTCATTTAATCTTTTCCCCAAATATGAAAATTTTCTATGAAAATTGAAAAGTCGTAACCAACCAAGGCAACCAAACAACTTTCACTGCACTTTCTGAACTGAACTGAATTTTAATCTTTGGCTGGCCAAATTTTTCCGCCTTTTGGTTATGTTTTTGGCAATAAAGTGATACTTTGTTTCAATTCCCATCAACGGGGGATCTTCTTGCGATTAGTTCCCAAAACGAGCGTGCACTGGAACTCTCCGGATTCTGGTCAACGGACTTTGACCTCCATTGTTCCTGTAGTAATGCTGTTGGGCCACTTTTTTCTTTGCTGTAGCAACCTCCAAGCTTTTTCAATTCTCCTGGATGATTTCTTTCCTCAAACGCAAGTCTGCCAACAGAAAGTTAATTAATAGGAATTGTGACAAAAAAATGGTTATGTAAAAGCATGAAATGAAAAAAAAAATTTTACATACATTTTAAAATTCTAGAAGTTGATAAATTTCTTCTCGTTTGAGGGCTTATTGTTGGGATTGTCATTTGCCGCAGTTTCAATTGCCTTGGCAATTTCTAGCTTATGATCCTGGAGATGTTTTATTTTTCTTCGATAGTGTCAGTAATCATAAATCTGCAATTAAAAATAAATAAAGTATTATTGGAACAAACAATTAATATATGTAGAGGCGACTCTCTATTGTCTTTTATTGATATGCTTCTATGACCTCGAAAGCTAGTACGCCGGCTCACTAATCAGTGGCATAGTTATTTTACTTTAATAAAGGCGTTAAAAATCAATAAATAGTCATATATTATTTGGTAATGTAAAATATTTAATTTTTGATTATAAAATCTGCTTTCGCTTGACCCATTATAAGACCGCAAACACAACGTGGCACTGCACCTTAAGGCAATATTTGATGCGTCGACTATGGTGTCAGCTGATACAGAGAAAAGAAAAATGATTCACGTAGTGAGTTTGTGCACTTTAACAAAACTGAGAGTGTCGACTCTATATCGCCTTAATCTAATTTACAAGTCTATATTCGTCAAAATATACAATGGTGCAATCCGTCTATTGTTTTATCGTTAGACACACATCAAATTATCTATAACATTAAACTATTAACACGCAGCACAAAGTTAATACTTTCATCATAATTATGAAACGTTGGAACTAATTCTTATTATTCTACTTTGCTCCGAAATTTAACGGTCTTAAATTTTACTTACTTATAAATGTGCACTTGCTTCTTTTGTCCAACTCTACACATTCTATCTTGTACTTGACGCTCCCATTGTGGATTCCAATGCCAGTCCAACAAAAGCAAATGATTAGCACCAAATAAATTCAAACATGATAACAAAAGAACCTAAAAAAATTGATCTCAACCAAGAAAGTAAAGACGGTTAATGCAACTTACTCTTGTATCATCATCATCATCATTTATTTTCTTAATTATTTTAGATCTTTTTTTAAATTCAATAGACCTATCAAATACATCAAATTTGATATTATTTTTTAAATGTGTACCAAACAATTTTAGTACATCAGTCCACTCGGACACTATAATAGCTTTGTCATTTGTTGGTAAAACATTAAAACTTACTTTATTTAATTTTTGCACCTTGCTACTTATAAAATTCGGTGAAAATATAGGATTTGAAGGACTCAAAACTTTCCTTGTTGCTTCTGTAAGACTTACAGCCTCAGCTTGATGAGGTGTGGCATTAACATCATCATTCAAAGTCAATTGCAGACTTAAATCCAAGTCATCAGGATCATCATCACTGCGTTGACCAACATCATCAGTTGATTCTAGCATCTATGAAAAAAATGAACAATGAGGCAATAGTATGGGGCTTCTCACTTCATCGAATTGTTCAAGCGAGGTCTGGAGGCGGGCTGTAGGAACCAATTTGTTTTGTACCAAATTAGTTCTGAATTTTTCGCCCAGATGTTGGTATAATTCGACCATGGTCGCGAGAGCAGTGTCTCTGACGCCTGCGGTGGGATTAATTACAATCGATAAAATTCTATTTTATGTTTAGCAAGGTGAAATACATGTTGATGAAAATTAATGAACTGTTTCGTGATTTTGCCAATAGAGATCACACACACACACAAATCACATTTTTCGCAAGAAATTTTAGATTCTTGTCATCAATCATATATTGATGGAGAGAGTTAACAGATGCAGATTGAAATTTAAAGTTAGACCAGCCAAATGAGGAGCATTAAGTACTCAAATCACGTTTTTATTTACCTCAGTTTGCATCAAAAATGGCAACAAATTGATTCTGAATTTGACTAGAAACTGTCATGAAGTACCAGTGTACACACACATACATCATTAATAAATGACCATGAATATTTCGCAAACTATTAACGACTGTTAATATGCTTTACAACATTTGCACTAAACTGAACTTTTGTCAATTTACTTACTGATATATCCATAACTGATACCAACGAATATAGACCTCATATAGAAGGCCGGTTCGTATAGCGGCGAAGGGACTGAAAATGTAATTTCGATCATCTCCGCAACACGGCAGCACTACCGCACTATCGGCGCCATTCAAATTTTGAACTTAAACCAAGCTTGCGGTCGAGCAAGCCGATTATCAATTCACTTGCGACATTAAAGTTATAAACTTAAAATTAGCAATGTAAATGTAAATAATAACTAAATATAAAATATGACGTATTGTGAAACTCGAAATACAAAAGGAAATCATCATCCGTGCGTATGAATAAACTATTAACGCATGTTAAGAACAATTTAAAAATAAATAAAATATTATTTGTTACACTTTGTTTCTTTGTTAATGAGTAATTGTTTAAAAAATGCGTTCAATGTAAAATAAGTAGGTCATTATAAATAAATAAACACAATTTTAAAAAACACATTTTTAAAGAATGTGTTTTTTAAAATGTTTGTGATTTGTAATAAGTGGAAAAATTTTTAAAAATATTGTTATGAAGAAGGAAAGAAATTTGTAAGTAAAACAATATTTTACTCAATTTTTACCTAGGATAAACACAAAATCATATATTTATTTCAGCATTTCTCCTTTAATTCATTTGATTTGAAACTTCAACTAAGGTAAACATTAACTTTTTGACGTGCATAATCTCCGATTACCAATCTTTTTTCACATTTATTCACTTTAATAACAACAATACCGTATATCGTCACCGGGAAATCTATGAAATGTTAATTCCGGATTTTTGGCCTTTGAATTTTTGCAGCCGCTGTAGGAACAAAGTGCACGTGCAGTCGACATACTAATCGCAAAGAAAAGAATTTCTAGAAAATTTATCGCAAAGAAACTTTTGGCGGGCGCATTCGAAGCGCCCCGGGATATGTGGCGGTGCCAAGCGGCCGGGTACCAGAACTAGTTTGTTACCCAGGCTTTCTCGTCCCTCTCTTATAACCCGTAACCGGCCTTCTATATGAGGTCTATATTCGTTGCTGATACCATCGATACATCTAGTGAATAAAAAATAATTTGCTATTTTATAAAAATCAATAATTACGTTATTGTATTACCTCTGGATGACACTGTAATAGCACAATTTAAAAAATTCACTTAAGTACATTCCACTTTATACCGAATTCTGATCTAACAATAAAATGGCCACAGACATAAAATGGCTAATCTATAGAGCAGGGGTGGCCAACCTGCGGCTCGCGAGCTACATGCGGCTCTTTGAAGGATTATTTGTGGCTCTCGATAAATGTACCCGAGTTCCCTTTTTATTTTTGTGCTATTATATTTTAACAAATTATTATCGTTCCGTATGTGTATGTATTTAGTTGCGGCTCGCAAAAAATTTCAAATTTTGAAAAATGGCTCGGACTATCAAGGAGTTTGGCCACTCCTGCTATAGAGCGTTTTTATACTTAAAATTGTAAGCAGTAAAGTCACTATATCTATCAAAGTAGCGCAATAGGTAAGGACAATGTGTTAGACAGAGAAAACACTATTTGGAATCACAATGGCGGAGTGACAGTCTCCAAACGGTTGTCGGTTGTCAGTTGTCATCGGCGGAATTTCGTGTTTTTGTCAGGTTTTTATCGCCTTTCGTAAACATCGTAGATTCCACGTGAAAATTTAACTGCATCTTTGATTTCTATACACATTTATTGTTTTGTTGCATACTGTGTGTCGTTGTTTGCGGTGTTGGACGAACTCTGAACAGTGAACATGCCTGGATGTTGTGTACCACATTGCAAAAATAGATCCGAAAATCGTTTTCGGTTATTTAGATTGCCACAAGGTAAAAATTAACAATTTCTTGTATTCAGATTTAATGGTCACATATTACGTTTTAAGGTAAAAATGATGTTAATAGAAGAGCATCTTGGGTGAAAAGTATTGGAAGATCCAATCTAAAACCTATGTCTATGATTTGTGAAGTAAGTACTTTTTTTTTTGTGTGTTGAGGTTATGATAAAATTGAATTGTTATAGGTTCATTTTTCACACAATTTGAAAGAAATCGGAGTGACAATCGAAGATTATTACGTCGTGATGCAGTTCCCGATTTGAAAATGACTGCCACTGAAAATAGTATTTATCCTGACAGTGATGTAGAAAAGCCAGGATGCCCTTCTGAAATTAACACAAAGAAGAGAAAGTACAAAGAGAGTGATGAATCTAGTGTTACGGTTGAATTATTGTCACAACATGTGAATAATGGTAAGAAATTTCAATTGGAATATAAATTAGTTCTAAATATGTGCAATTTTGTTAATTTTATATAATAGTGAGTTACAAGTTGATGAAGATGTGAGTGATTTATCTCATGACAATGTTGAGACAGAAATATCAGAATTGCTTGCAAATAGCGACCTTTATCAGCCATCTCAGAATTATATTGAAGAGTTAAAACGCGCTCTAAGAAAAGTTGGGAAAAAATATAGCATGTATAAGCGAAAATATGAGCAGAAAGAGGAAAGACTGGCAAAAGTATTCAACCACGATCAGTTACAGTTTTTAAAAACAGGCTCGCATCGAGGAACAAAATGGAGCGAAGAAACTGTAACAAAGGCTATAAAATTATACCTAGCTTGTGGTGAAAAAGGATATACAGAATTGCGAGAACAAAATCTCCCATACCCAAGTATTCGTACAATACAGCATCGTCTTCACAACTTGAAATTTGAAGAAGGTATTCTCCAAGATATGTTTAATGTAATGAAACTAAAAGTACGTATAACAACCCCATTGCTAACCTTTTGATAAGCGAACCTTTTTGGTAAGCACGGCCTTGAGTCAATTAAAAATCAATTTGTTTTTAAAAATGATTCATGGTGTTTGAAATTTTTTCCAACTTCACGCTTAAGATTTCTTTTACTTTCAGATAGCGTCATTCCAGCCTCAGGAGAAGCATGCCTGCTTGCTTATTGATGAAATGGCAATTAAACCAGGCCTTGTCTATGACAGTTCAACCTCGAGAACTTTGGGTCGGCCCACAATCAATGACTCTGCAGGAAGATGTGATGGTTTGGCCATGCATGGATTAGTATTTATGCTGGCAGGCGTAACCAGTAGGTGGAAGCAAACGGTGGCTTATGAATTCACAGGAAATTCCATATCTTCTCAAGATTTATTACAAAAAATCATGACGATAATCACAAAAGCACATGAAATTGGACTTTCAATTCGTGTCGTCATTTCCGATATGGGTCCACAAAATAGAGGGTTTTGGAGGTTACTAAACGTAGTAGCTGGTAAACAGCGAAATTAAGAATTATACATTGCACCCTTCTATTCCTGAAGAGAAATTATTTATAATGCCTGACCCCGTACACATTTTTAAGAACGTTGACTGAAGAACTTCGTGAAGAGTTTCAGTTGCCGTCAACAGAAATTTCATTGGATCCGATTAAAACAGTAATGCAACTGGACAAAGATGATGTAATTAAATTATGTCCCCGTCTGAAGGAAAATGTGATTAACCCAAACCATTTTGAAAAAATGAATACTTCCTTAAGTGTTGCTTTATTAAACCATGATGTTGCGGCAGCAATTCTGTATTATGTGGGTACTAACAGGTTAGAAGCAAAACATCAGACGACGGCATGGTTTATTATTATTATGCATAAATGGTTCAAATTAATGAGTAGTAGATGCCAAAAGCTAGCTTTCGCATATGCCAATCAAGAGGAATATGAAAATACAATACAATTTTTCCATTCTTTTATAAATATAATCAGAAATATCACACTAAGTGACGAGGTTTGGAAACCTTTTCAGACAGGACTCCTTTTGGCTACACAAACGGCACTGGATCTGCAAGAAATATATTTGAATCGCGAAAAATTTAACTATTTTATGTTGGGGCGTCTAACTCAGGATGCGTTAGAAAATTTGTTTTCTTCTATTCGAAGAAGACCTGATGCCCGAGAATTTAAGTTTGCCCTCAGAATGGTGTGTCTGTCACAATTTGAAGGAAAAATACACCACGGGAATTACAGCATTGGTGATGCCGATCACTTGGTTCGCTATTGTGATTCAATAAATACCCTGCAACCAAGTGCGCAATTGAATGATGCAGATGAAACAATTCACTATGGATTAATGGCACATTTTGCAAATTGTAAATTAAGTGTCAATGTCAAAGAAGCTTTGTACAACTTTATTTGTGCTTTGTTATTAAAGGTTAAGAAGAACTTTAAAAATTGCCACGCATGCTATTCTTCTCTCCTTTTGAAACAAGGTGATCACATCTCAGTAGGGCACTTCACAAAATTGAGAGAATACAAAGAAGAAAAAGAAAATCTGTGTTACGCAAGCCAGCAGTTATTTAATTTTATATGTGAGTGTGAGGTAAAATTTAGATTTTACGAAAAGCAAATTCTTAAAAACAAAATCAATGTGAGTCAACTAGTGGACATTTTTACAGAAGCAGAGAATATACCACCCATCCCTAATTGTCATGGTGTATTGAAAAATTTAATACATATTTTTGTTAAAAGTAGAGTTTACTTTACACTTAGGGATAAAAAAAAAGGATTACAAACAAACAGGACAGTCGTAGCGTGGCCATGAACGCCGCAGTAAATAATCCCAATCATAAATGAAATGTTTGCCATTACAAATTTTTGTTTGATTTACAACTTTATTTTTACCTTCTTCAAATTTCACAAACTACTCTACATAAATACAGTCGAATGCAAAAAATTTTGGTTGTGAATGTCATTTTTTGACAAACTTCGATCCAAATTGCAATATTAGTCCAACATTTCAAATTTACCACGTAATTTTGGAATCACAATGGCGGCCAAATTGCGCTACTTTGATAGATATAGTGACTTTAAATATTTCAATTTAGCGTGGTAGATCTATTTATTGCTAGTCGGCGCCATCGTGCGTGGGTAGTTGGTACCATAGGAATGTTAGTTAGGTCCCTGTAATATATTTTTATAATCACAAAAGTTAGTGTTAGTGGCTTTAATTAATAATTTTAACAGATTTTAAGGTTATGTTATATTATCTTTGGTTAAAATCGTAAACAACACTTTCAAGGCGATTTCACCTAATATTTAAAACAGTTTCTTGTGAAGTCTCATTCAAATTAAGATGGATTTAGCGAAGCACATTAAACCGTTGACGGTCGAATCAGACTTGGCCCATATGGAAAAGGAAAATCAGAGATCTGCTAGATTATAACGAGGTAGCACTGGATTACATTGAGAAGAGATTATTAGTAAAGCCAAAACCGATAGCAGCAGATGCGTCTGAAACCGGTGGAAAAAAACACAAAGAAGATAGTCACTTGTATCGTAAAGCAAATAATTATGCTACGTGAATGATAACAAGTTCAGTAACAGATGCAGTCGTATCAGAAAATCATGGACAAAGAAACGGCTCATGATGCGTGGAAGGCATTAAACCAACAATTTGAGGCAGCGTCTAAGGATCAGCTGCACAGATTCCTTTGCATTCAGTTGGACGTCGGGAGAAGATGTTTCAACGCACATTGCACAGTTAAGAAGTTTGTTGAATGAGTTAAACAATGGACTCAAAGCAAAGGGTGAGAACGTGCGCTATCAGATGTAATGTTGGGTTGCCAAGCAAATTTGAGACTTTTTTTTAGGTCTAGTTGGATGCTGATGATGAAGGATGATGCAAAAACATTTGACGAGTTAACAATGCAGTTGTGCATGTTTGAGAGAAACTTCAGAAAAACTGCCTGAAGCGACAATTTTGAACAAGAAGCAAAATCAAATTACACGAGGTCGAAAAAGGAAGACAGTTGTAATTACTGTAAAAAAAAGGGGCATTGGGTTCGGAACTGCACAAAGTGGATATCTGACGGACGACCACCAAAGCGGCAAAACCACAGGCGATGCTTAGAGCAACGCACTCGATACCAATTTAGCTCTAGTTATTTTGTGCAACGAAGTTTACACAACAGAGGTAAATGCAGCTGACTGGTGGATCGACAATGGAGCAACAAGACATGTGACAAATCTCCCTAATCAGTTTGTTGAGTTCATAAGGTTTGACAACCCGTGTGTCATAAGAGGTGCTGGAGAAGAGACCACTTCATGCAATTGAGAAAGGAACCATTCAGATTGTATCGACAGTCGACCGAGTAAGTCAAAAAATGTAATTAAAACATGTGTGGTACGTTCCAAAAATTTCAAGAAATTTATTCTCTGTTTTAGCAGCTCAAGACAGAAATAAAACGAGCGAGTTCAAGTCGACTGCAACCAGATGGTGGCTCGAGGTAGATGGAAAAGTAATATTGTGCGGAGTTCGCAAAATAGGTGGAACGCTATATCAATCGAATCAATTTTTCCTAAGAAAGAAACAAACATAAACATTGTAGTTGATGATAACTCAAGACTCCAGTTATATCACGAGAAATGGGGCAGCAAGATAAACAACACGTCAAAGAGAAGCTTGAAAGGGAGTTAGGCATTAAAATCAAAATGAATAAAGACATTTGTGAGCCCTGTATCTATGGAAAAATACATCGTCTATCATTTGGCACCAGAATTAAAGCAACTAAACCTGGAGAGCTGATTTCAAACGATGTATGTGGACCTTTTGATGAATCGTTTAGGAAGAGGCGATATTTAGTTGTGTTTAAAGACAGCCACACTAAATTTCGCTATGGTTTTACAGTAAAAGTAAAATTAGAAGTTAAAGACCAGATACTAGAACAAGCAAAGACCCAAGAGCATCAAATCAAAGAGCTGCTTAGCGATAATGGAGGAGAATTTGACAATGAAGAAGTTAGGAAAATTCTACGAGATTATGGAGTCACAGAGAGGCTAACGGTTCCATACACGCCTGAGCAAAATGGTAGTTCTGTAAGAGAAAATCGGACCATAGTTGAAATGGCAAGAACTTTCAAATACACAATCAAAATAACAGAAACATGCATGAAAGTAAATCAAGAAGCACATGCAAAGAAAAGTTTGGAGCGATTCAATTTCTCAGAATGCAAGCCAGTTTCGACACCGATGCTGAGAAATGCTGAAACTTCACAACCAGGGAAAGAAGATAAGAAAAAACATAACTTTCCATACAGGCAGGCAGTTGGAGCACTGATGTACTTGATGTTTGGTACAAGACCAGATTTGGCCTACAGCGTGGGCTTTTTTTTGGCACTTGACAATCCGTCTACAGAAGACGTTACCAGAGTCAAAAGAGTTTTCCGGTACATTGCTGACACCACTGATCTGGGAATTGTCTATCAACGTGATGAAGAAAAGAGAATCCTAGAGTGTTATAGCGATGCAGACTTTGGAGGATGCACAAAGACTGGTCGATCTACTTCTGGAGTCATTATAGCATATGCAGGTGGGGCTTTATCATGGCTGAGTCAGAGACAAGCAAGGAAATAATTTGTCTGACCAGATTGTTCAAGGAAATCGTTAAGATGGTAAACCCGTTCCGATTCTAGCAGTGGATAATTCAGCGAGGCAGTGCGACTTCCTCAAAACCCTGAATTTCATCGCAGAACGAAACGCATTGAAGTCGAGCACTTCTTTATTCGAGAAAAGGTAACAGAAGGAAACCTTGAAGTCAAACAGGTCTCAAGTGAAGAAAACAGGTTCCAGATATGATGACAAAACCTCTGGCCAGAACTCGACTCAAGATTTTGTGTGATAAAGTGGGGTTTTTAGAATAGTTTCAAGTTTTCTTTTGGTGTTTAATGACTCAATTAATTAATCAGGGAAAGTGTTAAAGTAGATATCTGTAAAGTTGTTAAGTTAAAAAGTAATTCAATAGGTGGCGCAGTGTGTATAACAGCTGTAAGATGTCTACAAAAGTCCAGATTGTATTTTCGGTATCAGACGAACCAACCCCGTTGACAAGCTTGCTGAAATGGCCGACAAGATTCTGGAAGTAGAAGATTCAGCTTCGTCCACATGTACAGTGTGAGCAAACAGTCCTCAGCAGGGAATGAGTCGCTCCGTGGCATGATCGACGAGCTCACGCTGCAGGTAGCACAGCTCACTAAAGAAGTACACACGAGGCCGATCCCCAGAGACATCCGATAGGAAGTACCACCAGAGGTCAGCTTCGAAGAACCGAGGCGTGCGCTTCTATCGCCGTCGCAAGGAAGTGCCAATCACCATGTTCCCATAAGAAGAGCCATCGTCGCACGGTCAATGGCGATGGAAATACACAGAGCCGCCTAATAATAACAGATCGCTTCTGTGTGGCACTCGTTTTCTAGTCGACACTGTAAGGTTGAAAAAGATTGAACTTTGGATTCAAGTTCAAGAAATCAACCATCAATGGAATAATTATGCATTGTTGAAAGTCAAAATACAATTAAATTGGGTTCAAGAAATTTTCAAACGGACTGCAAGTTGTGCACGCTTAATGGATACTACGTAAATATTTAATGATGACATTTTGATAAATGTCTGTAAATCAAAGAATAATTTTATTTTCAGTTAATATTTGTAGCTGTGTTTTTGACATAATGTTAATTACGTAACAAATTCAAAATTATCTTATTACAAATAGCCTTAAATTTGAACTAATTTCATTTCCCGCCTGAGAAATAACACTTGAAATGTGCGCCATTAAAAATAATGCAGGTCATTCCTATATCTGAAAGCTTCTAATGGGTCGGGGAAGATGTCGCTGTGTAACCAATTTTTCTATTTAGCGTAAAGTGGGAGATCTATTTTATAGGAAATAACCTCGAAACAGTGACTTTAATTAATAATTAATTGATAAAAAGGCTGAAAAAAGTTGATATGAACCAAACATGCCTATGCTATGCCTATTTACTTTGTTTTGTATCTATGACAATTCACAAAATTTCAAACAAACTTGTTTGAAATGCAAAAAGTGTGATCTCTCGTGAAATGGACGGAGAAATTCCAGAGAAAGTTATTGAACGACCGTTAAAAGCTGATGGTGAGCTGCTTTCAAAAAAGTCACGGCCACTCTGTACGAGAGAGAGATTCACAAATTCTGTCGAAACTGTCAGTGAAACAGTTTTAATGGGTTATTTCCAGGAATTGGTACGTATTGTTTAATCACAGTATTATTACAGCAAATTTTTTGCATTTTTCGAATATTCCTTGTTGATATTCTGGCATCTTTCTAGTCAGAATTATTCGCCCCGACTTCCCTGTGGTCCAAATACAGTCTATGTTAAAGGCAACATAGGGAACTACAACCGACTGGAGGAAGGCATTCGTGAAGCAAATTTCAAAAGGATACATTCCGAAAAAATCTAAAATTTTAACGCGTGAAGACGTCTTAAAGTTTTTCAAGGATACTTCAACCGACACACCTACCTTTTGAAAAAGGTAAAACAAACACTTGACTGTACTAATTTTATATTTAATTGAATTATAATATACAGGTTGTTCTGGTGATGGGAGTTTTTGGAGGACTAAGAAGAGAGGAATTGGTAAAGTTAACTGTAGATGATATAGATGATACAGGAGCCGTCGTAGTGATGAAAAGTTGAACAGACAAAGACTGCCGGTCCAAAAAGCTAAAGCTGTTGTTGAGGAAAATGAAATGAATGCCTTGCAAATGTACAGGCAATATGTAGCATTGCGTCCGAAAGGACTAAAGGAGCGACGCTTTTTCTTATGTTATCGAAATGGGAAATGTACGGCCCAACCAGTTGGAAAAAACACTGGGTTATGCGGATGCAAAAGAGTACACAGGACATTGCCTGCGCCGTACATCGGCAACTCTTCTAGTGGATGCTGGTGCAGACATGTTGACACTGAAGAGACATGGAAAATGGAAGAGTGACCAGGTTGCATCTGGATACATAGAAGACAGCATAACGTCTAAAAATAAGATTTCCAGAATGATTGCTGGAGTTAACATAGCGGAGGGTGAATGTTCCTCCTTCAATATTGTAAATATGTCTTCATTTAGAAAATCAGATAATTCTTCGCTTGGTGGCAATATCCATATTTCTGGATCATTTTCTAATTGTGTTTTCAATTGTAAAAATTAAAAATTGAGTTATTTATCGTTACTATTAAATTTGCAGGCGTGTTATCATTATGCCCGCTTATTATGACCCTAAGGCGTAATGAACACAAGTTTATATAGTGCGTATCACAGACGAAAACAATCGATTATAGACGAGTGGAAAATAAATGATTTTATTTGTATTGTCGCATCTATTTTGCCCTGTCTGTGAATTCCTAGCGAACAATACTTTTTCTTAATGGAAAATTGTCTATAAAATACAGTTTTAAATTTTCTCTTAGTTGGTGACCAACTAAATCGTGAGGATCTCCCGATTAATACGAACGGCACCTTTTTTCCATGCATTTCTTTTGTTCCCTTAAAATATTTTTTTTAAGTTACTGTAATCATAATCAAATTATTGTTTACTCACTCACAGGTGTGTGGCGTTAATTTGTCCCATTTTTACTCGTTCGTTCGTTCGTTGTGAAATATTTTATTGTGACAGTTGTGTTTAAAAGTCGGTCGTTTGATCCAAGTAGGCCGCAATAGTTAATTCGACCAAAGTAACTGGGGATTTAATTTTCGCCGGTTGGTACCAACCTGTCCCTGCATATTTGATTTTTAAATTTAAAATCAAAGTGACGTTTTGTTTTCTTGCGAAAATAATTAATTTATTGCTACAAAACGAATGATGGAAACGCCAACTCGTATAAAAGAAGCAGCTGAAACTAGTAAACAAAAATATTAATCATAAGTAACCTTAAATTTGAACTACGTTCATTTCCTGCCTGAAAACGACAATTTTGAAATTTGCCCAATTAAAAATAATACAGGTTTCTTTCCTATATATCGTCAGGTTGCTAAAGGGTCGAGGAAGATGTAAAACCAATGTTTCAATTTAACGTAAAAGTGGGAGATCTATTTACTGTTTTATTATCTGTGGTGTATTAATTGGTCGAATTGGTTATTTTAAATCTAAGAGCGCTAACTTTCGATAGTCAGCGCCATCGCGCGCGGACGGTTGGTACTACCGGGACGTTTAGTCGAGAACTAAATCAGGTCCCTACAGTATGTTTGTATAACCTTGAAAGTTGGTTCGCCTGCTCGCTCAATGGTGGCTTTAATAAATAATTTTAACAGTTTTTTTAGATTAAAAATCGTAAACAATGGTTTCATTTAAACACTTTTAAAAATGTTGAGCCTCCGAATTTGTAAACAAAATTGAGTGACTTGAAAACATCCAAAGGAAGGAATAAAGTTATGTGCTGCATGTTAGCGGCAACGCGACCAATAACGGTATTTTGGGGCCTAGCGGTCAAGAGAGGGGACAGGATGTGTGAGATCCCCCCCTCCGCGCGTCAGGGTACACGCGGAACCGATGGCAGTTCCGATCCAGGAGAGGTGTGGACCTGAACGCCTTGAGCGCTATTAGCTGTCCTGTTATGTGAATTGCTCTTGTAAATTGTTCTAATTATAATAAATCTTCTGACATCAGGAGTGGGATCGGAACTTAGTGCTTCACAATGGAAGAATTTTCCACAGTTATGGTGGAAACATTTAAAAGGTTGCAAGAAACCATATCGAGCGTAAATCGCAATTTTAGTGACATCGCATTACCCGTTTTCAATCCCGATGTATCAGATTCTGGCGCCGAAAACTGGTGCTACGAAATCGAACAAATGGGCCTCGAGTTTAATTGGAGTGCTCGTGAAATGGTAGCTCGTGCTGGAAAACAACTTAGAGGGACTGCCCTCCGATGGTTCGAAAATTGGGAACCCGAACACCGAGATTGGGAGAATTTCAAGGCTGACCTGATTGACATTTACCCCGAAAAGAAAAACTTGGCTGAAAAGTTGAAAAAGGCTGTGCAACTAACTAGCGAACGCTTCGATACGTACTGTGAGTATGCAAGGGAAAAATTATTGCTTTTGCAGCGTACTAAAATTAAATTTTCGGAAATAGAACTTATTGAATTGATTATTGGTGAGATTGGCGAAACACCTGTTAAAATGGGAGCGTTAAACAGTGGGATAAAAACCACAAGCGAATTAATGGTGTTATTGTCGGGCTATACAAAGGTTTCCCGAAAGCGGCACTTTGAGACAGCACCTGCACCGAGTACAAGCTCTAGTTTTAACATTCCTAAGCGTTGTTTTATTTGTAACGAAACGGGGCACATCCAGTCGTCTTGTAATAAACGAAAATTCATAAAACCCACAAAAGTTTTTGTCAATAACAAAGTTCATGATGCTAATTATAATAATCGTGACAATGTGCGTTATAATAATTCTTGCGAATTTTGTAAAAAAATTGGTCACAAGGAAGATTCTTGTTGGGCCAAGCAACGTGCAGAACGCGAAAAGAATGGAAAAGTCAATTTTTGTAATACTGATAATGCTTCGTCGAATTTATCGTTAGTGATTATTAGAGGTAAACCACTGTATT
This sequence comes from Dascillus cervinus, assembly GCA_949768715.1. NCBI lineage: Eukaryota > Metazoa > Arthropoda > Insecta > Coleoptera > Dascillidae > Dascillus > Dascillus cervinus. Next base: position 29,111,177 of record OX458322.1, read on the forward strand.
GTTTAATTGATACTGGCGCAGATTGTTCTGTAATGCGCGAAAGAATTGCTTTGTCCATTGGATGTTTTATTGAACCCCATGTCGTAAGATTGAAAGGTCTGGGTGGTGGTTTTTTGAATACGTACGGAAGAACAACGGTAATTGTTGAATCTGAGAACGTGTCTATCGAATTGTTATTTTTCTTGGTGCGTGACTCGGACATGGAATATGACGCTGTTATCGGTCGCAACGCTTTGCTTTATGATGACATCATAATAGTAACTGATAATTTTGGTGCCCGATTGACACGGACAACTACAGACGAACGTAGTCTAAACAAATATAAAATAAATGCTCTCACTATTGAGAATGCTGCGATTGATAATTTATCAGCTGCACTCGAAAATGTTACAGGCAAAAGCCGCCAGCTTTTGACATCTTTATTGCACGACTTCAAGGAAATGATTACGACCGGAAACGCCGTGCGACGTGTGGTTTCGGCTGAATTGAACATTTCTTTGAATAACGACAACGTAATTAATTATCATCCATACCGTTTATCTTTTACGGAAAGAGAAAAAGTACGATTAATTATTGATGACCTAATTAGTAATAAAATTATCCGCGAAAGTGTCTCCCCATTTGCAAGCCCAATCATTTTAGTCAAAAAACGAGACGGTAGCGACAGATTATGTGTTGACTTTAGGGCTCTAAACAGAATCACTATTAAAGATCGTTTTCCGTTACCCTTGATTGAGGATCAATTGGATCGTTTGGGCAAAAGCACGTTTTTTACCACTCTAGATATGGCCTCGGGGTTCCATCAAATTCCGATTGCAGAAAATTCAATTGCAAAAACCGCATTCGTTACCCCCGACGGTCACTACGAGTACCTACGCATGCCGTTTGGCTTGGCTAATGCACCAGCCGCCTTCCAGCGAGCCATAAATAAAGCTCTTGGAAAACTGAAAGATACAAAAGCCTTGGTTTATTTAGATGACGTTCTCATACCATCGTCCACTGTTGAGGAGGGTCTAGATACTTTAAAACTTGTATTAATTGCTCTAAACAATGCCGGATTTTCATTGAATATTAAAAAGTGTCGCTTCTTTCAAAGAAGTATTGAATACCTTGGGCGCACAATTTCTTGTGAAGGCGTTAAACCTGGAGAAATTAAAATTTCTGCTTTGATAAACTCTCCCGTTCCAACCAATGTACGCCAAGTACGACAATTTATGGGTTTAGCTGGTTATTTTCGTAAATTTGTACCGGAATTTGCTAGCCGAACAGCGAGCATTACAAAATTAACCAAGAATAATGAACCATTCGTTTGGTTAGAAGAACAAAATATTGCTCGAAATTATATCATTGAACACCTAAGTCAACGGCCTTTATTGGCTATATTTGACCCAACATTGTTTACAGAACTGCATACCGATGCAAGTTCGATTGGTTTTGGCGCGATCCTTTTCCAAAAGCATGATTCAGGTTTGCGTGTGGTAGCCTATTTTAGTAGGAGGGCCTCTCCGGAGGAATCAAAATACCACTCTTACGAATTGGAAACTTTAGCTATTATTTATGCTCTCAAGCACTTCCGTGTTTATTTATTGGGTATCAAGTTTAAGCTAGTAACCGATTGTAATGCTATTAAAGCAACAGCGAATAAAAAAGATTTGATACCGCGAGTTGCACGGTGGTGGATTTACTTACAAGATTTTCAATTTGACATCGAATATCGTAAAGGTAAATACGTCGCGCATGTAGATTACTTAAGTAGAAACCCCCCACCTATAAAATCCTACAATGTCAATTTAGTAAGTCAGGAAAGTTGGTTAGAGCTGGAGCAACAAAATGATCCGGAAACTCAATTAATTATTGAACGACTAAAAACAGGCGACTCGATTACGTCAGATTTTGAAATGAAAAATTCACTTCTTTCTCGCAAAATAATTCAAGAAAATAAAACAACCATATATCGTTATTATGCACCAAAAACTTGTCGATTTGGACTATTGCGTTTATACCATGATGAACAATGTCACGTTGGCATCGATAAAACATTAAATAAAATTCAAGAAAAATTCTGGTTCCCTCGTATGTACACCTTTACAAAAAAATACATTTCACATTGCTTAACATGCGTAGCTACAAAGAAATTATCCGGGCCAAAACAAGGCTTACTTCACCCTATTGATAAAGAACCTATCCCATTTCAGACGGTTCATATTGACTGTGTGGGGCCATTTAAAGCAACCAAAGATGGTTATAAGCAAATCTTATTGATTATTGATGCCTTCACAAAATATATCATATTAGTTCCACTAAAAACTTTAACAGGGTCAGAAGCATATAATGTATTAGCGTCACATTTAATCTTGTTTGGTGTACCAGCTCGAGTTATATCAGATCGAGCAACGAACTTTACAGACAAACAGGTTGCAGATTTAATGAAGTCTTTAAACATTGAACATCACATGGTCGCTACTGGTGCTGCTAGAGCGAACGGGCAAGTCGAAAGATACGTGGCTACTGTAATTACCCTTTTAAGCACTGAAATAGGTAAAGTGTCAGAATGGACGAACGCGCTCCCTAAAATTCAACTTACTTTAAATACTACTCTCCAAAAATCCACAGGTTTTACTCCGTTGAGATTATTGACAGGTGTCGACGCCAATTATTGATATTGCAAAAGATCGTTCCCTTGCATATGGAAAAATGAAACACTGCGCAGAATTGTCGAAAGAAAGATTTGACAAGGTACGCAGAAATAATAAAACATACAAGGTTGGTGATTTTGTGTTCATCCCAAAAAGTAACGCTCGAGCTCAAAAACTAGAACCTCAGTTCCGAGGACCTTACAAAATTATTAATTTGCTTCCTGGCGATCGATTTACAGTTGAAAATAAGAACTTTAAAAGGGGCCCTTTGGTGGTGCCCAAGGACAGAATTAAACATTGGTCAGGTGAATGGTCTGGAAATTGTGAAAGTCAATTTGACGGTAAGAGATTTCTTTTGTTTTCTCCCTATTTTGATTAGTGGGAGAATGGGTTGGATGAACCGTGTTAGCGTAAATAATATGGCGCTAGGCGCTGTGCAGACAGTTTAAGTCTGAGAGAGCTTGTGTTAATCTTTCATAGCACTGTTTAAATTGAGAATTTGTATGACATTTGTATGACGTAGTTCCTGTAAGTCCATGTTACAAGACCTCTGAGCTCTTGGAGCTATGTCCCAAAACCTCTGAGTTGTTAAGGATGGAACTTTCATGAATTCAAACTCTAGTTACGTTACTCGTGTGTTACACGCTTCGATTGTTTGGAACATAGCGTTTTTATGCGACCATGTTCCAAGACCTCTGAGCTCATCGAGCCATGTCCCACAACCTCTGAGTCGGCATAAAAGAATTAATAGAGTTTATATACAGCGTTTTTATGCGACCATGTTCCAAGACCTCTGAGCTCATCGAGCCATGTCCCACAACCTCTGAGTCGGCATAAGAGAATTAAAAGATTTTATATACAGCGTTTTTCTGCGACCATGTTCCAAGACCTCTGAGCTCATCGAGCCATGTCCCACAACCTCTGAGTCGGCATAAAAGAATTAATAGAGTTTATATGCAGCGTTTTTCTGCGACCATGTTCCAAGACCTCTGAGCTCGGGGAGCCATGTCCCACAACCTCTGAGTCGGCATGAAAAGAATAAGATCTGATCACCTGAATGGTGGAAAGTATAAGTGGCTTGGTTACAATAAATGATCCTTGACTGCGGTCTGGAGGGATTAAAATATTGTCAGTTGTTATCTTGATATTTTAAGATGTTTTGTTCTGAAATCAATTTTAGATATTACCGAAGGAAGGGAAAATTTAGAGGAACTATTTCGAGAACGAAACAGCTGTCAGTCTGGCCGTGTTAGCGGCAACGCGACCAATAACGGTATTTTGGGGCCTAGCGGTCAAGAGAGGGGACAGGATGTGTGAGATCCCCCCCTCCGCGCGTCAGGGTACACGCGGAACCGATGGCAGTTCCGATCCAGGAGAGGTGTGGACCTGAACGCCTTGAGCGCTATTAGCTGTCCTGTTATGTGAATTGCTCTTGTAAATTGTTCTAATTATAATAAATCTTCTGACATGCAGATATAAAGGTTGTTTTTCGGAAGACTACCTTTTTAATTGGAACCATATGGCCGCTTCTTCAAAAAAAATTTAAATATTTTCCTTGAATATTTCAAAAATATTTTTATGACATGTGGACATTTTAGAAATGTTTCTAAAAAAATGTTTCTTGGAACTTTTAAAAAATATTTCTTAAACAGGTCAAAGAAATATTTACTTACAATTTGTTTTCCTTTTTTTCTATAACAATAATCTTTAAAAAATTTTCACTTACTACAAAATTTACCTCACAAACATTTTTAAAAACATTTTAAAAAACCCATTTTTTTTTAATAAATGGTCAATTACACATTATTACATTTTAAAACCACATTTTAAGAAAATGTGTTTTTTAAAATGTTTCTTAAAATGTTTGTGAAGTAAAATTTGTAGTAAGTGAGAAAAGTTTTTAAATAATATTGTTATGGAAGAAAGGAAAACAAATTGTAAGTAAAAATTATTACGTAACAAGGGAAACTTGATTTAAATGAGATTAAAGAAATATTTCAGATTTTCATTTTTTCAATTTTTTTTTTATACAAAATGAAAGGTTCTCTGGACATGAAGAATTTTTTTTATGTAAAGCTAATATTTTATGAATGTGCAGAAACAAATATTGTTTTCTTTACTTTACTACAGTAAATCTAATTTTTTAAGTATGCAAAATTAAAATGTTTTAAATATATTTTAAAAATATCTCAAAAATATTAAAAACGTTCGAAAACATTCGAATGTGTGACGATTGTAAATTTTCTCGTGAATCGCCTGTCGTTACATCATTTTGTTTCAATTGGGAACTAAGTGGAATTTTAAAGAAAAAATAAGATGGCGAAATTGCAGAAAAAATAAATTATCTTCCAGGCAAGAAAAAAATTGTTTAGTCGCTAAAAACCCGGATTTTCAAATTGAAATTATGAAATTGTAAATGAATAGATTGTTTTCCACACATTTCATTATAATTTTGTAAATAATGACAATAAAAGTTCCAACTGTTGTAGTTTTAGTCAACAATTTTTAAAAATAAAAGTAAACAAACAGCAAACACGTTTTGTCTTTCAATCCAATTCGTATTGGATTAAAGGATTAAATATTCGATTGCGATTGAGTCCCTATTTGACCTAAAAATGTCAATAAAACCTCGAAAATTCTTGAGCGTTGCATCGAGTAATTTTACCATGAGTTAAGTAGGACTATAACATCCAACAGACTCATCAAAATCTGAGAAGTGAGAAGTGAAGTGTAAATAAAGTGTAAATGAAGTGTGCGTGAAATGTGAGAGAAATTTAAAAAATTTCAACGGGTTATTCTATTCACACTTTTTTAATTGAACAGGTAGGTGTTGTACGTAATTAAACACTGTTAATTTTAATATTTCTTTAATTAACACATCTACATACATACATATTGTGTAAACCAATATTATTACATATTTTGTAAAACACAATATTATTACATATTTTGTAAAACACAATATTATTACATGTTTTGTAAAACACAATATTTTTAGAGTAAGTGAAGTGAAGTGGGTTATTTGTAATTATTTGCGATAGTGTGAGAATGAGAGATAGTGAAAGGGTGGGAGAGGGAGAGAGGGGGGAGGGAGGGAGAGCGAGAGAGAGTGACAGAGGGAGCGAGAGAGATGGAGTGAGAAAGAGTGATAGAGCGAGAGAGAGCGCGAGAGAGAGAGTGTGTGTGTGAGAGAGAGAGAAAGAAAAAGCAAGAGAGAGAGAGCGAGAGAGAGAGGGAGAGAGGGGGTGTGTGTGTGAGAAAGAGAGAGCGAAAGAGAGAGAGAGAGTGTGTGTGTGTGAGAGAGAGAGAGGAAGAGAGAGAGTGTCTGTGTGTGTGTGAGAGAGAGAGAGAGAGGAAGAGAGAGAGAGAGAGTATGTGTGTGTGTGTGAGAGAGAGAGAGAGACATGGAAAGCGAGAGAGAAAAAATGCGTGTGTGTGAGTGAGAAAGAGAGAGAGAGAAAGAGAGAGAGAGAAAGCGAAAGAGAGTGTGTGTGTGAGAGAGAGAGAAAGAAAAAGCAAGAGAGAAAGCGAGAGAGAGAGAGAGAGAGGGAGAGAGGGGGTGTGTGTATGAGAAAGAGAGAGCGAGAGAGAGAGAGTGTGTGAGAGAGAGAGAAAGAAAAAGCAAGAGAGAGAGCGAGAGAGAGAGAGAGGGAGAGAGGGGGTGTGTGTGTGAGAAAGAGAGAGCGAAAGAGAGAGAGAGAGAGAGTGTGTGTGTGAGAGAGAGAGAGAGGAAGAGAGAGAGAGTGTCTGTGTGTGAGAGAGAGAAAGAAAGAGAGAGAAGAAGAGAGAGAGAGAGTGTGTGTGTGTGTGTGTGTGTGAGAGAGAGACATGGAAAGCGAGAGAGAAAGAATGCGTGTGTGTGAGTGAGAAAGAGAGAGAGAGAGAAAGAGAGAGAGAAAGCGAAAGAGAGAGAGTGTGTCAGTGTTTGTGTGTGCGTGTGAGAGAGAGTGAGAGAAATAAAAAGCGAGAGAGAGAGAGAGCGAGAGAAAGAGAGAGAAAGCGAGAGAGAGTGTGTGTATGAGAGAGAGTGAGAGCGAGAAAGCGAGAGAGAGAGTGTGTGTCTGTCTGTGTGTGTGTTTGTGAGAGAGAGAGAGAAAGCGAGAGAGAGAAAGAGACTGTATGTTTGTGTGTGTCTGTAAGAGAAAGAGAGAGAAAGAGAGAGAGAGAGAAAAAGCGATAGAGAGAGAGAGAGAGCAATGAGATAATGAAGTAGAGTGTTGGGGTGTTTGAGTGTTCGAGTGTGCGAGTGTGCTAGTGTGCTAGTGTGTGAGTGTGCGAGTGTGCGAGAGAGAAAGAGAAAGCGGGAGAGAGAGAAAACGAGAAAGAGAGAAAGAGAAAGAGAAAGAGAGAGAGAAAGAGAGAGAAAGATAGAGAGTGTGTGTCAGCTTGTGTGTGTGTGTGTGTGTGACTCTAGCACACTAGTACACTCGCACACTCGCACACTCGTACACTCGAACACTAGCACACTAGCACACTTGCACACTAGCACACTAGCACACTCGCACACTCAAACACTCGAACACCCAAACACTACTTCATTATCTCATTGCTCTCTCTCTCTCTCCCACTCTTTCTCTCTCTCTCACACACACACACAAGCTGACACACTCTCTCTATCTCTCTCTCTCTTTCTCTCTTTCTTTCTCTCTTTCTCGTTTTCTCTCTCTCCCGCTCTCTATTTCTCTCTTTCTCTACAATGTAACTCGCACACTCGCACACTCGCACACGAACACACTAGCACACTAGCACACTAGCACACTAGCACACTCGCACACTCGCACACTCGCACACTAGCACACTAGCACACTAGCACACTAGCACACTCGAACACTCTACTTCATTATCTCATTGCTCTCTATCTCTCTCTCATTCGCTCTCTCTCTCGCTTTCTCTCTATCTCACACACACAATCTCTCTCGCCTTCTCTCTCTCTCTCTCTCGCTTTTTCTTTCTTTCTCTCTCTCACTCTCCCTTTTTCTTTCCCCCTCTCTCTCTCTTTCTCTCTTCTTCGTTTTTTCTCTCTCCGCTCTCTCTTTCCCACTTTCTCTACACTGTAACTTGCACACTCGCATACTCGCACACTAGCACACTAGCACACTAGCACACTCGCACACTCGCACACTCGCACACTAGCACACTAGCACACTAGCACACTAGCACACTCGCACACTCAAACTCTCGAACACCCAAACACTCTACATCATTATCTCATCTCTCTCTCTCACTCCTGCTCTCTCTCTCTCTCCCGCTCTCTCTCTCTCACACACACACACACAAGCTGACACACTCTCTCTATCTCTCTCTCTTTCTCTCTTTCTTTCTCTCTTTCTCGTTTTCTCTCTCTCCCGCTCTCTGTTTCTCTCTTTCTCTACAATGTAACTCGCACACTCGCACACTAGCACACTAGCACACTCGCACACTAGCACACTAGCACACTAGCACACTAGCACACTAGCACACCCAAACACTCTACTTAATTGTCTCATTGCTCTCTATCTCTCTCTCTCTCGCTCTCTCTCTCGATTTTTCTTTCCCTCACTCTCTCTCACACATACACACACACTGACTCACTCTCCCTTTTTGCTTTCTCTCTCTCTCTCGCTTTTTCTTTCTCTCTCTCTCTCTCGCTTTCTCTCTCTCTCTCTCGCTTTCTCTCTTTCTCTCTTCTTCGTTTTTTCTCTCTCCGCTCTCTCTTTCCCACTTTCTCTACACTGTAACTTGCACACTCGCACACTAGCACACTAGCACACTAGCACACTAGCACACTCGCACACTAGCACACTCGCACACTCGCACACTCAAACACTCGAACACCCAAACAATCTACTTCATTATCTCATTGCTCTCTCTCTCTCTCTCCCGCTCTTTCTCTCTCTCTCTCACAAACACACACAAGCTGACACACTCTCTCTATCTCTCTCTCTTTCTTTCTCTCTTTCTCGTTTTCTCTCTCTCCCGCTCTCTATTTCTCTCTTTCTCTACAATGTAACTCGCACACTCGCACACTCGCACACTAGCACACTAGCACACTCGCACGCTAGCACACTCGCACACTAGCACACTCGCACACTAGCACACTAGCACACTCGCACACTCGCACACTCGCACACTAGCACACTAGCACACTAGCACACTCGCACACTAGCACACTAGCACACTAGCACACTAGCACACTAGCACAATCGCATACTCGCACACTCGCACACTAGCACACTAGCACACTAGCACACTCGCACACTCAAACTCTCGTACACCCAAACACTCTACATCATTATCTCATCTCTCTCTCTCACTCCTGCTCTCTCTCTCTCTCTCCCGCTCTCTCTCTCTCACACACACACACACAAGCTGACACACTCTCTCTATCTCTCTCTCTTTCTCTCTTTCTTTCTCTCTTTCTCGTTTTCTCTCTCTCCCGCTCTCTGTTTCTCTCTTTCTCTACAATGTAACTCGCACACTCGCACACTAGCACACTAGCACACTCGCACACTAGCACACTAGCACACTAGCACACTAGCACACTAGCACACTAGCACACTAGCACACTAGCACACTAGCACACTAGCACACTCGCACACTCGCACACTAGCACACTAGCACACTAGCACACTAGCACATCCAAACACTCTACTTAATTATCTCATTGCTCTCTATCTCTCTCTCTCTCGCTCTCTCTCTCGATTTTTCTTTCTCTCACTCTCTCTCACACATACACACACACTGACTCACTCTCCCTTTTTGCTTTCTCTCTCTCGTTCGCTCTGTCTCGCTTTCTATCTCACTCTCTCTCTCTCATTCACACACACACACACAAAAACACACACCCTTTCTCTCTCTCGCTTTCTTTCTATCTCACACACACACTCTCTCGCTTTCTCTCTCTCTCCCCCGCTTTCTCTCTTTCTCTCTCGCTTTCTCTCTCTCTCTCGCTTTTTCTTTCTCTCTCTCTCTCTCGCTTTCTCTCTCTCTCTCTCGCTTTCTCTCTTTCTCTCTTCTTCGTTTTTTCTCTCTCCGCTCTCTCTTTCCCACTTTCTCTACACTGTAACTTGCACACTCGCACACTAGCACACTAGCACACTAGCACACTAGCACACTCGCACACTAGCACACTCGCACACTCGCACACTCGCACACTCAAACACTCAAACACCCAAACAATCTACTTCATTATCTCATTGCTCTCTCTCTCTCTCTCCCGCTCTTTCTCTCGCTCTCTCACACACACACACAAGCTGACACACTCTCTCTATCTCTCTCTCTTTCTTTCTCTCTTTCTCGTTTTCTCTCTCTCCCGCTCTCTATTTCTCTCTTTCTCTACAATGTAACTCGCACACTCGCACACTCGCACACTAGCACACTAGCACACTCGCACACTAGCACACTAGCACACTAGCACACTCGCACACTAGCACACTAGCACACTAGCACACTCGCACACTCGCACACTCGCACACTAGCACACTAGCACACTAGCACACTAGCACACTCCCACACTAGCACACTAGCACACTAGCACACTAACACACTCTACTTTATTATCTCATTGATCTCTATCTTTCTCTCTCTCGCTCTCTCTCTCGCTTTTTATTTCTCTCACTCTCTCTCTCTCACACACACACAATGACACACTCTCCCTTTTTTGCCTTCTCTCTCTATTTCTCTCTGTCTCGCTTTCTATCTCTCTCTCTCTCTCACACACAAACACAAAAACACACACCCTTTCTCTCTCTCGCTTTCTCACTGTCTCACACACACACTCTCTCTCGCTTTCTGTCTCTCTATCTCTCTCGCTTTTTCTTTCTTTCTCTCTCTCACCCTCCCTTTTTCTTTCCATCTCTCTCTCTCTCACACACACGCACAAACTGACACACTCCCTCTCTCTCTCTCTTTCTCTTTTCTTCGTTTTTTCTCTCTCCGCTCTCTCTTTCCCACTTTCTCTACACTGTAACTTGCACACTCGCATACTCGCACACTAGCACACTAGCACACTAGCACACTAGCACACTTGCACACTAGCACACTCGCACACTAGCACACTAGCACACTCGCACACTCGCACACTAGCACACCAGCACACTAGAACAATAGCACACTCGCACACTCGCACACTAGCACACTCGCACACTCGCACACTAGCACACCAGCACACTAGCACACTATCACACTCGCACACTGGCACACTCGAACACTTGAAAACCCAAACACTCTACTTCATTATCCCATTGCTCTCTCTCACTCCCGCTCTCTCTCTCTTGTTACAAACTTGGTACATTAAAAATTACCCACATAAAGAATCACAAATAAAAATACGGAGCTTGTTGTAAAAACACGTCTGGTCATTCCTTTGTATAAAAGGTGACGTGTCTATTTATTTGATTTCCCCATGGCAACAACAAAACATCGCATACTGCCATGTACCGTGCTCAGTTAGGCGGCCGCTTGTATGTAGAGAAAGGCCGTTCCGGTAACACTCTCTCGCTTTTTCTTTCTCTCGCTCTCTCACACATACACACACTTTCTCTCGCTTCCCCTCTGTCTTTCTCCCTCTCTCTCTATTTCCCTCTCTACCACTCTCTCTCTTTCTCTCGCTCTCTCTCGCTCTCTCTCGCTTTTTCTTTCTCTCACTCTCTCACCCATCCACACACTTTCTCTCGCTTCCCCTCTGTCTTTCTCTCTCTCTCTCTCTCTTGTTCTCTCTCTCCCACTCTCTCTCTTTCTCTCGCTCTCTCTCGCTTTTTCTTTTTCTCTCTCTCTTTCACACACACACACACTTTCTCTCGCTTCCCCTCTGTCTTTCTCTCTCTCTCTCTCTCTCTCCCACTCTCCTTTTCTCTCCCTCTTTCACACACACACACACACACACTTTCTCTCGCTTCCCCCTTGTCTTTCTCTTCCTCTCTCTCCCTCTCTCTCTCTCTCACACACACACACACACACACTGACTCTCTCTTCTTCTTCCTCTCTCTCTCTCTCACACACACACACACACCCTCTCTCTCTTCCTCTCTCTCTCTCTTTAAGAAACACACACCCTCTCTCTCTCTCTCTCTCTTTCTCGTTTCTCTCTCTCCCGCTCTCTCTTTCTCTACAATGTAACTCACACACTCGCACACCCGCACACTCGCACACACGCACACTAGCACACTAGCACACCACCACACTAGCACACCACCACACTAGCACACTCGTACACTCGAGCACTCGAACACCCAAACACTTTACTTCATTATCTCATTGCTCTCTATCTCACTCCCTCGCTTTTTCTTTCTCTCACTCTCACACACACACACTGACACACTCTCCCTTTTTTGCTTTCTCTCTTTCTCGCTTTCTATCCTCTCTCTCTCACACACACAAATACACACACTCTTTCTCTCTCTCTCTCTCTCCCACACACACTCACTCTCTCTCGCTTTCTCTCTCTCTCTCTCTCACACACACACACAAATTGACACACTCTCTCTATCTCTCTCTCTTCTTCGTTTTTTCTCTCTCCCGCTCTCTCTTTCTCTACAATGTAACTCGCACACTCGCAAATTTAATTTGTTATAATTTCAAATCAACTACTTTTCTATCACGAAAACTTTTTATTTAATACACTACACTAAAGTATGTAAAAAATTAAAGATTCCTTCGAAATAGGTCAAAAAGTATGGGGCATTCTTTTTAAAAACAATATTATTTTCGTGAATAACAGACTTTGTGGTTTCAATAATAACAAAGTTACTAATGTTGAACACTTAATATAACAATCTCTAAATGAATCGGTGAGTTGAAAAACAGTACAAGTCCATTTTGATTTTATGTTATAAAATTGCTTTAAATATGAAGAAGAATAAGTTGAGACTAAGAGCACTACAATTTGGTGAAATTGAATAAGTGTTTCGGCAAGTTTGGCCGCCCAATGAATAAAAGCACTTGTCTTAACACTTTTATTGTTGATTATCTCAAAATAAGATTTCTGGACTTGTACTGTTTTTCAACTCACCGATTCAAATATAATTCCCGATGGTGGTCTATTTTGCAAATTTTTTTGAACGGATCAGAGTAGGCGACGAAGCTGAGTGTCAACAATTGACTAATTATATCTTTTATATCGCCAATTTACGGAGATTAAAGGTAAGTAAAGCAAAATACATTATATTGCAATGCAAATGTATATAAATAAAATGGTAGATAAATAATAAATAAAATAGATAAATAAAATGCATAAATACACAATAAATAGGTACTGTCAGCCCGTTCTAGGGCTGAGGTTTTCTACTAATAAATTATAATAAAAGTAAGGTAACAAAATTCAATATATCAAGAACATCTGTCAGTCTGTTTATGGCATCAACAATCTATGGTAAGGTATTGCTGATGTAATCTGTCGCCCGTTTACGTTTTCGACTGCTTGGCGTAGCTATAGCTTCAACAGTACTGCCGCTCGAGGTGGATGGTGTCATTGGCACTCCAGAAGGTCCTGCTAATGATGGCAACTCGTTCACACTATCATCGTGAACTTGAACTTGTAAGTTGTTATTTATAAAATCAAGCTAAAACAGGCAATGGATATCATATACATTCAATAGATTAAATTATTTATCTATCGAAATATTCATTGTTAGAAACATATTTTAAAATCTTACTCCAAGAATTCATTCCTCGTATATACTTTTGCCCATATCTTCTTCTTTCCTGGCACTTGCCTTCCTCTTTAACAGCCCTATTCTGTAACTTTGCGTTCATGAACGAGTTTCAACAAAGTTGATAACGAAACCTTTCAATTCGGTATTCTCTAATTCGCTCGTTGGCTGTCCAAACATTGAAAACTTCTCAACGAAAGGGGACGACGTTTTTGCATGAAGTTGTTGCGAAGAAAGTGAGGGGTTATAGTTGAATCGTGCATCGTGCTCTCGTGGCATAACAATTTCTGTTGTACCTGCACGAATTGGCGACCAAAAAAGTGAAAAAAGTAACACAATTAACGATACGATAGAAAATTTTTCAAAACCAAGAGAAATTGGAACTTTCGAGTTGCAGGCAGGCTCTGAATAAAAATGTTGAAAAAATTATAGCGCAGAACAAAACCATAACTTGGTTAAAAATAAATAAATTAGAACTGCAATATAATATAAAATTTTCATTAAATGAAGAAGATGGCGAAGAAAGGCTTGAATATTCAATTTCTCTTGTTTTTGAAAAATTTTCTATCGTACAGTTAGTGAGAACGGAACTTGACTGTAGCGTAATTATTTAATTCGGTTTATAATTTCAAAATACGTTACAAGAGAAAATCGATTTATTTATTTAGTGTGTAAAATAGTTCTAACTACAGAGTTCCGCACATTGATACCTTCCTGATATAGATCTATAATATCCACACCAATCTCATTTGTTTGTTATCTGCATCCTCTTCTAGAAATAAATCTGAAAAAGTAGAAATATAGTAATTATGCAAAAATTGACATTACAAATAGCTTACAATTTTCCACATTTCCCATTTGCTTAAATACTGCAGTTGGATGTTGGGTGTTGAATGGATTGCTCATATCTCGCAAATTGCGCATCAATTGATTATTTTGCTGCCAACAGGTAATAAAAAATTGTATTGTTGAAATGTATCTACTTATGGAAAAGAATATTAATGACAGTGACTTATCGCTGCTGCAATTCGTGTAAAAACTCATAAAACGCTTCATCCATAATGTTTTTACTTCACAATAACAAATTAACAACACACACAATTTGTAACCTAAAAATCTCTTAACGGTGAGTAAACGGCGATACGAAACGCATCCGTTCTTCATGAACGACAGTTCTCAACGAATGTCGTTGAGTTACAGAATAACTATTTCCATTTGTGAACAGAAACCTTTAGCCAACGGTCCCGTTGTGAGTTACAGAATAGGGCTGTAAGTTTTGTATTTGAAGTCAGTCCATGTCTACAAAATTCCAATTATTAATAATTAAGTCTCAAATTAATTTATATCACATACCTTTTGCCACTTATCAGATTTTCTTCCTCCCAGTCTGCAGTCTGCATTCAGTTAGACAGTTAACCTTTCCGACAATTTTTTATGGGCGTCTCTGGCGGAGGGTACATTCAAGCGGCCAACAGTCAGTCAGTCAGTCAGTCGGTCAGTGTGATTTTCCATAAAGGTACAGATAATTTACCCAATGTTTATCTGACACTTTAAACATGATAGAAATGTATGGCGGCAAAATCACGAGATCTCACTTGCTGTCATCAAAACTAACCTCACTTCTAACAATACGATGACTATCGAATGTTCACCAGAATCGCTGCTATCGTCCACTGACGACTAACTATCGTCTGTCATATCCACACCTCAGGTCTTTTTTTATGCGGCGTGTTCTTACGCAATTTTCATTTATATTTTAATTCGTTGCTTTGGTTTTATACAGTTTTAGGAAACTGTAAATCTCAGTACTCGAACGATGCCAGGCCGATCCATTGCGTGTGTGATGTAACGAATTCTTGTATTCTTTATTCTCGTTCAATTTACTGCCGCCCTGGAACTAATGCAACAGTTGAGAGAGTTTTTTCTTTTGCTAACGACATTTGGACAAGTGGGAAATCGAAATTGAATGTTTATACTCTACCTGCAGCGCTTGAAATTTCTTTTATTCATGGTTTTGCTTCGCCACGATTTATTTCTTCTTCTTTTTCCGTATCCGTATCCGTTAAGGGACGTTGGCGATCATATTGGCAACTATGACCTTATTGGTAGCAGCGCGAAATAGGGAAGTTGTTGATTGCCCAAACCATTGCCTTAGGTTCTTCTTGAGCCAGGACCTCTTTTCCCCTCAATCTTTTACAGCTTTACAACGCTCCTTCTCCTTATTCATTCTGGCCATAACATCTTCGTTCCGTACCTACTCTGTCCTTCCAGCTAATGCAAAGCATGCGTCGATACGTCCACATTTCGAAGGCTTTGAGCCTCTTCATTGTCCAAGCTTACATCATACATACATCAGGACCGAGAACACGTAGCATCTCGCAATTCTGACCCGCAGTTGTAGTGCCAATTCACTGCTGCAGAGAACTTGTCGGACGCTTTCTCAATGCGGCATTTCACTTCCTGGTCCCATTGGTC
The DNA here is from genome assembly GCA_949768715.1 of Dascillus cervinus. NCBI lineage: Eukaryota > Metazoa > Arthropoda > Insecta > Coleoptera > Dascillidae > Dascillus > Dascillus cervinus. The sequence continues at coordinate 29,126,916 of OX458322.1, forward strand.
GTTAATTACGCTCCCTAGATAGTCTATCTTCTCCACTCTTTGGATCGGCACTGCGTTGACTATTAGTCCTTAATCTGCGCTTGGGTCTTTGCTCACACGATCATGTACTTAGTTTTCACACGCCTTAACCACTTTTCACAAGGCATGCTGCAAGTTCTCCTCACTGTCTGCTATGAGAACGGTGTCATCCGCATACCGCAGGTTGTTAACTGGTATGCCGTTCACTTTGATGCCATCATTCGCATCCTCTAAGGCTTCTCTGAAAAAAGTTAACCAAAACAACTCAGACAACTATCAGAGCCTGCGACGTTTAGAAAACACCACATTTGGAGGCTATAAATTTAAATAGGTGAAATCGCCTTGAAAGTTTGGTTTAACCTTAAAATGCTTTCGAGGTTATAAAAACATACTGCAAGGACCTAAACAAAAAGTTTGAAATTAATACATAGAATCTGCTTTTCTGACTCATCATCTACTTTTTCTGACATAGAATGTGACTTTTCTGGCCGAGAAACGATTTTTCTGACTCATCATCTACTTTTTCTGACATAGAATGTGACTTTTCTGACCCAGAATCGATTTTTCTGTTTCAGAATCTGCTATTTCTGAGTCAGAATGTGACTTTTCTGGCCGAGAATCGATTTTTCTGACTCATAATCTACTTTTTCTGACATAGAATGTGACTTTTCTGGCCGAGAATCGACTTTTCTGACTCATAATCTACTTTTTCTGACATAGAATGTGACTTTTCTGGCCGAGAATCGAATTTTCTGACTCATAATCTACTTTTTCTGACATAGAATGTGACTTTTCTGACCCAGAATCGATTTTTCTGTTTCAGAATCTGCTATTTCTGAGTCAGAATGTGACTTTTCTGGCCGAGAATCGATTTTTCTGACTCATAATCTACTTTTTCTGACATAGAATGTGACTTTTCTGGCCGAGAATCGATTTTTCTGTTTCAGAATCTGCTATTTCTGAGTCAGAATGTGACTTTTCTGGCCGAGAATCGATTTTTCTGATTCATAATCTACTTTTTCTGACATAGAATCTGCTTTTCTGACTCATCATCTACTTTTTCTGACATAGAATGTGACTTTTCTGACCCAGAATCGATTTTTCTGTTTCAGAATCTGCTATTTCTGAGTCAGAATGTGACTTTTCTGGCCGAGAATCGATTTTTCTGACTCATAATCTACTTTTTCTGACATAGAATGTGACTTTTCTGGCCGAGAATCGACTTTTCTGACTCATAATCTACTTTTTCTGACATAGAATGTGACTTTTCTGGCCGAGAATCGAATTTTCTGACTCATAATCTACTTTTTCTGACATAGAATGTGACTTTTCTGACCCATAATCGATTTTTCTGTTTCAGAATCTGCTATTTCTGAGTCAGAATGTGACTTTTCTGGCCGAGAATCGATTTTTCTGACTCATAATCTACTTTTTCTGACATAGAATGTGACTTTTCTGGCCGAGAATCGATTTTTCTGTTTCAGAATCTGCTATTTCTGAGTCAGAATGTGACTTTTCTGGCCGAGAATCGATTTTTCTGATTCATAATCTACTTTTTCTGACATAGAATGTGACTTTTCTGGCCGAGAATCGATTTTTCTGTTTCAGAATCTGCTTTTTCTGAATCAGAATTGTGACTTTTCTGACCCAGAATCGATTTTTCTGTTTCAGAATCTGCTTTTTCTGAATCAGATGTGACTTTTCTGGCCGAGAATCGATTTTTCTGACTCATAATCTGCTTTTTCTGACGCGATATTAACTTGAAGTGACCACAAAATCCACACACCCGGACGCACAAACCCCGAACCGAAAAACAGTAAGTCTCCAAAATTTAATTTTCATTAAATGCAAATTAATTTCAACCGTTATTGTTATTATTTAACCTACAAACGAATTTATTCAAGCAAGAAAAACACTCGAGTAGTAATTAAATTTCTCAAAAAAGCCCAATTAAATCGATCCCTCGCCAGATTTTCCGTTATCGGGCGCCCTGTATCAAATTAGGACGTCTCAGTTTTTTTTTTGGCGGAGTCGTGACTTGAGACAGTTAGGTCGCGCGGTCAATTGTTCGTGTAATTTTCGGGTAATGACAGTCACTACTGACCGAAAAACCGCGCGTCACGTTGCGTCCGGAGCGTGGCGGATTCAAACAGGACCGACCTTCGAAAGTGAGCGAAACCGCTTCTTTTTTGGGCGAATTCCTAGCTAACTCCTTTTAACCTTCCGATAGTCGCATGCGGAGTCTCCCCTACTGACCACAAATATTTTCTTCATATTTTGTATTGATAAAATAATTAATCTTTTCTGAATATTTAAATATTTTATTAATAAGAATATACTGAAGAAAATATTTTAAGAAAAATATTTTAAGCAAAATATTTTATTAATTTGAATAAAATATATTGAAGAAAATATTTTTTCTACTTTGGTATCACAAGCGAGTTATTGTGAAACTGAAAGTAGTGTCACAAAGGAACTTTTCGTGAAACGCCTTTTGGTTTTTGTTTTTGATACTTATTACGTTGGTATTGCTGTAATAGCACGCTGGCCGGCGTCGGGCATCTCTACCGAGCTCCTGTCAAGGTCAAGCCAAGTGTACAACTTAATTCTTCCATGAATGTTTCACAAAAATATCAAACTCGAGATTTTAAATTTGAAGTTTTAGTTGACATATGACACAAGACAAATACCAACACAACCAGTACCTAATCCTAAAAATCTCTAGAATATTTAGAAAGCACAATTTTCAAATTTTCTTGAAACTAAGAGCACCAAAGTAGAAAAAATAATATATTACACTCGTTTTATAAGACGTATTGACGCACTCATGACATTGGAGCACTCCTCGCTTCGCTCGTCGTGCCCCAAACTTATTCGCGCGACAATAGATCGTCTTATAAAACTTGTATAATAATATACTATTAAGGAATATATTTCAGTAATATGCGTGTTATATAAAAAAGGTAGATGCCATAAACATTTTTTTTTAATATTCAAACAAAATATTGCTTTGCAGGGTATATTTTATTCAATATTATCTCAATTTCTGGAAAAGATATAAATAAATATTTCGTTTCAATTTTTTTTCTCAATGTTTGGAAAAAATATGAATTAATATATTCAAAAACCTCTCACGAAAAATGTGTATAAAATATTTATTTAAAAATATTTAAAAAATATTTGTGGTCACTAGGTCACTAGGCACGACTGTGTTTTTTTCATTTTGCAAGAAATTTTCCATTCTCTCAAACAGCCGTTTTCAGTACCTTCCTAATTTATTGTCTAAATGTTAGTGGAGCAATATCAGAGCTTCAGATACATTATTTTTGCTTTTTTTGCATATTGCGGAGTGAGACTCCGCAGCGACTATTGGCGTCTTAGGCGAATTTTTGTATACATTTTGACATTTTCGGTTTACAACAGCCCAAGGTAAATCTGTAATAATCATTTTCGATACAAGTTCACTGTCCAATAATTTTCAAAGTGTGTGGTTGCTTGCTTCAAGCACGAAGTCAAGTTGTGTGGAAAAGCTGCACAAAATGACAGCGTACGTTTTTTCATATTAAAAAAAAAAAACATTAATTTATTGTAAATTTTGAAGTTTTTGACAAATCGTCAAGTTAACATTGGTTTGTTCAATATCCACTTTTTGGGGATATTGGGTTATAGATGTCGCAGACGGATTGTAGAATCCGCTACAATACAAACCGGCTAGCCGCATTATAAAACGGCTCGATTTTGTAAATCGGCTGGTTAACGTTTAGGCGGGTTGTAATACGGCTAAACGTTGGTCAGCCTTACTGTAACGACGTTTCGCGTTCTCCAATGCAACAAAATGACGGGTCGCCGATTTATAAAACGGCGAAAAGGGACTTTATATAAAGAAAACCTTTCCTTGTAGCTACGACAAATATAAAGTCATAACTATAAGAAAAAGGTTTAACTCGATATAAAAGGTTTTTTTTAATAAAATGTCTCACAATTCTTCCTTTATCAAACGGACAGAGTTATTCAGCGATTCATAAAGCACCTAAAATTTTCAGTCAAATTGTAAAAATTCTCTGTTCATTCTATATTTTACAATCTCCCCAATCATTTAGAAAACGACTGAATTTACAATTCGCCGCCGACATCTACAATATGGCTGATTGTCGCCCTACATTACACATAGTCAACATTCCGGCTAAACAATCTGCCTAAACGTTAATCAGCCGTTTTACAAAACAGAGCTGCTTTGTAAAGTGGCTAGCCGCTTCATATTGCGGCGGATTCTACAATACGGCTGCGACATGTACACCAAAGTTTAAGTTAAAGTTTGAGTTAAAATTAGCTTGTTTAATGTTCCACAAGAGAACCAGTAAAATAAAAAGTTTTCAGTATTTATTTTGTGTAATATCTAGTAAAATTATTAAAATTTTGCGTTATGGGTAGTATTCATTAAATTTTGAAATTTTTTCTTCTCAAAACTTTTTTTTTAATGTTTATGGCATAACAACTTAATAATACACTTGAAAAGGTTATAATTTATTACCAAATATTAACTTCAAATTTCAAAAAAATATAGAATTTTCTTTTGCAGAGTCACACTCCGCAGCGACTACTAATGTCTCAAAAAAGGTGCGACTACTGGAAGGTTAATTCCGATTTTGTCTGTGCGAATCGGTAACGGTTGTTCGCCGCCAAATAAAAACCGATGTGGCTCGTCGCAATAAATTTTTGTTCTCCATTATGCGGTACCGATCAAAAACAGTACCGATTATAATTTACGAGTGACAGTTGTTGTTTTAACGGTGCTCGGGAATTTTTAACGGTCGGTATTGTCGAAGCGGTTTGTATTGTAGCTGATTCTACAATCTGTCTGCGACATCTATAACCCAATATCCCCAAAAAGTGAATATTGAATAAACCAAAATTAATTTGACGATTTGTCAAACAACTTCAAAATTTACAATAAATTAATGTTTTTTTTAACATGTAAAAACGTACGCTGCCATTTTGTGCAGTTTTTCCACACAATTTGGCTTCGTGCTTGAAGCAAGCAACCACAAACTTTGAAAATTATTGGACAGTGAACTTGTATCGAAAATGATTATTATAGATTTACCTTGGGCTGTTGTAAACCGAAAATGTCAAAATGTATACAAAGATTTGCCTACGATGTCAATAGTCGCTGCGGAGTCTCACTCCGCAATATGCAAAAAAGGCAAAAATAATGCAGCTCTGATATTGCTCCACTAACATTCAGACAATAAATTAGGAAGGCACTGAAAACGGCCGTTTGAGAGAATGGGAAATTCAATCACAGTCGCCCTTTTCACTAACACATACTCGTTATAAACGACACGTTTCGCCAATTTAAAATAATGCCTTTGAATCAAGCTCAAGCTGAAGAACCGCCTGCAACGCGCGACCACGCTCGGGTCGCCTAACCTTAAACCTAGTTTTAACTGATTGACAGAAATTTTACCGGCCATTTCGGCACAGTGTGCGAAATAATCGCCCAGGGCGGAAAATGCCCCTCCGAGCGTCGACAGCCAGGACAGGGTGTGCTCCAATTCGCAGCGTTCCTTCACTAAATGTTCCATTCTGCAATTCCTAAAAGAAGAAAATCAGTTTCGGGACTAATCAAATTGAGAAATTACCAATTATAATCGATGAGTTCGCTCCTGGCAGGAATTAAAACAAATCTAACTTAATGTTGATAATGAGAAATGAAGTTTTCGCGATACACTCCGCTTAAATGCAACTCCCGGATGATGTAATGCAGTTGAATACCATCGATATGGAGAAGAATAATTTTCTTCTGCTTCTTAAAATCGGTTTTGATTAAATCGGTTGCAATTACAACGAAAGTTGAATAGTTGGATCCGTTTTGAAAAATTTCCAGATGAATTTCATCCATGTTTGAGGTTAGATTCCTGTAAAAACCTCCACAAACAACTCGATTGGATCCATTAATAAATTTCGTAGGCAAAGTCGGTTAATTTTCGATTAATTATCACAATTTTTTAATTATAAATGTAATAAACATTACAACCTGACATTTGGTAAATATAACCTAAAAAATCTGTGATGTATGTTAATCACAGATACTTATGGCGGTTTACGGCCAAATTCAACTTTATTCTCTTATGGGGGTTCTAATGTAACGTATAGGCAAAATAACTCCCTTATTTTAACAAGCTGTCTCAAACTGATTCACAAATTAATCAAACAACTTGACGGGTTTCTTGCCCATTCACTAAATTCGTCAATCACAATGCAACATTAAAAATTGGATTTACAAGCAGATTTGCGCGAGCGTGATTTCGAATTTTTGTCAACAAAAATAGCATAGGGAAAAATATTTCAGTTAATTTATATAAAATACCAAATAAACGAAATAAACATCAAAGTCAAAATATGAAGAAAAAAAATTAAGGATTACACATTGCTTACAGAAAATAACGAAAACTCAAACAAAAATGTCAACTAATATTTACATTTATTTCACTAATTTTAATTTCTCATAAGAAAATGGGATTTTAAAAAACATAAAATATCCACTGAACGGTGGCTAAGTCTTGTTCTTATTTTGGACACAATATTGCCTGAAATTGAGAATACTCGTTCGCTAGCTACTGAGCTTGGTTTTATAGTTTTCAGGGCATCAAATAACAAATCTAAGTTTTTGATTCGTTTTTATTCGTTGCCTCAAATAATAAAAATTCAGCTTTCAGTGTCTTTGGATTTGTAAGTTTTTTTTTCTTCGAAATTGACACTTTATCGACTTAGGTCCGGACAAATTCTCACCGTAATTTAATTCTCCAGAATTCGCGTATTGACATCATTAGATTGCTTCATTAGTTTCAATTTTACAAGCAAGAAACTTAAAAAAACGCGATTTTTTGTTGAAAATTGTTCAAAACAAATTAAAAGTTATGATTCTCGCGTTGAAAATTATGCAGAATTAATCTACTAACTGTCTTCGACAAAAGCACACAGTATTTATGTTAAATAATGACATTTATTTTGCTCTGTTGCCCAAGGACGAAGCAGTTGTTCACTCGGGCGCATTCGGTTAAAATCCCGATGACGTCATAAAACTTGAACGCCAATATGACGGGTTTCTTTCCCATTCGCTTCATTTTGAAGAATAACGTTGCACGGTACATTTTTTGGTAAATTGAGTTATTGGTGGAAAAACGCTGCACGACACATGCCGAATGCCCATACTAGAAGGAAGTTTCAAATTTCGCCACAATAAGTTTGTAGATGGCATTTTGCTTTATTAAAAATGTGATTTAATAATAAAAAAAGTTTTGTTTTTACATGTTTTTAGCGTTTTTTGTGCGCACTCTTCAATTGTTTAAGTCGAAAGGAACATCGAGAACGAGATTCGAAAGGTGTAAAATTAGGTGTTGTTTCGGATTTATTCAGATTTTTCAATTTTTTTTTCAATTTTTTTTTAAATTTATTTTTTGAAATTGACACGTTATCGACTTAGGTCCGGTCAAATTCTTCTCGTAATTTAATTCTCTACAATTCGTCTATTGACATAATTAACCCGTAACCGGTGAGGTGGAGTCAGGGAGACTCCTGGAAATTTTAAAACCGTCATTACTTTCGATTTGTTTATTTGTCGCCCGTGACCTTTTATATACCTTCCTCAAAGTGCGTTTTATTTATTGTGCTACAGTCGACAGAGTGCCGTTCTGAGTGTAAAACCCTTTTTTTACAAGTCGGAGTCTCTGAGACTCCACCTCACCAATTATGAAAGTTTTTTAGTTGATAATCTGCTATAAATTTGTTACTAGTTACAATAATGGGGTAACTTCATTATCAATAATAATAATAAAATATGCAGGAAATGTCTGCAAAGATACGAATAATGTCCTATTCCTTATATGCTATTTTGTTTTTTACTTTCTATAATTTATAGTTGTTTATTTTATGTTCACACTTTTTAGGAATTATTGTTTATTTGTATTGTTATGTTTTTATATATAATTTAATTTAGAAAGAGATTATTCAAGAAGTATTATTATACCAATAAGTTTTTTAATTTTTATTTTTTAAATTTTTATTAATTTTTCATTTTTTTCGTAATTTTTTAGTATTGCTATATTTTTTTAGTATTTCACTTTATTTTCATTACATTATAATTGATAACTTATCATTTTCTTAGAAGTTAGGTAAAACAACTAATGCGCCGTTACCCAAGTTTACACCATGCCAGAATTTTTATCAATAGATACTGTTTGGACCAAATGTTTTTGTCTTCTATTGCACTCAATGGCAAATCGAGATGTTAAAGTAGAAGAACTAAAATATAGTGGACTGTATATAAATATTCGAAAATAAAAGGTTACTCAATGAACTTTCGACTGCACTCAATGGCAGAAAATTATGCAATATTTATTATTCTAACAAAAACTAAACATATCACTTTGGATACAAAAAAAAGATAAGAAAGTGACTTGATAATATAAAAAGTCGTTAACAGATACATTTGTCTATTTCTTTGTAATAATTATTCATCAACATTCTTTTATTTCACAATGATATAGTACTTTCCAAAGAACAAAATAGTTTTTATTCAGTGAATTAAATACCAAAGGTCTACCAGAATTTAATTAACTTGCACCATTTTGTATTTTTTTTTTCTGCAAACTACAAAACTATTTTTGAGGATGAAATTAAATTTTTACTATAAATTTATAATGTCTTTTATTCCTAAAATGTACCAAATTTGGTTCAATACACGATTTCGACTTTCAATATTTGAGATTAAAAAAGGAGCCTGTGTGACTCCATCCAGCTCACCCGTTATGTGACAAAAGTTCCACCTCACCAGTTACGGGTTAAAGCTTATTATGTTAAAACTTATCTCCAAACATAGTTTGGAAAGAAGGTGTAATAATGATTTGTATTTTTTTTAGAGATGTTACAAAAAGGTGACAATTTTCATATCAAATTTAAATTAAATTGTTAAATTTAATAAAAATAATGCATATTAAATATAGTTGTGTTTTATTGTAGAGAAAGAGCGCAGTTCCAATATATAAATTTAGATTCTAACATAAAATAATGTTTTTCAATAATTCAACTATAAAAACTCACCGTCTCTAAGACGGGCGCTACATTGTTTCCAAAGTTATAATTTTGTTTCGGAAAAGCGGTCTTACCAAAAATAATAGAGAACCACATAAAAATATTGAAGAAATAAAATATTAAAGTATATTATTTTTGTCTTACCGCCGCACGTCCCACCTCTCTTTTGTAAATAACAGAGCCCGGCGGACTGTCGGTGTATGCGATTGTCAAAGAAAAATTCATTTTTCCATTTCGGCCGTTATTATCTGACAACATTCAAAAATAAATAAAGTTTTGTCATTAAGAAATCGGTGTCAACCGGTGTCACCGTTGGGCCGATTTTTTGTAATTTTTTTAATAACAATATAAAATACAGTATCTTTTTTACTAAAACAAAAATTAAAAAACTAAAACGTTGGCGCAAATTCAAACAATATTTTAAGACATATACACTTTAGAATTTGAAAATCGGTTGCACCGTTTCTTCAGAAATCGCTCAATACTTTTCCGATATTTGAATCTCTCTCGCACACTTGGTCGTCTCACTAACGAACAACTTGAACGCAAATTTGACCGGTTTCTTTCCGATTCGCTTCATTTTTATAGAACCCATTCAATAAGGGCGAGAATCGCTTACTTGAACGGACACTGACGTCATATCATATCATTATGTATGTTTGGTTGTAAATGTTAAGATTATTATTATTGTTTTATAATTACTATTATTAAAAATGAATAGATTTAATTAATTAGCAGTTACTATTTAAATTGAAGTTATTAAACCCCATGAAATGGATAGTATTTTCAGTTCCGACCTAACCTCGCTTTTATGGTTAATTGTGGGGAAAATCCAACAAAATTGGTTAAGATGACCGACAATCATTTTATGTACATCCACCAGTTGCCCCACACAGAACGGAAAGAATTGTGTCGAATCCTCGACCAAAACGACAAATGGGAAACATATGCAATACGATGTAGCGACCATCCAGGTGAGAACTCACAAAACACAAAATCGAGAATTGAATGAATTTTTCTAGTTGCTTCGGTGCGAAATTTTGAGGGGGAACTCCCCGACCGAGAAGCTGTTGACGTTGTGGAGCCACCAGAACCACACGGTGCTCGAGCTGTTCTTTTTGCACTATCAGGCCATGACCGTGATAAAATCGTTCGTCGACCCCAAGTACCACCGATACACCGATACTCACGGGAAGCACAACATAAACAATTTGATTAGGAATCTGGCGAATAAGAACCAAGAGCACAAGTCGGTTCATATCCCGCCGGAGAATTTCAGAAATCTCCTTCGCCTTTGGTACGTTGTGAATTTGTTGTTGACTTTTTGCTTGTTCGTATTTTTGAGTTGTCTGGCAAATTATGTTGAATCTGTGATTTATTCAGATTTTAAAATTTTTTATTAGAAAAATTGTAGTTTTGACTTATTCAAATTTTAGACTTTATTTTGTTATTTATTAGAAAAATTGAATTTGTGATTTGCTTTAACTATTTTTTTCTTATTAGAGATATTGAAATATTTTGGATTTATTCAGATTTCTTATATTTAATTTATTCAAATATTTTATTTATTAGAAAAATTGTTTATCTTTCACTTATTCAAATTTTAGACTTCATTTGCTCACATTTTTTATTTATTTATTCAAAATTTTTAAATTCACTTTATTCAAATTTTGAACTTTATTTATTCTAATTTTCGATTTATTAGAAAAATTAGGTGTTGTTTCGGATTTATCCCGATTTTTCAATTTTATTTGATGAATTCGTGATGGGAGTATTATATGGTGTGCTACAAACTAAACCTTATTTCGTTCAAGTTTGCGCATATGACGTCAGACAGCGAACATTAATCAGTGGGGGGCGAAGCAAAGAAATTTGAACGGTCGTTCCAAATAAAAATTTGAATTCTTTCTTTCGAAACATAATAATTTAAAAAACATAAATGTAATGTAACATTATGTTCTAAAACAAGGATTCCCATCCTTTTTAGGACTATCGTCCCCTTTAATTTAAAATGTTTTGGATTAAAATTTCATAGGTTCAAATTGTTTATAGTCCAGTCATTTTAGATTCATTTTCTAAAAAATTCCAAGTGAAGGTTTTCCTTCGCGATTTTCTTTGCATCGCTATAAGAAACACTGTGTAAAAAGTCCGTTGAAAAATCGTGTCCGCCAAATAAATTATTTAAGGTCGAAGGCTGCGAAAATCAGTTTTTCTCAATTATCGCGTGAAATATTGGTTTTACGTGAATTTTTATCGACTTAGGTCCGATAAAAAAAAAATATTTCAATTTTGTTTCGAAAATGACACTTTATCGACTTAGGTCCGGACAAATTCTCATCGTAATTTAATTCTCTACAATTCGCGTATTCACATCATTAGATTGCTTCATTAGTTTCAATTTTACAAGCAAGAAACTTAAAAAAACGCGATTTTTTGTTGAAAATTGTTCAAAACAAATTAAAAATTATGCAAAATTAATCTAACTAACTGTCTTCGACAAAATCGTACAGTATTTATGTTAAATAATGACATTTATTTTGCTCTGTTGCCCAAGGACGAAGCAGGTGTGTTCACTCGGGCGAACTCGTCGCCCGCCCGATGACGTAATACAACTTGAAAGCCAATATGACGGGTTTCTTTCCCATTCCCTGCATTTTGAAGAATACCGTTGTACGGTACATTTTTTGGTAAATTGAGTTATTGGCAAAACAAAAAAGAAATGACCTTGTCTTATTCAAATAATCTCTTAATTAAAAGAAAACATTTGCCTAATTATGAAAAACGCGGCACGGGGGCTTTAAACAAGCTGAATTACCATTTGGTGAAATTGTTTATTTTATCAGGTCGTTGCACCATTGACTCAGTTGAAATCCAAAAATTGAAGGCCAGAAAAAATTATTTGAATCTTTGGCGGATTTTTAAAACTAGTCACTTTGATAATAGATGATCCCACAAGCAAGAATGAGTTAAAAAAATCATAACCAATTAACTGGTAAGGATTTTAGCCTGTAATTTGGTGAGGATGTAAAACATACTTCTGAAAAGTGAAATCCAAAAATTGAAAGTCAGAAAGAATTATTTGAATTTTTGGCGGATTTGTAAAATTAAATAATCATCCCATTGTATTTCCGATTCGGATTTAATCAACTGTTTTTGCCGCATTAACAATTATAATAATCAATTGTTTCGTTGCCTATTTGATTTTGGTAGTCAACTGTAATAAAAATTGCTTGTAACTTTCAGATATTTAATTCAATGGTATTGATGTATTAAGACTTTTAAATTCAGAATTCAATATTCCTTCAAAATATGTATAACTGTCCCTTTAAAAAATTGTAAATTGTTGCAAATAAATCATATTATTAAATTTGAAGTATTTAAACAAATTATAAACATAACCTAATTTTTCAGACATAAATAAACCAAGCATTGTGCCAAGTTACACCTTACGTTTTGCTAGAATTTGAAACTAAGAAAAAACACCCGATATCACTTTCTTAATGTCTAATGAAACCGTCACGTTTTTCCAAGAATTACTTGATAAAATGAAAATTACATTGAAAACTGTTTTTGCCACATTAACAATTAAAATAATCAATTGTTTCGTTGCCTACTTGATTTTTCTAGTTAATTGTAATAAAAATTGCTGGTAATTTTCAGATATTTAATTCAATGGTATTGATGTATCAAGACTTTTTAATTCAGAATTCAATATTCGTTCAAAATATGTATAACTGTCTCTTTAAAAAAATTGTAAATTGTTACAAATAAATCATATTATTAAATTTGAAGTATTTAAACAAATTATATACATAACCTAATTTTCCAGACATAAATAAACAAAACAATGTGTCAAGTTACGCCTTATGTTTTGCTCGAATTTGAAATTAAGAAAAACATCCGGTATCACTTTCTTAATGTCTAATAAAACCGTCGCGTTTTTGCAAGAATCGCTTAATAAAATGAAAACAACATTGGAAACTGTTTTTGCCGCATTAACAATTATAATAATCAATTGTTTCGTTGCCTACTTGATTTTTGTAGTTAACTGTAATAAAAATTGCTGGTAATTTTCAGATATTTAATTCAATGGTATTGATGTATCAAGACTTTTTAATTCAGAATTCAATATTCCTTCACAATATGTATAACTGTCCCTTTAAAAAAAATGTAAATTGTTGCAAATAAATCATATTATTAAATTTGAAGTATTTAAACAAATTATGAACATAATTTTACAATTTCTTTATAATGACCAAAACAGGAACTTATCATAAAACTTTGTACTGTTTTGGCTAGTTCCGCCGGATTATTTTCAGCACAGACAACAATCTTTTGCGCTTTAAAAGTTTGACATTTATTTACATAAATTTCATCAAGTAATAATGAAACATTCGATTCTCTGGATGTAAGATTTTTTGATATGTGTGATAAATAATTAAATACAACTGGCGACTGTGAAAAAATCATAAATGCAAACGTTATATAGTCTTTCGCTTAGATAATAACAAATTTAATTGAGTATCAATTAGCTCTAGTAAATTTTTATGCTTTGGAAGCGCTTCTTCTTCAATAAACTCTGTGCTTTTTTTCACAAATGTACTTACCTTACTTAGATAGTATTCAAAACATTCTTGTTCCATGTTTGGTGAAAGTGTTTGATGCATACTGCAGAATGACGGGAGGGATTCCAATTAGCCTTGGGGATAGCTCGCATCCATATTTGCTTTTTTCATTCATCCTTCGGAAATGCAAATGTTTTCACCGCCTTACTTTGTTTCAAAGTGCTATCGTAATTCAATTTGCACCCTGGGACTGCCTACACACCGGCTTGGCATCTAAAAAATATTACAAGGAAATATTATTATTATTTATTATGCACAGATAATAATTGTCTTTGGCAAACATTTTGTTGAAGACTTACACAACAATTTGAATTGATTAATATTTTTGTACGTTCTCGTGAAGTTGAGTATTAAGCGTTTAAGTTAATAATTTTTTTTAAAATAGAAAATTAATAATTTTTTAGAATTACGTCAATTAAAATTGTAGAAGAGATGCTGTAGTTTACATTGGCAAAAACAAAATTCAGAAATATTGAAAAATAAAGGCTGTAAGTAGAACAAATCCAGAAATACCTTAAAATCGACAACGGTCGGCTTCCCTTTCCGTAAGCGATTTTGACCGAACAAGTTTTCGCCGCACATGTGCTTTAAAATCACAACTTTAAACGCGATATAGACTGGCTTCTTGCCCCCATGTTACATGCGGGACATTAGTGTGACGTAGGCGCGGCCATTTTATTGTCATAGGTCAAGGTGCGTTATCAAAACAAATTTAGTTTAACACGTGAAATTTGCGAAATAGTGATATATTTTAAGGGGAAAAAACACCAAAAACGGCAAGAATTCACTAAATGTGGTCCATAGAAGCGTTCATTCATGAAAAATGAGTAATCATAACTGAAATATGGGTGTTATTCTAACTAAATGTAACATAACCTCATAATTGCCGCTTGTTGTAAATTTCTGATCAAAGTCGTATTACATAGATATTTGTTTCAGTAAATTTAAACGACCTAAGTTATTACTACTGGCTTGTGCCTTACCTAATCAAAGTTTCTGTGAATTTAAATGTGTAAGGCTATAGGTACTATGCATATGATGCTGTGTGTGAGTGAGTGTGAGGGGCCAAGTGATTTGCCACCACATGGCTGCTCTCTGCATCTATGCGTACCGCAACGTAAGTGTGACTCGTTGACTGTAATGTTTACAAGCCGGAACCCAGCACATAACCGTAATGGATTGGGTCGTTTAAATTTACTGAAACAAACATTAAAACAAAGCTTTTCAAATTTTGAATTTTGAATTTGAATTTTGGTATTCTTAGGTTAATCAGTATCGAAATCAACTTGGGTTAAATGTTGTTGGAAGTCATGCCCCCCAATCTGTTGAAACATTTGATGAATTTAATATTGACGCTGATCTTATTGAAAATATTAAAAAATGTGGATATGTTTAACCAACTATAATACAACAAGCATTACCAGTAATGTTAGAGGTATTACAATTAAATTAAATTAGGAATATGGTTGCAACTTAAGAATGTTGACATCTGTATAAAAATATTTGTTGCTAAATCACTTATGCTTTCAAACTCTGTTTAACTAGAGATAGAAATAATTTAATTAATATTTGATGTGATTCCTAATCTGTAGTGAATGTAAATTGTATTCATTATACTATTGCAGGGGCGACAAATATTGGCTTGTGCGGTCACAGGATCTGGTAATTAAGCTGCTTTTTTGTTACCAATTATCAGTGATTTAATAGGACCAAAGAAAGAAGGATTTAGAGCTGTTATCATATGTCCTACATGAGCATTAGCAAAACAAACACAGGAAATCGTGAATTTTCAGTGCACATTGTAAGCAACATTAATAGAGCTATTAATCGGTATGGTCTGAAAAGCTCGAAAAAAATTTGGTAAGAGTTTTAATTACTAAACAAAAATTTTGAATCTAATTATTTTATTTTATGTAGCTATTCTAGTGACTGCTCCAAAAAGATTGTGTTTTTTTGGTTGAATCAAGACTCTGCAACAGCCATCTCTTTAGTCGAGTAAGTATTCTTTCATTTTTTAGTCAGTTTTGAATAATTGCACTCAAGTGTTTAAAAAGTTTTAATATAGCACATTAGAAAATCTTTTTTCTTTTACGTCTCATTTTAATTCTGATCTTTTTTTATCTTTTTGTATGTCAAAGCAAATGAAGTGAAACTTCGATAACTCCAGGTTTTCTTTACTTCTATAAAATTTTCCTTATTTTCTCCAGATAACTTTTTAAACACCTTATCAAGCACATTTTTATCATATTTTAAAAAATGTCTTAAAATCAGCTCAAACCAATAATCTAATGTTAAGCTAGAATTGCATTTATAATTCAAATTCTGATAAGAAACAAAAAATCACACTTTTCGGTACTGTGTATAGTAAAAGCATTATTAGATCTGGCTTTTTTTTTGTTCTGCATGTATTCAATATAATAACAGTTTAATAATATACAAATAATGTTTCGCTGGGGTTTCTGTATTTTGAAGTTTTCCTAACTCAAAACTGTTAGACGGTCCCTTAATTCGACTCTATTCATTTAAGTTTACTATCTTAATTTTATGATTGACTGAATAATTTGTTAATATTTTGATAGGGTACAATGGTGGGTCATAGATGGAAGCTGACAAATTATTTGAATTATTAATGAAATTAGAGCGAGACGATTTAACAATGAGTGGGCATTTATGATCATATGAAGGACGCAATGAAGAATAAAGAATTGTAAAATTTTATGTTCCAGTTATTCAGATTGATTTAATTAGTTTGTTAATTTTTTTTCAGGTTCAGGTAAATCCTATACGATGATGGGCACGCAGGACAAAAAGGGCACAATACCAAGACTCTGCGATATATTATTTGATCTCATTGCAAAGCAAAAAAGTTACAAACTTACATACAAGGTGGAAGTTAACTACATGGAAATATACAATCAGAAGGTAAAAATTGAATTTTCATCTTGCAGGAAGTAACGTCTTGAAATTTGCCAAAAAGAAGTGAGATCTGCCAGTAATGCGTTGGAACCTGCCTGCGGTCACAAATGGGCTTCAAATTATAAGAGGCGGCAAAAGGATATTTTCAAAACCAAGATTCATCCCAAGCTTGAAAAAATGATTAACTTGTAAGTATTTTAGTATGTAGTATATTCATAGTAGTATTCCTTGAATTTTATAATTTGTAATTTTAAATTAGTGATGCATTAGTAGTGCATTTTAGCATGCAGTAGTATTCCTTGACGTTTATAAATTAAATCATGACAAATATAATTAAGGTTTCCAAATCTCATTTTCTATTCACCAAGAACTGATTCCTGGTATAATTAAGATGCTAATAATAATGCACAAGCAAAAACTTTTATGAAAATTATTTTATTGATTGCAAGTGGAAATTTTTACATTTACCAAAAATAGCGCTTTCTACAACTCGATTTAATTTCCAGCTAGCTCCATTCAGTCTTGATTAAATAAAAACAAAACTGGTTAGATAGAAATATTATTTCATATTAATACACTGCATATTAGTTCTTAAAAGTATGCAACTATTCAGAAGAAAACAATTTTTGCAGTTGTTATTTCAAATTTTCTTTTTAAATTTGAGTTTTTGAAGATGTCTGATCGTGGTTCATTTAAAATTTGAACTATTTGAAACTGATTTGAGAGGGCGCTTACAATTTGAAGTATAAAAACAGCGCTCTATAGATGTAGCCATGTTAGATCAGAATTCGAATGGTTTTGTCAAATGCTTGTAACATTTCAAGTCAAAGTTTTTCAAAAGTTTCTCGGTATTTTTAAAGAAAACTCGAAATTTCAACAGTTTTCTAGAAATTTCATCTTTTTAAAAAAGTTTAAATTTCAACATTTTTCTAGAAATGTCAAGCTTTTTAAGAAAAATGCTGAAATTTCAAGTTTTTCGAAACTCGGAATTTTTTCATAAACACATCCGAAAGGTTTCAAAATAAAATCTTTATGTAGGCAAAAGAATCAATCACCTTTGGAAGACCATTTTCAACTTTTAAAAAAAAACTCGAAATTTCAACAGTTTTCTTGAAATTTCACCTTTTTAAAAAAGTTGAAATTTCAACATTTTTCTAGAAATGTCAAGTTTTTTCAAAAGGTGAAATTTCAAGAAAAATGTTGAAATTTCAAGTTTTTCGAAACTCGGATTTTTTTCATAAACACATCCGAAAGGTTTCAAAATAAAATCTTTATGTAGGCAAAAGAATCAATCACCTTTGGAAGACCATTTTCAACTTTTTAAAAAAAACTCGAAATTTCAACAGCTTTCTTGAAATTTCACCTTTTTAAAAAAGTTGAAATTTCAACATTTTTCTAGAAATGTCAAGTTTTTAAAACAACTTGAAATTTCAACATTTTTCTAGAAATTTCACCTTTTTAAAAAAGTTGAAATTTCAACATTTTTCGAAACTCGGATTTTTTTTCATAAACACATCCGGAAGGTTTCAAAATAAAATCTTTATGTAGGCAAAAGAACCACCTTTGGAAGACCAATTTCAACTTTAAAAAAAAAATTGAAATTTCTAGTTTTTTAAAAAGGAGAAATTTCAAGAAAAGTGGTGAAATTTCAAGTTTTTCGAAACTCGTATTTTTTCCGCAAACATAAATTGAAATTTCGAGTTTTTGAAAAGAGAAATTTCAAGTTTTTTAAATAAATTTCAAGTGTTTTAAAAATCGTGAAATTACAAGTTTTTTCAAAGAAGGTGAAATTTTAACTTTTTTCAAAAAAATGCGGAAATTTCAACTTTTTTTGAAAAAGGTGAAATTTCAAGAAGAATGTTGAAACTACCTTGAAGAATCTGGTCCTAATAAAATGATCGAGCTGGTCCGTTCGAATAGAATTGATCTGACGAGTAGGGGCTAATATTTTACATTAACCTGCAAGATCTGCTTCCAAAGAAATTGCTAATCTGATAATGTAGGCAACACTGCTTTACATTTTATTATCCTTAATGAAAAGATAAGAACTAAAAATATTTTTCACTAATAAATACGACAAAACAATTTTGTCGTTGATAGATTTGATATAGAAACAGTAAACTCTAAATTTTCTACAAATAAAAATTGATAGTAACTGCATTACTCAGCATCTGCTTCTGCAGGAAATTATGAAACATTGGAATCACAATGTACAAATAAAGAATATATTGATGGCTTTTTGCCAAACTATCGGAAGCCATAAAACCTAAAAATTTACAGCAGCAGATAACTTGCAATGTTATAACGGATACTTAAATAGACTATGTGAACTTACGATATAAATAAAAACTGTTTTCTCAATAATCAATTATTAAACAACTTAGGATACTTTGGCAAGCGATTCTAATTGGTTTGCTGTTTAACAAAGTCAGAAAACTTAATTTTCAGCAAAAGTCACTTGTGATACTTTGGCGAAAAGTCATTGATATACCGAGAAGAAGTTGGAAAATTATTGGTTTTTAAACAGTATAAGTTTAGAGTATTTCTGCCTAATTCGATCTTTTGCTTGATTTAAAGAAACATTTTTTAGTGAAATAAAATTTTAAAATTAAATTTAGTAGTTGTAGCATATGAGTATTAATAGGATCCTGATCTAAAATGTGTGAAGCAATATCTGGAAAAATTTTGTTAACATCAATTTGATTTTTAACCGAATAATTTTTTTTTTTATTTATTAGAGAAATTGTTTATCTTTTACTTATTCAAAATTTAGACTTCATTTGTTCACATTTTTTATTTATTTATTCAAAAATTTTAAATTCACTTTTCAAATTTTGAACTTTATTTATTCTCATTTTCGATTTATTAGAACAATTAGGTGTTGTTTCGGATTTATTCAGATTTTTAAAATTTTTTTATTCAAATTTTTTTATTAGAAAAAATCGTCGTGGGAGTATTATATGGTGTGCTACAAACTAAACCTTATTTCGTTGAAGTTTGCGCATATGACGTCAGACACGGAACAAATATCATTGATGATCCAATTGGGTGAAGCAAGGAAATTTGAACGATCGTTCGAAATAAAAATTTGAATTCTTTGTTTCGAAACATAATAATTTAAAAACCATAAATGTAATGAAACATTATGTTCTAGAACAAGGATTCCCATCCTCTTTAGTTTAAAATGTTTTGGATTAAAATTTCATAGTTTCAAATTGTTTATAGTCCAGTCATTTTAGTATTCATCTTCTAAAAAATTCCAAGTGAAGATTTTCCTACGCGATTTTCTTTGCATCGCTATAAGAAACACTGTGTAAAAAGTCCGTTGAAAAATCGTGCCGCCATAGAAATTATTGAAGGTCGAAGGCTGCGAAAATCAGTTTTTCTCAAATATCTCGTGAAATATTAGTTTTACGTGAATTTCAGTTATTACAAAATTTGTTTACTATCACATTCTCCACAAAAAGGTTCTATACAAAATGAAGGGTGGACTCTTAAGAGTCGGTTTTCCTAGGTAAAAAAAAAGATGGTTGCATTATGCAAATACAAATAGAAAGTTGTACAGTGTAAATCGTACTTTTGACGTCACTGAAACCTTATCTGTAGCAGTATTTAACAAAAACTGAACATTGTGATGTTGCTGAAATATCGGTGCTAGAATCAAAAGCCAAACTAAATAATGTTCAATTTTTCAGATCTTCTATGATGCGATCAAAAAGATGTTTGGCTATATCTTCAATTCGTCTAACGAATCAGAGAATCAGAGAGCTGCAGCCACTGACATTACATTTTGTTCCTGTTGCAATGATTTCTCGAAAAAAGTGAACTTTTGACATCTTATTAAAGAGCCGGGAGGAAAAGTGTCATTAAATGATTTATGTTTTGTGGTGTAATGACGAACAATGTTATATTTTTTTAATATGTTACTTTCACTTTCAAATTAAACATGTTGCCGAAAGAAGTTTATTTGCAACAACAAAATAAGTAATCTTTTTCCCAATTGTCTTGAAACACTCTATTTTCATCACTTATTTTTCGTTTTGATGCTGAAGACGCGCCTGCCATTATGCACAGATAATGTAACATTTACTTAACTAAACACTAATCAAATTTAACGAACAAAAACTAAAAACATTACCATGCTAGCGAGTGGCCGGGAACGCCTGGATTGGGGAGGTTGGGGGATTAAGTTCGTACCTACCGATGAATGTTCTCGCGCATCCTCGCTCAAGATTTTAAAATACTTAAGAAACCCTAAGTACCTTCCTAATAATAGCGTTTCGGGCCGCACAGAAAAGCTTGGCGGGACTTGACTTGACTGAGAACAAAATTTTATTTTTTTTTAAATTGAACATTGTATGTTAAATTTTAACATAAAGACGCGGTATTAAAACAAAACGAATTAAATAATATTAAATGAGCAGATTTACACAAATAATGATGCAATTTTTAAGTTGTTATGCAAGGTTAAATAACTTCAAGGCAAAAAATAAAACGAATTCCATAAAAAGTTTTTTAAATGTTCGACGTGAAATTAGGATTAGTATGCGATGATTGCTGAAACTGAAATGATTATGGTTTTTTAAAATGTGTTTTTAAACTGTTTTTAATAATATGTATTTTGTTTAAATTGTGTGACACACTTTATAATATAAAGTGTATAATTTAATAAAATTTTGTGTGGATATAAGGAAAAAATGAAAAGTGTAAGTAATAATAAAATTTAATTCTAACAGTTAATCACTGATTAGAGTGATATAATAATTATTAGAGGGATATAACAAATTTTATCCCTTTCCGGGATTAAATTGTGATTTTATCTCTGTTCTCCGACGACTGAAGTGGCATATTTAATCTCAAGGAGTGAAATAAGTTTAATTTTTGATCAGAGTGATATAATAAATTGAATCCCTCTGCTTTATGACCTTTTGTAGATCAAATTAAGTTTGTTCAGGCAATGAACTTCCACCCTCGGGATTAAATGACTAACTTTTGTCCGCATACTATTTCGCACCTCGGCTGCAAGAGTGGCACAACTCAAAATAACAAGTTTAGTGTAAATTGAAAAAGTAATCGATTTTTTTCCGTCAAAATCCACAATTTTCTTCTGTTTAAATTCGGTACAAAATTGTTTAGGTTACCATACCGGGCTTTTACTTTAACATTGAACAAAAAAAACAATTTTTGTCACTCAGTTAATGTTTTGCAATCAAGCATACTCTACACGTCAATTTACTTTAGGTTATGTGTTATTAAATTGTAATGGCCAGACGTTAATAGTTATTTAACCAACAAGTGCGTTAATGAGAGCGATTAATAATCGAGACAGTTAATATTGTTGAGATTATTAATCGCCGATTAACGCAAAAGTTGGTTACAATATTTTTCCGTTGATCGAATCTTACGAAATTGAAGGAAAATGTAATTTCTTTCCGTGACAA
This sequence comes from Dascillus cervinus, assembly GCA_949768715.1. Taxonomy (NCBI): domain Eukaryota; kingdom Metazoa; phylum Arthropoda; class Insecta; order Coleoptera; family Dascillidae; genus Dascillus; species Dascillus cervinus. The sequence continues at coordinate 29,149,009 of OX458322.1, forward strand.
AAATTCTAATAGATATTCGAATCAAGCATGTCAAACATTTAAAATGAATATACAGTGCTTTCGTAAAGTAAGGAATAAAATCGATGAAACATTTTAGAAGACTTTTCACAAACAATCCTCGGACCCGTCAACTTTAATTTTTAAAACTGCATCTTTTTTAATATTCATAATTTTACGATCGTCTTTTGTTTTCGCACTATGACGTCATCGACAATTTTTTGAAATGGCACCCCGCATTTTTTTTTCACGAATTTGGATTCAGCACAGTTTTCTGGGTACAAAAATATCAAATTCGTATGATCTTGAATAGGAAAGTTTTCGAAATAATCAGTTCTAAAGTTTTAAAAATGTATGATAAAATTATGAGAGTAAACCATTAACAATATCATCAAGGAAGCGCTGGGAACAAAAGATGTTTTTGACATCAACAAAATGTATTGGGAAAACACCTGAATCCGTCACATTTTATTTTTAGTAGCGTATTTTTTAAACTAGGATTAGTACAAACTCAATGATTACAAAAAAAAATAAAGAAAACGGTTTAGCTATCTCAAAATACTAATTTTAAGTAATGATTAAATTAAAAAAACAACTAATTTTTTTTTTCCGAGTTATGTTAGAATCCACATTTTCATAAAGTATGCTCAGCTAAAATTTTTTGTTTTCAAATGATTACAACAAGCGTTGAATCTTAAGAGCCGGTTATCCTAGGTAAACACATGCAGTGCACATATTCATAAAGTGCTCAGGTCTTTTTTTTTTAACTTATGTTAGGATCTACATTTTCATAAAGGAAAAAAAATTTTCATTTTTTTGTTTTCAAATGACTACAACAAGGGTTGAATCGTAAAAGTCAGTTTTCCTAAGTAAAACCATTTTCATAAAGTGTGCTGAGGTCAATTTTTTTTAAATTTTTTTTAAATTTTTTTTCCGATTTATGTTAAAATCAGAATCCACATAAAGTGTGGTCAGGTCAAATTTTTTAAAATTTTTTTTTTCGATTTATATTAAAATCAGAATCGACATTCTCATAAAGTGTGCTGAGGTCAATTTTTTTAAAATTTTACACAGAAGGAAAACGGTTGAAATACCTAAAAAAATGTCTTAAGACGAGGTTGCATAGCGAGCGTACAAAGATAAATTTTGAAAAAACAATAGAGATAATAGGAGAAAACAGTTTCCTGTTGGAGACATGCAACTGAGATTATGAAAAACAAAGTATTGTCATAGATAATGAAAAAGTTGAGAATTAATCATTCAAACCTTCATTTTTAAAATATAATTTTTTATACACCTACCGTTTGAAACGAGCGGCAATCGATTAACATGAAATCATCGAGGCTATTTTCTGTTTATCGAAAAGATATAGTAATCACATGTTTAACACGCCGTCTTCGCGTGACCATTTGTACTGTTACCGCTAAAAACCCGACGTACACTGCTCAGGGTAGATCGGTTGTATGCGAAAAATTATAATTTAAATCGGTTTACTTTAGCTACGAATAAGTAATCAACTTCCGTAATTTGGTTGCTAGACAAATTATTATAATACAAAACGTATGCAAGCATTTCTTTTAACTAAAGCAAGAAATTCATTTAAGAGTCGGTTCGCCTAGGTGAAAGCTCAGTTACTAGGATAACTTTTCCTGCCGGAAACGATGGAACAAGAATCAGTTGAATTGCTTCAGTATTAAAGAAGCTACGGCCATTTCGTCCACTTTTAGGTCTTCATTGTTGACGCTTAATTCTCTATCTCTGGCAATCTTAGAGCAAATCGATTTTTAATTGCACCATAATGTTCCTCGCAAAAAACTACATAAGTTTTCATGTTTATACGACGCTCTAAGCAAGAAAGCAAAAAAAAGGTTTTCCTTGGGTTGGCTTTTTTATTCACTTTTAGCGTACAAAGATAAATTTCGAAAAAACAATACTAGAACTAATAGTAGAAAACAGTTTTCTGTTAGAGACATGAAAGTGAGTTATGAAAAACAAGTATTGTCAAAAATCCAATTACAATACGAAATGTCTGGAAGGATTTCTTTTAACTAGAGCAGGAAATTCATTTAAGAGTCGGTTCGCCTAGGTGAAAGCTCAGTTACTAGGATAACTTTTCCTGCCGGAAACGATGGAACAAGAATCAGTTGAATTGCTTCAGTATTAAAGAAGCTACGGCCATTTCGTCCACTTTTAGGTCTTCATTGTTGACGCTTAATTCTCTATCTCTGGCAATCTTAGAGCAAATCGATTTTTAATTGCACCATAATGTTCCTCGCAAAAAACTACATAAGTTTTCATGTTTATACGACGCTCTAAGCAAGAAAGCAAAAAAAAGGTTTTCCTTGGGTTGGCTTTTTTATTCACTTTTAGCGTACAAAGATAAATTTCGAAAAAACAATACTAGAACTAATAGTAGAAAACAGTTTTCTGTTAGAGACATGAAAGTGAGTTATGAAAAACAAGTATTGTCAAAAATCCAATTACAATACGAAATGTCTGGAAGGATTTCTTTTAACTAGAGCAGGAAATTCATTTAAGAGTCGGTTCGCCTAGGTGAAAGCTCAGTTACTAGGATAACTTTTCCTGCCGGAAACGATGGAACAAGAATCAGTTGAATTGCTTCAGTATTAAAGAAGCTACGGCCATTTCGTCCACTTTTAGGTCTTCATTGTTGACGCTTAATTCTCTATCTCTGGCAATCTTAGAGCAAATCGATTTTTAATTGCACCATAATGTTCCTCGCAAAAAACTACATAAGTTTTCATGTTTATACGACGCTCTAAGCAAGAAAGCAAAAAAAAGGTTTTCCTTGGGTTGGCTTTTTTATTCACTTTTAGCGTACAAAGATAAATTTCGAAAAAACAATACTAGAACTAATAGGAGAAAACAGTTTTCTGTTAGAGACATGAAAGTGGGTTATGAAAAACAAGTATTGTCAAAAATCCAATTACAATACGAAATGTCTGGAAGGATTTCTTTTAACTAGAGCAGGAAATTCATTTAAGAGTCGGTTCGCCTAGGTGAAAGCTCAGTTACTAGGATAACTTTTCCTGCCGGAAACGATGGAACAAGAATCAGTTGAATTGCTTCAGTATTAAAGAAGCTACGGCCATTTCGTCCACTTTTAGGTCTTCATTGTTGACGCTTAATTCTCTATCTCTGGCAATCTTAGAGCAAATCGATTTTTAATTGCACCATAATGTTCTTCGCAAAAAACTACATAAGTTTTCATGTTTATACGACGCTCTAAGCAAGAAAGCAAAAAAAGGTTTTCCTTGGGTTGGCTTTTTTATTCACTTTTAGCGTACAAAGATAAATTTTGAAAAAACAATACTAGAACTAATAGGAGAAAACAGTTTTCTGTTAGAGACATGAAAGTGGGTTATGAAAAACAAGTATTGTCAAAAATCCAATTACAATACGAAATGTCTGGAAGGATTTCTTTTAACTAGAGCAGGAAATTCATTTAAGAGTCGGTTCGCCTAGGTGAAAGCTCAGTTACTAGGATAACTTTTCCTGCCGGAAACGATGGAACAAGAATCAGTTGAATTGCTTCAGTATTAAAGAAGCTACGGCCATTTCGTCCACTTTTAGGTCTTCATTGTTGACGCTTAATTCTCTATCTCTGGCAATCTTGGAGCAAATCGATTTTTAATTGCACCATAATGTTCCTCGCAAAAAACTACATAAGTTTTCATGTTTATACGACGCTCTAAGCAAGAAAGCAAAAAAAAGGTTTTCCTTGGGTTGGCTTTTTTATTCACTTTTAGCGTACAAAGATAAATTTTGAAAAAACAATACTAGAACTAATAGGAGAAAACAGTTTTCTGTTAGAGACATGAAAGTGGGTTATGAAAAACAAGTATTGTCAAAAATCCAATTACAATACGAAATGTCTGGAAGGATTTTTTTTAACTAGAGCAGGAAATTCATTTAAGAGTCGGTTCGCCTAGGTGAAAGCTCAGTTACTAGGATAACTTTTCCTGCCGGAAACGATGGAACAAGAATCAGTTGAATTGCTTCAGTATTAAAGAAGCTACGGCCATTTCGTCCACTTTTAGGTCTTCATTGTTGACGCTTAATTCTCTATCTCTGGCAATCTTGGAGCAAATCGATTTTTAATTGCACCATAATGTTCCTCGCAAAAAACTACATAAGTTTTCATGTTTATACGACGCTCTAAGCAAGAAAGCAAAAAAAAGGTTTTCCTTGGGTTGGCTTTTTTATTCACTTTTAGCGTACAAAGATAAATTTTGAAAAAACAATACTAGAACTAATAGGAGAAAACAGTTTTCTGTTAGAGACATGAAAGTGGGTTATGAAAAACAAGTATTGTCAAAAATCCAATTACAATACGAAATGTCTGGAAGGATTTCTTTTAACTAGAGCAGGAAATTCATTTAAGAGTCGGTTCGCCTAGGTGAAAGCTCAGTTACTAGGATAACTTTTCCTGCCGGAAACGATGGAACAAGAATCAGTTGAATTGCTTCAGTATTAAAGAAGCTACGGCCATTTCGTCCACTTTTAGGTCTTCATTGTTGACGCTTAATTCTCTATCTCTGGCAATCTTAGAGCAAATCGATTTTTAATTGCACCATAATGTTCCTCGCAAAAACTACATAAGTTTTCATGTTTATACGACGCTCTAAGCAAGAAAGCAAAAAAAAGGTTTTCCTTGGGTTGGCTTTTTTATTCACTTTTAGCGTACAAAGATAAATTTTGAAAAAACAATACTAGAACTAATAGGAGAAAACAGTTTTCTGTTAGAGACATGAAAGTGGGTTATGAAAAACAAGTATTGTCAAAAATCCAATTACAATACGAAATGTCTGGAAGGATTTCTTTTAACTAGAGCAGGAAATTCATTTAAGAGTCGGTTCGCCTAGGTGAAAGCTCAGTTACTAGGATAACTTTTCCTGCCGGAAACGATGGAACAAGAATCAGTTGAATTGCTTCAGTATTAAAGAAGCTACGGCCATTTCGTCCACTTTTAGGTCTTCATTGTTGACGCTTAATTCTCTATCTCTGGCAATCTTGGAGCAAATCGATTTTTAATTGCACCATAATGTTCCTCGCAAAAAACTACATAAGTTTTCATGTTTATACGACGCTCTAAGCAAGAAAGCAAAAAAAAGGTTTTCCTTGGGTTGGCTTTTTTATTCACTTTTAGCGTACAAAGATAAATTTTGAAAAAACAATACTAGAACTAATAGGAGAAAACAGTTTTCTGTTAGAGACATGAAAGTGGGTTATGAAAAACAAGTATTGTCAAAAATCCAATTACAATACGAAATGTCTGGAAGGATTTCTTTTAACTAGAGCAGGAAATTCATTTAAGAGTCGGTTCGCCTAGGTGAAAGCTCAGTTACTAGGATAACTTTTCCTGCCGGAAACGATGGAACAAGAATCAGTTGAATTGCTTCAGTATTAAAGAAGCTACGGCCATTTCGTCCACTTTTAGGTCTTCATTGTTGACGCTTAATTCTCTATCTCTGGCAATCTTAGAGCAAATCGATTTTTAATTGCACCATAATGTTCCTCGCAAAAAACTACATAAGTTTTCATGTTTATACGACGCTCTAAGCAAGAAAGCAAAAAAAGGTTTTCCTTGGGTTGGCTTTTTTATTCACTTTTAGCGTACAAAGATAAATTTTGAAAAAACAATACTAGAACTAATAGGAGAAAACAGTTTTCTGTTAGAGACATGAAAGTGGGTTATGAAAAACAAGTATTGTCAAAAATCCAATTACAATACGAAATGTCTGGAAGGATTTCTTTTAACTAGAGCAGGAAATTCATTTAAGAGTCGGTTCGCCTAGGTGAAAGCTCAGTTACTAGGATAACTTTTCCTGCCGGAAACGATGGAACAAGAATCAGTTGAATTGCTTCAGTATTAAAGAAGCTACGGCCATTTCGTCCACTTTTAGGTCTTCATTGTTGACGCTTAATTCTCTATCTCTGGCAATCTTAGAGCAAATCGATTTTTAATTGCACCATAATGTTCCTCGCAAAAACTACATAAGTTTTCATGTTTATACGACGCTCTAAGCAAGAAAGCAAAAAAAAGGTTTTCCTTGGGTTGGCTTTTTTATTCACTTTTAGCGTACAAAGATAAATTTTGAAAAAACAATACTAGAACTAATAGGAGAAAACAGTTTTCTGTTAGAGACATGAAAGTGGGTTATGAAAAACAAGTATTGTCAAAAATCCAATTACAATACGAAATGTCTGGAAGGATTTCTTTTAACTAGAGCAGGAAATTCATTTAAGAGTCGGTTCGCCTAGGTGAAAGCTCAGTTACTAGGATAACTTTTCCTGCCGGAAACGATGGAACAAGAATCAGTTGAATTGCTTCAGTATTAAAGAAGCTACGGCCATTTCGTCCACTTTTAGGTCTTCATTGTTGACGCTTAATTCTCTATCTCTGGCAATCTTGGAGCAAATCGATTTTTAATTGCACCATAATGTTCCTCGCAAAAAACTACATAAGTTTTCATGTTTATACGACGCTCTAAGCAAGAAAGCAAAAAAAAGGTTTTCCTTGGGTTGGCTTTTTTATTCACTTTTAGCGTACAAAGATAAATTTTGAAAAAACAATACTAGAACTAATAGGAGAAAACAGTTTTCTGTTAGAGACATGAAAGTGGGTTATGAAAAACAAGTATTGTCAAAAATCCAATTACAATACGAAATGTCTGGAAGGATTTCTTTTAACTAGAGCAGGAAATTCATTTAAGAGTCGGTTCGCCTAGGTGAAAGCTCAGTTACTAGGATAACTTTTCCTGCCGGAAACGATGGAACAAGAATCAGTTGAATTGCTTCAGTATTAACGAAGCTACGGCCATTTCGTCCACTTTTAGGTCTTCATTGTTGACGCTTAATTCTCTATCTCTGGCAATCTTAGAGCAAATCGATTTTTAATTGCACCATAATGTTCCTCGCAAAAAACTACATAAGTTTTCATGTTTATACGACGCTCTAAGCAAGAAAGCAAAAAAAAGGTTTTCCTTGGGTGGGCTTTTTTATTCACTTTTAGCGTACAAAGATAAATTTTGAAAAAACAATACTAGAACTAATAGGAGAAAACAGTTTTCTGTTAGAGACATGAAAGTGGGTTATGAAAAACAAGTATTGTCAAAAATCCAATTACAATACGAAATGTCTGGAAGGATTTCTTTTAACTAGAGCAGGAAATTCATTTAAGAGTCGGTTCGCCTAGGTGAAAGCTCAGTTACTAGGATAACTTTTCCTGCCGGAAACGATGGAACAAGAATCAGTTGAATTGCTTCAGTATTAAAGAAGCTACGGCCATTTCGTCCACTTTTAGGTCTTCATTGTTGACGCTTAATTCTCTATCTCTGGCAATCTTGGAGCAAATCGATTTTTAATTGCACCATAATGTTCCTCGCAAAAAACTACATAAGTTTTCATGTTTATACGACGCTCTAAGCAAGAAAGCAAAAAAAAGGTTTTCCTTGGGTTGGCTTTTTTATTCACTTTTAGCGTACAAAGATAAATTTTGAAAAAACAATACTAGAACTAATAGGAGAAAACAGTTTTCTGTTAGAGACATGAAAGTGGGTTAAGAAAAACAAGTATTGTCAAAAATCCAATTACAATACGAAATGTCTGGAAGGATTTCTTTTAACTAGAGCAGGAAATTCATTTAAGAGTCGGTTCGCCTAGGTGAAAGCTCAGTTACTAGGATAACTTTTCCTGCCGGAAACGATGGAACAAGAATCAGTTGAATTGCTTCAGTATTAAAGAAGCTACGGCCATTTCGTCCACTTTTAGGTCTTCATTGTTGACGCTTAATTCTCTATCTCTGGCAATCTTAGAGCAAATCGATTTTTAATTGCACCATAATGTTCCTCGCAAAAAACTACATAAGTTTTCATGTTTATACGACGCTCTAAGCAAGAAAGCAAAAAAAAGGTTTTCCTTGGGTTGGCTTTTTTATTCACTTTTAGCGTACAAAGATAAATTTTGAAAAAACAATACTAGAACTAATAGGAGAAAACAGTTTTCTGTTAGAGACATGAAAGTGGGTTATGAAAAACAAGTATTGTCAAAAATCCAATTACAATACGAAATGTCTGGAAGGATTTCTTTTAACTAGAGCAGGAAATTCATTTAAGAGTCGGTTCGCCTAGGTGAAAGCTCAGTTACTAGGATAACTTTTCCTGCCGGAAACGATGGAACAAGAATCAGTTGAATTGCTTCAGTATTAAAGAAGCTACGGCCATTTCGTCCACTTTTAGGTCTTCATTGTTGACGCTTAATTCTCTATCTCTGGCAATCTTAGAGCAAATCGATTTTTAACTGCACCATAATGTTCCTCGCAAAAAACTACATAAGTTTTCATGTTTATACGACGCTCTAAGCAAGAAAGCAAAAAAAAGGTTTTCCTTGGGTTGGCTTTTTTATTCACTTTTAGCGTACAAAGATAAATTTTGAAAAAACAATACTAGAACTAATAGGAGAAAACAGTTTTCTGTTAGAGACATGAAAGTGGGTTATGAAAAACAAGTATTGTCAAAAATCCAATTACAATACGAAATGTCTGGAAGGATTTCTTTTAACTAGAGCAGGAAATTCATTTAAGAGTCGGTTCGCCTAGGTGAAAGCTCAGTTACTAGGATAACTTTTCCTGCCGGAAACGATGGAACAAGAATCAGTTGAATTGCTTCAGTATTAAAGAAGCTACGGCCATTTCGTCCACTTTTAGGTCTTCATTGTTGACGCTTAATTCTCTATCTCTGGCAATCTTAGAGCAAATCGATTTTTAATTGCACCATAATGTTCCTCGCAAAAAACTACATAAGTTTTCATGTTTATACGACGCTCTAAGCAAGAAAGCAAAAAAAAGGTTTTCCTTGGGTTGGCTTTTTTATTCACTTTTAGCGTACAAAGATAAATTTTGAAAAAACAATACTAGAACTAATAGGAGAAAACAGTTTTCTGTTAGAGACATGAAAGTGGGTTAAGAAAAACAAGTATTGTCAAAAATCCAATTACAATACGAAATGTCTGGAAGGATTTCTTTTAACTAGAGCAGGAAATTCATTTAAGAGTCGGTTCGCCTAGGTGAAAGCTCAGTTACTAGGATAACTTTTCCTGCCGGAAACGATGGAACAAGAATCAGTTGAATTGCTTCAGTATTAAAGAAGCTACGGCCATTTCGTCCACTTTTAGGTCTTCATTGTTGACGCTTAATTCTCTATCTCTGGCAATCTTGGAGCAAATCGATTTTTAATTGCACCATAATGTTCCTCGCAAAAAACTACATAAGTTTTCATGTTTATACGACGCTCTAAGCAAGAAAGCAAAAAAAAGGTTTTCCTTGGGTTGGCTTTTTTATTCACTTTTAGCGTACAAAGATAAATTTTGAAAAAGCAATACTAGAACTAATAGGAGAAAACAGTTTTCTGTTAGAGACATGAAAGTGGGTTATGAAAAACAAGTATTGTCAAAAATCCAATTACAATACGAAATGTCTGGAAGGATTTCTTTTAACTAGAGCAGGAAATTCATTTAAGAGTCGGTTCGCCTAGGTGAAAGCTCAGTTACTAGGATAACTTTTCCTGCCGGAAACGATGGAACAAGAATCAGTTGAATTGCTTCAGTATTAAAGAAGCTACGGCCATTTCGTCCACTTTTAGGTCTTCATTGTTGACGCTTAATTCTCTATCTCTGGCAATCTTGGAGCAAATCGATTTTTAATTGCACCATAATGTTCCTCGCAAAAAACTACATAAGTTTTCATGTTTATACGACGCTCTAAGCAAGAAAGCAAAAAAAAGGTTTTCCTTGGGTTGGCTTTTTTATTCACTTTTAGCGTACAAAGATAAATTTTGAAAAAACAATACTAGAACTAATAGGAGAAAACAGTTTTCTGTTAGAGACATGAAAGTGGGTTATGAAAAACAAGTATTGTCAAAAATCCAATTACAATACGAAATGTCTGGAAGGATTTCTTTTAACTAGAGCAGGAAATTCATTTAAGAGTCGGTTCGCCTAGGTGAAAGCTCAGTTACTAGGATAACTTTTCCTGCCGGAAACGATGGAACAAGAATCAGTTGAATTGCTTCAGTATTAAAGAAGCTACGGCCATTTCGTCCACTTTTAGGTCTTCATTGTTGACGCTTAATTCTCTATCTCTGGCAATCTTGGAGCAAATCGATTTTTAATTGCACCATAATGTTCCTCGCAAAAAACTACATAAGTTTTCATGTTTATACGACGCTCTAAGCAAGAAAGCAAAAAAAAGGTTTTCCTTGGGTTGGCTTTTTTATTCACTTTTAGCGTACAAAGATAAATTTTGAAAAAACAATACTAGAACTAATAGGAGAAAACAGTTTTCTGTTAGAGACATGAAAGTGGGTTAAGAAAAACAAGTATTGTCAAAAATCCAATTACAATACGAAATGTCTGGAAGGATTTCTTTTAACTAGAGCAGGAAATTCATTTAAGAGTCGGTTCGCCTAGGTGAAAGCTCAGTTACTAGGATAACTTTTCCTGCCGGAAACGATGGAACAAGAATCAGTTGAATTGCTTCAGTATTAAAGAAGCTACGGCCATTTCGTCCACTTTTAGGTCTTCATTGTTGACGCTTAATTCTCTATCTCTGGCAATCTTGGAGCAAATCGATTTTTAATTGCACCATAATGTTCCTCGCAAAAAACTACATAAGTTTTCATGTTTATACGACGCTCTAAGCAAGAAAGCAAAAAAAAGGTTTTCCTTGGGTTGGCTTTTTTATTCACTTTTAGCGTACAAAGATAAATTTTGAAAAAACAATACTAGAACTAATAGGAGAAAACAGTTTTCTGTTAGAGACATGAAAGTGGGTTATGAAAAACAAGTATTGTCAAAAATCCAATTACAATACGAAATGTCTGGAAGGATTTCTTTTAACTAGAGCAGGAAATTCATTTAAGAGTCGGTTCGCCTAGGTGAAAGCTCAGTTACTAGGATAACTTTTCCTGCCGGAAACGATGGAACAAGAATCAGTTGAATTGCTTCAGTATTAAAGAAGCTACGGCCATTTCGTCCACTTTTAGGTCTTCATTGTTGACGCTTAATTCTCTATCTCTGGCAATCTTGGAGCAAATCGATTTTTAATTGCACCATAATGTTCCTCGCAAAAAACTACATAAGTTTTCATGTTTATACGACGCTCTAAGCAAGAAAGCAAAAAAAAGGTTTTCCTTGGGTTGGCTTTTTTATTCACTTTTAGCGTACAAAGATAAATTTTGAAAAAACAATACTAGAACTAATAGGAGAAAACAGTTTTCTGTTAGAGACATGAAAGTGGGTTAAGAAAAACAAGTATTGTCAAAAATCCAATTACAATACGAAATGTCTGGAAGGATTTCTTTTAACTAGAGCAGGAAATTCATTTAAGAGTCGGTTCGCCTAGGTGAAAGCTCAGTTACTAGGATAACTTTTCCTGCCGGAAACGATGGAACAAGAATCAGTTGAATTGCTTCAGTATTAAAGAAGCTACGGCCATTTCGTCCACTTTTAGGTCTTCATTGTTGACGCTTAATTCTCTATCTCTGGCAATCTTAGAGCAAATCGATTTTTAATTGCACCATAATGTTCCTCGCAAAAAACTACATAAGTTTTCATGTTTATACGACGCTCTAAGCAAGAAAGCAAAAAAAAGGTTTTCCTTGGGTTGGCTTTTTTATTCACTTTTAGCGTACAAAGATAAATTTTGAAAAAACAATACTAGAACTAATAGGAGAAAACAGTTTTCTGTTAGAGACATGAAAGTGGGTTATGAAAAACAAGTATTGTCAAAAATCCAATTACAATACGAAATGTCTGGAAGGATTTCTTTTAACTAGAGCAGGAAATTCATTTAAGAGTCGGTTCGCCTAGGTGAAAGCTCAGTTACTAGGATAACTTTTCCTGCCGGAAACGATGGAACAAGAATCAGTTGAATTGCTTCAGTATTAAAGAAGCTACGGCCATTTCGTCCACTTTTAGGTCTTCATTGTTGACGCTTAATTCTCTATCTCTGGCAATCTTGGAGCAAATCGATTTTTAATTGCACCATAATGTTCCTCGCAAAAAACTACATAAGTTTTCATGTTTATACGACGCTCTAAGCAAGAAAGCAAAAAAAAGGTTTTCCTTGGGTTGGCTTTTTTATTCACTTTTAGCGTACAAAGATAAATTTTGAAAAAACAATACTAGAACTAATAGGAGAAAACAGTTTTCTGTTAGAGACATGAAAGTGGGTTATGAAAAACAAGTATTGTCAAAAATCCAATTACAATACGAAATGTCTGGAAGGATTTCTTTTAACTAGAGCAGGAAATTCATTTAAGAGTCGGTTCGCCTAGGTGAAAGCTCAGTTACTAGGATAACTTTTCCTGCCGGAAACGATGGAACAAGAATCAGTTGAATTGCTTCAGTATTAAAGAAGCTACGGCCATTTCGTCCACTTTTAGGTCTTCATTGTTGACGCTTAATTCTCTATCTCTGGCAATCTTGGAGCAAATCGATTTTTAATTGCACCATAATGTTCCTCGCAAAAAACTACATAAGTTTTCATGTTTATACGACGCTCTAAGCAAGAAAGCAAAAAAAAGGTTTTCCTTGGGTTGGCTTTTTTATTCACTTTTAGCGTACAAAGATAAATTTTGAAAAAACAATACTAGAACTAATAGGAGAAAACAGTTTTCTGTTAGAGACATGAAAGTGGGTTATGAAAAACAAGTATTGTCAAAAATCCAATTACAATACGAAATGTCTGGAAGGATTTCTTTTAACTAGAGCAGGAAATTCATTTAAGAGTCGGTTCGCCTAGGTGAAAGCTCAGTTACTAGGATAACTTTTCCTGCCGGAAACGATGGAACAAGAATCAGTTGAATTGCTTCAGTATTAAAGAAGCTACGGCCATTTCGTCCACTTTTAGGTCTTCATTGTTGACGCTTAATTCTCTATCTCTGGCAATCTTGGAGCAAATCGATTTTTAATTGCACCATAATGTTCCTCGCAAAAAACTACATAAGTTTTCATGTTTATACGACGCTCTAAGCAAGAAAGCAAAAAAAAGGTTTTCCTTGGGTTGGCTTTTTTATTCACTTTTAGCGTACAAAGATAAATTTTGAAAAAACAATACTAGAACTAATAGGAGAAAACAGTTTTCTGTTAGAGACATGAAAGTGGGTTATGAAAAACAAGTATTGTCAAAAATCCAATTACAATACGAAATGTCTGGAAGGATTTCTTTTAACTAGAGCAGGAAATTCATTTAAGAGTCGGTTCGCCTAGGTGAAAGCTCAGTTACTAGGATAACTTTTCCTGCCGGAAACGATGGAACAAGAATCAGTTGAATTGCTTCAGTATTAAAGAAGCTACGGCCATTTCGTCCACTTTTAGGTCTTCATTGTTGACGCTTAATTCTCTATCTCTGGCAATCTTGGAGCAAATCGATTTTTAATTGCACCATAATGTTCCTCGCAAAAAACTACATAAGTTTTCATGTTTATACGACGCTCTAAGCAAGAAAGCAAAAAAAAGGTTTTCCTTGGGTTGGCTTTTTTATTCACTTTTAGCGTACAAAGATAAATTTTGAAAAAACAATACTAGAACTAATAGGAGAAAACAGTTTTCTGTTAGAGACATGAAAGTGGGTTATGAAAAACAAGTATTGTCAAAAATCCAATTACAATACGAAATGTCTGGAAGGATTTCTTTTAACTAGAGCAGGAAATTCATTTAAGAGTCGGTTCGCCTAGGTGAAAGCTCAGTTACTAGGATAACTTTTCCTGCCGGAAACGATGGAACAAGAATCAGTTGAATTGCTTCAGTATTAAAGAAGCTACGGCCATTTCGTCCACTTTTAGGTCTTCATTGTTGACGCTTAATTCTCTATCTCTGGCAATCTTAGAGCAAATCGATTTTTAATTGCACCATAATGTTCCTCGCAAAAAACTACATAAGTTTTCATGTTTATACGACGCTCTAAGCAAGAAAGCAAAAAAAAGGTTTTCCTTGGGTTGGCTTTTTTATTCACTTTTAGCGTACAAAGATAAATTTTGAAAAAACAATACTAGAACTAATAGGAGAAAACAGTTTTCTGTTAGAGACATGAAAGTGGGTTATGAAAAACAAGTATTGTCAAAAATCCAATTACAATACGAAATGTCTGGAAGGATTTCTTTTAACTAGAGCAGGAAATTCATTTAAGAGTCGGTTCGCCTAGGTGAAAGCTCAGTTACTAGGATAACTTTTCCTGCCGGAAACGATGGAACAAGAATCAGTTGAATTGCTTCAGTATTAAAGAAGCTACGGCCATTTCGTCCACTTTTAGGTCTTCATTGTTGACGCTTAATTCTCTATCTCTGGCAATCTTGGAGCAAATCGATTTTTAATTGCACCATAATGTTCCTCGCAAAAAACTACATAAGTTTTCATGTTTATACGACGCTCTAAGCAAGAAAGCAAAAAAAAGGTTTTCCTTGGGTTGGCTTTTTTATTCACTTTTAGCGTACAAAGATAAATTTTGAAAAAACAATACTAGAACTAATAGGAGAAAACAGTTTTCTGTTAGAGACATGAAAGTGGGTTAAGAAAAACAAGTATTGTCAAAAATCCAATTACAATACGAAATGTCTGGAAGGATTTCTTTTAACTAGAGCAGGAAATTCATTTAAGAGTCGGTTCGCCTAGGTGAAAGCTCAGTTACTAGGATAACTTTTCCTGCCGGAAACGATGGAACAAGAATCAGTTGAATTGCTTCAGTATTAAAGAAGCTACGGCCATTTCGTCCACTTTTAGGTCTTCATTGTTGACGCTTAATTCTCTATCTCTGGCAATCTTAGAGCAAATCGATTTTTAATTGCACCATAATGTTCCTCGCAAAAAACTACATAAGTTTTCATGTTTATACGACGCTCTAAGCAAGAAAGCAAAAAAAAGGTTTTCCTTGGGTTGGCTTTTTTATTCACTTTTAGCGTACAAAGATAAATTTTGAAAAAACAATACTAGAACTAATAGGAGAAAACAGTTTTCTGTTAGAGACATGAAAGTGGGTTATGAAAAACAAGTATTGTCAAAAATCCAATTACAATACGAAATGTCTGGAAGGATTTCTTTTAACTAGAGCAGGAAATTCATTTAAGAGTCGGTTCGCCTAGGTGAAAGCTCAGTTACTAGGATAACTTTTCCTGCCGGAAACGATGGAACAAGAATCAGTTGAATTGCTTCAGTATTAAAGAAGCTACGGCCATTTCGTCCACTTTTAGGTCTTCATTGTTGACGCTTAATTCTCTATCTCTGGCAATCTTAGAGCAAATCGATTTTTAACTGCACCATAATGTTCCTCGCAAAAAACTACATAAGTTTTCATGTTTATACGACGCTCTAAGCAAGAAAGCAAAAAAAAGGTTTTCCTTGGGTTGGCTTTTTTATTCACTTTTAGCGTACAAAGATAAATTTTGAAAAAACAATACTAGAACTAATAGGAGAAAACAGTTTTCTGTTAGAGACATGAAAGTGGGTTATGAAAAACAAGTATTGTCAAAAATCCAATTACAATACGAAATGTCTGGAAGGATTTCTTTTAACTAGAGCAGGAAATTCATTTAAGAGTCGGTTCGCCTAGGTGAAAGCTCAGTTACTAGGATAACTTTTCCTGCCGGAAACGATGGAACAAGAATCAGTTGAATTGCTTCAGTATTAAAGAAGCTACGGCCATTTCGTCCACTTTTAGGTCTTCATTGTTGACGCTTAATTCTCTATCTCTGGCAATCTTAGAGCAAATCGATTTTTAATTGCACCATAATGTTCCTCGCAAAAAACTACATAAGTTTTCATGTTTATACGACGCTCTAAGCAAGAAAGCAAAAAAAAGGTTTTCCTTGGGTTGGCTTTTTTATTCACTTTTAGCGTACAAAGATAAATTTTGAAAAAACAATACTAGAACTAATAGGAGAAAACAGTTTTCTGTTAGAGACATGAAAGTGGGTTAAGAAAAACAAGTATTGTCAAAAATCCAATTACAATACGAAATGTCTGGAAGGATTTCTTTTAACTAGAGCAGGAAATTCATTTAAGAGTCGGTTCGCCTAGGTGAAAGCTCAGTTACTAGGATAACTTTTCCTGCCGGAAACGATGGAACAAGAATCAGTTGAATTGCTTCAGTATTAAAGAAGCTACGGCCATTTCGTCCACTTTTAGGTCTTCATTGTTGACGCTTAATTCTCTATCTCTGGCAATCTTGGAGCAAATCGATTTTTAATTGCACCATAATGTTCCTCGCAAAAAACTACATAAGTTTTCATGTTTATACGACGCTCTAAGCAAGAAAGCAAAAAAAAGGTTTTCCTTGGGTTGGCTTTTTTATTCACTTTTAGCGTACAAAGATAAATTTTGAAAAAGCAATACTAGAACTAATAGGAGAAAACAGTTTTCTGTTAGAGACATGAAAGTGGGTTATGAAAAACAAGTATTGTCAAAAATCCAATTACAATACGAAATGTCTGGAAGGATTTCTTTTAACTAGAGCAGGAAATTCATTTAAGAGTCGGTTCGCCTAGGTGAAAGCTCAGTTACTAGGATAACTTTTCCTGCCGGAAACGATGGAACAAGAATCAGTTGAATTGCTTCAGTATTAAAGAAGCTACGGCCATTTCGTCCACTTTTAGGTCTTCATTGTTGACGCTTAATTCTCTATCTCTGGCAATCTTGGAGCAAATCGATTTTTAATTGCACCATAATGTTCCTCGCAAAAAACTACATAAGTTTTCATGTTTATACGACGCTCTAAGCAAGAAAGCAAAAAAAAGGTTTTCCTTGGGTTGGCTTTTTTATTCACTTTTAGCGTACAAAGATAAATTTTGAAAAAACAATACTAGAACTAATAGGAGAAAACAGTTTTCTGTTAGAGACATGAAAGTGGGTTATGAAAAACAAGTATTGTCAAAAATCCAATTACAATACGAAATGTCTGGAAGGATTTCTTTTAACTAGAGCAGGAAATTCATTTAAGAGTCGGTTCGCCTAGGTGAAAGCTCAGTTACTAGGATAACTTTTCCTGCCGGAAACGATGGAACAAGAATCAGTTGAATTGCTTCAGTATTAAAGAAGCTACGGCCATTTCGTCCACTTTTAGGTCTTCATTGTTGACGCTTAATTCTCTATCTCTGGCAATCTTGGAGCAAATCGATTTTTAATTGCACCATAATGTTCCTCGCAAAAAACTACATAAGTTTTCATGTTTATACGACGCTCTAAGCAAGAAAGCAAAAAAAAGGTTTTCCTTGGGTTGGCTTTTTTATTCACTTTTAGCGTACAAAGATAAATTTTGAAAAAACAATACTAGAACTAATAGGAGAAAACAGTTTTCTGTTAGAGACATGAAAGTGGGTTAAGAAAAACAAGTATTGTCAAAAATCCAATTACAATACGAAATGTCTGGAAGGATTTCTTTTAACTAGAGCAGGAAATTCATTTAAGAGTCGGTTCGCCTAGGTGAAAGCTCAGTTACTAGGATAACTTTTCCTGCCGGAAACGATGGAACAAGAATCAGTTGAATTGCTTCAGTATTAAAGAAGCTACGGCCATTTCGTCCACTTTTAGGTCTTCATTGTTGACGCTTAATTCTCTATCTCTGGCAATCTTGGAGCAAATCGATTTTTAATTGCACCATAATGTTCCTCGCAAAAAACTACATAAGTTTTCATGTTTATACGACGCTCTAAGCAAGAAAGCAAAAAAAAGGTTTTCCTTGGGTTGGCTTTTTTATTCACTTTTAGCGTACAAAGATAAATTTTGAAAAAACAATACTAGAACTAATAGGAGAAAACAGTTTTCTGTTAGAGACATGAAAGTGGGTTATGAAAAACAAGTATTGTCAAAAATCCAATTACAATACGAAATGTCTGGAAGGATTTCTTTTAACTAGAGCAGGAAATTCATTTAAGAGTCGGTTCGCCTAGGTGAAAGCTCAGTTACTAGGATAACTTTTCCTGCCGGAAACGATGGAACAAGAATCAGTTGAATTGCTTCAGTATTAAAGAAGCTACGGCCATTTCGTCCACTTTTAGGTCTTCATTGTTGACGCTTAATTCTCTATCTCTGGCAATCTTGGAGCAAATCGATTTTTAATTGCACCATAATGTTCCTCGCAAAAAACTACATAAGTTTTCATGTTTATACGACGCTCTAAGCAAGAAAGCAAAAAAAAGGTTTTCCTTGGGTTGGCTTTTTTATTCACTTTTAGCGTACAAAGATAAATTTTGAAAAAACAATACTAGAACTAATAGGAGAAAACAGTTTTCTGTTAGAGACATGAAAGTGGGTTAAGAAAAACAAGTATTGTCAAAAATCCAATTACAATACGAAATGTCTGGAAGGATTTCTTTTAACTAGAGCAGGAAATTCATTTAAGAGTCGGTTCGCCTAGGTGAAAGCTCAGTTACTAGGATAACTTTTCCTGCCGGAAACGATGGAACAAGAATCAGTTGAATTGCTTCAGTATTAAAGAAGCTACGGCCATTTCGTCCACTTTTAGGTCTTCATTGTTGACGCTTAATTCTCTATCTCTGGCAATCTTAGAGCAAATCGATTTTTAATTGCACCATAATGTTCCTCGCAAAAAACTACATAAGTTTTCATGTTTATACGACGCTCTAAGCAAGAAAGCAAAAAAAAGGTTTTCCTTGGGTTGGCTTTTTTATTCACTTTTAGCGTACAAAGATAAATTTTGAAAAAACAATACTAGAACTAATAGGAGAAAACAGTTTTCTGTTAGAGACATGAAAGTGGGTTATGAAAAACAAGTATTGTCAAAAATCCAATTACAATACGAAATGTCTGGAAGGATTTCTTTTAACTAGAGCAGGAAATTCATTTAAGAGTCGGTTCGCCTAGGTGAAAGCTCAGTTACTAGGATAACTTTTCCTGCCGGAAACGATGGAACAAGAATCAGTTGAATTGCTTCAGTATTAAAGAAGCTACGGCCATTTCGTCCACTTTTAGGTCTTCATTGTTGACGCTTAATTCTCTATCTCTGGCAATCTTGGAGCAAATCGATTTTTAATTGCACCATAATGTTCCTCGCAAAAAACTACATAAGTTTTCATGTTTATACGACGCTCTAAGCAAGAAAGCAAAAAAAAGGTTTTCCTTGGGTTGGCTTTTTTATTCACTTTTAGCGTACAAAGATAAATTTTGAAAAAACAATACTAGAACTAATAGGAGAAAACAGTTTTCTGTTAGAGACATGAAAGTGGGTTATGAAAAACAAGTATTGTCAAAAATCCAATTACAATACGAAATGTCTGGAAGGATTTCTTTTAACTAGAGCAGGAAATTCATTTAAGAGTCGGTTCGCCTAGGTGAAAGCTCAGTTACTAGGATAACTTTTCCTGCCGGAAACGATGGAACAAGAATCAGTTGAATTGCTTCAGTATTAAAGAAGCTACGGCCATTTCGTCCACTTTTAGGTCTTCATTGTTGACGCTTAATTCTCTATCTCTGGCAATCTTGGAGCAAATCGATTTTTAATTGCACCATAATGTTCCTCGCAAAAAACTACATAAGTTTTCATGTTTATACGACGCTCTAAGCAAGAAAGCAAAAAAAAGGTTTTCCTTGGGTTGGCTTTTTTATTCACTTTTAGCGTACAAAGATAAATTTTGAAAAAACAATACTAGAACTAATAGGAGAAAACAGTTTTCTGTTAGAGACATGAAAGTGGGTTATGAAAAACAAGTATTGTCAAAAATCCAATTACAATACGAAATGTCTGGAAGGATTTCTTTTAACTAGAGCAGGAAATTCATTTAAGAGTCGGTTCGCCTAGGTGAAAGCTCAGTTACTAGGATAACTTTTCCTGCCGGAAACGATGGAACAAGAATCAGTTGAATTGCTTCAGTATTAAAGAAGCTACGGCCATTTCGTCCACTTTTAGGTCTTCATTGTTGACGCTTAATTCTCTATCTCTGGCAATCTTGGAGCAAATCGATTTTTAATTGCACCATAATGTTCCTCGCAAAAAACTACATAAGTTTTCATGTTTATACGACGCTCTAAGCAAGAAAGCAAAAAAAAGGTTTTCCTTGGGTTGGCTTTTTTATTCACTTTTAGCGTACAAAGATAAATTTTGAAAAAACAATACTAGAACTAATAGGAGAAAACAGTTTTCTGTTAGAGACATGAAAGTGGGTTATGAAAAACAAGTATTGTCAAAAATCCAATTACAATACGAAATGTCTGGAAGGATTTCTTTTAACTAGAGCAGGAAATTCATTTAAGAGTCGGTTCGCCTAGGTGAAAGCTCAGTTACTAGGATAACTTTTCCTGCCGGAAACGATGGAACAAGAATCAGTTGAATTGCTTCAGTATTAAAGAAGCTACGGCCATTTCGTCCACTTTTAGGTCTTCATTGTTGACGCTTAATTCTCTATCTCTGGCAATCTTGGAGCAAATCGATTTTTAATTGCACCATAATGTTCCTCGCAAAAAACTACATAAGTTTTCATGTTTATACGACGCTCTAAGCAAGAAAGCAAAAAAAAGGTTTTCCTTGGGTTGGCTTTTTTATTCACTTTTAGCGTACAAAGATAAATTTTGAAAAAACAATACTAGAACTAATAGGAGAAAACAGTTTTCTGTTAGAGACATGAAAGTGGGTTATGAAAAACAAGTATTGTCAAAAATCCAATTACAATACGAAATGTCTGGAAGGATTTCTTTTAACTAGAGCAGGAAATTCATTTAAGAGTCGGTTCGCCTAGGTGAAAGCTCAGTTACTAGGATAACTTTTCCTGCCGGAAACGATGGAACAAGAATCAGTTGAATTGCTTCAGTATTAAAGAAGCTACGGCCATTTCGTCCACTTTTAGGTCTTCATTGTTGACGCTTAATTCTCTATCTCTGGCAATCTTGGAGCAAATCGATTTTTAATTGCACCATAATGTTCCTCGCAAAAAACTACATAAGTTTTCATGTTTATACGACGCTCTAAGCAAGAAAGCAAAAAAAAGGTTTTCCTTGGGTTGGCTTTTTTATTCACTTTTAGCGTACAAAGATAAATTTTGAAAAAACAATACTAGAACTAATAGGAGAAAACAGTTTTCTGTTAGAGACATGAAAGTGGGTTATGAAAAACAAGTATTGTCAAAAATCCAATTACAATACGAAATGTCTGGAAGGATTTCTTTTAACTAGAGCAGGAAATTCATTTAAGAGTCGGTTCGCCTAGGTGAAAGCTCAGTTACTAGGATAACTTTTCCTGCCGGAAACGATGGAACAAGAATCAGTTGAATTGCTTCAGTATTAAAGAAGCTACGGCCATTTCGTCCACTTTTAGGTCTTCATTGTTGACGCTTAATTCTCTATCTCTGGCAATCTTGGAGCAAATCGATTTTTAATTGCACCATAATGTTCCTCGCAAAAAACTACATAAGTTTTCATGTTTATACGACGCTCTAAGCAAGAAAGCAAAAAAAAGGTTTTCCTTGGGTTGGCTTTTTTATTCACTTTTAGCGTACAAAGATAAATTTTGAAAAAACAATACTAGAACTAATAGGAGAAAACAGTTTTCTGTTAGAGACATGAAAGTGGGTTATGAAAAACAAGTATTGTCAAAAATCCAATTACAATACGAAATGTCTGGAAGGATTTCTTTTAACTAGAGCAGGAAATTCATTTAAGAGTCGGTTCGCCTAGGTGAAAGCTCAGTTACTAGGATAACTTTTCCTGCCGGAAACGATGGAACAAGAATCAGTTGAATTGCTTCAGTATTAAAGAAGCTACGGCCATTTCGTCCACTTTTAGGTCTTCATTGTTGACGCTTAATTCTCTATCTCTGGCAATCTTAGAGCAAATCGATTTTTAATTGCACCATAATGTTCCTCGCAAAAACTACATAAGTTTTCATGTTTATACGACGCTCTAAGCAAGAAAGCAAAAAAAAGGTTTTCCTTGGGTTGGCTTTTTTATTCACTTTTAGCGTACAAAGATAAATTTTGAAAAAACAATACTAGAACTAATAGGAGAAAACAGTTTTCTGTTAGAGACATGAAAGTGGGTTATGAAAAACAAGTATTGTCAAAAATCCAATTACAATACGAAATGTCTGGAAGGATTTCTTTTAACTAGAGCAGGAAATTCATTTAAGAGTCGGTTCGCCTAGGTGAAAGCTCAGTTACTAGGATAACTTTTCCTGCCGGAAACGATGGAACAAGAATCAGTTGAATTGCTTCAGTATTAAAGAAGCTACGGCCATTTCGTCCACTTTTAGGTCTTCATTGTTGACGCTTAATTCTCTATCTCTGGCAATCTTAGAGCAAATCGATTTTTAATTGCACCATAATGTTCCTCGCAAAAAACTACATAAGTTTTCATGTTTATACGACGCTCTAAGCAAGAAAGCAAAAAAAAGGTTTTCCTTGGGTTGGCTTTTTTATTCACTTTTAGCGTACAAAGATAAATTTTGAAAAAACAATACTAGAACTAATAGGAGAAAACAGTTTTCTGTTAGAGACATGAAAGTGGGTTATGAAAAACAAGTATTGTCAAAAATCCAATTACAATACGAAATGTCTGGAAGGATTTCTTTTAACTAGAGCAGGAAATTCATTTAAGAGTCGGTTCGCCTAGGTGAAAGCTCAGTTACTAGGATAACTTTTCCTGCCGGAAACGATGGAACAAGAATCAGTTGAATTGCTTCAGTATTAAAGAAGCTACGGCCATTTCGTCCACTTTTAGGTCTTCATTGTTGACGCTTAATTCTCTATCTCTGGCAATCTTAGAGCAAATCGATTTTTAATTGCACCATAATGTTCCTCGCAAAAAACTACATAAGTTTTCATGTTTATACGACGCTCTAAGCAAGAAAGCAAAAAAAAGGTTTTCCTTGGGTTGGCTTTTTTATTCACTTTTAGCGTACAAAGATAAATTTTGAAAAAACAATACTAGAACTAATAGGAGAAAACAGTTTTCTGTTAGAGACATGAAAGTGGGTTATGAAAAACAAGTATTGTCAAAAATCCAATTACAATACGAAATGTCTGGAAGGATTTCTTTTAACTAGAGCAGGAAATTCATTTAAGAGTCGGTTCGCCTAGGTGAAAGCTCAGTTACTAGGATAACTTTTCCTGCCGGAAACGATGGAACAAGAATCAGTTGAATTGCTTCAGTATTAAAGAAGCTACGGCCATTTCGTCCACTTTTAGGTCTTCATTGTTGACGCTTAATTCTCTATCTCTGGCAATCTTAGAGCAAATCGATTTTTAATTGCACCATAATGTTCCTCGCAAAAAACTACATAAGTTTTCATGTTTATACGACGCTCTAAGCAAGAAAGCAAAAAAAAGGTTTTCCTTGGGTTGGCTTTTTTATTCACTTTTAGCGTACAAAGATAAATTTTGAAAAAACAATACTAGAACTAATAGGAGAAAACAGTTTTCTGTTAGAGACATGAAAGTGGGTTATGAAAAACAAGTATTGTCAAAAATCCAATTACAATACGAAATGTCTGGAAGGATTTCTTTTAACTAGAGCAGGAAATTCATTTAAGAGTCGGTTCGCCTAGGTGAAAGCTCAGTTACTAGGATAACTTTTCCTGCCGGAAACGATGGAACAAGAATCAGTTGAATTGCTTCAGTATTAAAGAAGCTACGGCCATTTCGTCCACTTTTAGGTCTTCATTGTTGACGCTTAATTCTCTATCTCTGGCAATCTTGGAGCAAATCGATTTTTAATTGCACCATAATGTTCCTCGCAAAAAACTACATAAGTTTTCATGTTTATACGACGCTCTAAGCAAGAAAGCAAAAAAAAGGTTTTCCTTGGGTTGGCTTTTTTATTCACTTTTAGCGTACAAAGATAAATTTTGAAAAAACAATACTAGAACTAATAGGAGAAAACAGTTTTCTGTTAGAGACATGAAAGTGGGTTATGAAAAACAAGTATTGTCAAAAATCCAATTACAATACGAAATGTCTGGAAGGATTTCTTTTAACTAGAGCAGGAAATTCATTTAAGAGTCGGTTCGCCTAGGTGAAAGCTCAGTTACTAGGATAACTTTTCCTGCCGGAAACGATGGAACAAGAATCAGTTGAATTGCTTCAGTATTAAAGAAGCTACGGCCATTTCGTCCACTTTTAGGTCTTCATTGTTGACGCTTAATTCTCTATCTCTGGCAATCTTAGAGCAAATCGATTTTTAATTGCACCATAATGTTCCTCGCAAAAAACTACATAAGTTTTCATGTTTATACGACGCTCTAAGCAAGAAAGCAAAAAAAAGGTTTTCCTTGGGTTGGCTTTTTTATTCACTTTTAGCGTACAAAGATAAATTTTGAAAAAACAATACTAGAACTAATAGGAGAAAACAGTTTTCTGTTAGAGACATGAAAGTGGGTTATGAAAAACAAGTATTGTCAAAAATCCAATTACAATACGAAATGTCTGGAAGGATTTCTTTTAACTAGAGCAGGAAATTCATTTAAGAGTCGGTTCGCCTAGGTGAAAGCTCAGTTACTAGGATAACTTTTCCTGCCGGAAACGATGGAACAAGAATCAGTTGAATTGCTTCAGTATTAAAGAAGCTACGGCCATTTCGTCCACTTTTAGGTCTTCATTGTTGACGCTTAATTCTCTATCTCTGGCAATCTTAGAGCAAATCGATTTTTAATTGCACCATAATGTTCCTCGCAAAAAACTACATAAGTTTTCATGTTTATACGACGCTCTAAGCAAGAAAGCAAAAAAAAGGTTTTCCTTGGGTTGGCTTTTTTATTCACTTTTAGCGTACAAAGATAAATTTTGAAAAAACAATACTAGAACTAATAGGAGAAAACAGTTTTCTGTTAGAGACATGAAAGTGGGTTATGAAAAACAAGTATTGTCAAAAATCCAATTACAATACGAAATGTCTGGAAGGATTTCTTTTAACTAGAGCAGGAAATTCATTTAAGAGTCGGTTCGCCTAGGTGAAAGCTCAGTTACTAGGATAACTTTTCCTGCCGGAAACGATGGAACAAGAATCAGTTGAATTGCTTCAGTATTAAAGAAGCTACGGCCATTTCGTCCACTTTTAGGTCTTCATTGTT
Organism: Dascillus cervinus; assembly: GCA_949768715.1. Classification (NCBI taxonomy): domain Eukaryota; kingdom Metazoa; phylum Arthropoda; class Insecta; order Coleoptera; family Dascillidae; genus Dascillus; species Dascillus cervinus. Next base: position 29,174,090 of record OX458322.1, read on the forward strand.
GACGCTTAATTCTCTATCTCTGGCAATCTTAGAGCAAATCGATTTTTAATTGCACCATAATGTTCCTCGCAAAAAACTACATAAGTTTTCATGTTTATACGACGCTCTAAGCAAGAAAGCAAAAAAAAGGTTTTCCTTGGGTTGGCTTTTTTATTCACTTTTAGCGTACAAAGATAAATTTTGAAAAAACAATACTAGAACTAATAGGAGAAAACAGTTTTCTGTTAGAGACATGAAAGTGGGTTATGAAAAACAAGTATTGTCAAAAATCCAATTACAATACGAAATGTCTGGAAGGATTTCTTTTAACTAGAGCAGGAAATTCATTTAAGAGTCGGTTCGCCTAGGTGAAAGCTCAGTTACTAGGATAACTTTTCCTGCCGGAAACGATGGAACAAGAATCAGTTGAATTGCTTCAGTATTAAAGAAGCTACGGCCATTTCGTCCACTTTTAGGTCTTCATTGTTGACGCTTAATTCTCTATCTCTGGCAATCTTGGAGCAAATCGATTTTTAATTGCACCATAATGTTCCTCGCAAAAAACTACATAAGTTTTCATGTTTATACGACGCTCTAAGCAAGAAAGCAAAAAAAAGGTTTTCCTTGGGTTGGCTTTTTTATTCACTTTTAGCGTACAAAGATAAATTTTGAAAAAACAATACTAGAACTAATAGGAGAAAACAGTTTTCTGTTAGAGACATGAAAGTGGGTTATGAAAAACAAGTATTGTCAAAAATCCAATTACAATACGAAATGTCTGGAAGGATTTCTTTTAACTAGAGCAGGAAATTCATTTAAGAGTCGGTTCGCCTAGGTGAAAGCTCAGTTACTAGGATAACTTTTCCTGCCGGAAACGATGGAACAAGAATCAGTTGAATTGCTTCAGTATTAAAGAAGCTACGGCCATTTCGTCCACTTTTAGGTCTTCATTGTTGACGCTTAATTCTCTATCTCTGGCAATCTTGGAGCAAATCGATTTTTAATTGCACCATAATGTTCCTCGCAAAAAACTACATAAGTTTTCATGTTTATACGACGCTCTAAGCAAGAAAGCAAAAAAAAGGTTTTCCTTGGGTTGGCTTTTTTATTCACTTTTAGCGTACAAAGATAAATTTTGAAAAAACAATACTAGAACTAATAGGAGAAAACAGTTTTCTGTTAGAGACATGAAAGTGGGTTATGAAAAACAAGTATTGTCAAAAATCCAATTACAATACGAAATGTCTGGAAGGATTTCTTTTAACTAGAGCAGGAAATTCATTTAAGAGTCGGTTCGCCTAGGTGAAAGCTCAGTTACTAGGATAACTTTTCCTGTCGGAAACGATGGAACAAGAATCAGTTGAATTGCTTCAGTATTAAAGAAGCTACGGCCATTTCGTCCACTTTTAGGTCTTCATTGTTGACGCTTAATTCTCTATCTCTGGCAATCTTGGAGCAAATCGATTTTTAATTGCACCATAATGTTCCTCGCAAAAAACTACATAAGTTTTCATGTTTATACGACGCTCTAAGCAAGAAAGCAAAAAAAAGGTTTTCCTTGGGTTGGCTTTTTTATTCACTTTTAGCGTACAAAGATAAATTTTGAAAAAACAATACTAGAACTAATAGGAGAAAACAGTTTTCTGTTAGAGACATGAAAGTGGGTTATGAAAAACAAGTATTGTCAAAAATCCAATTACAATACGAAATGTCTGGAAGGATTTCTTTTAACTAGAGCAGGAAATTCATTTAAGAGTCGGTTCGCCTAGGTGAAAGCTCAGTTACTAGGATAACTTTTCCTGCCGGAAACGATGGAACAAGAATCAGTTGAATTGCTTCAGTATTAAAGAAGCTACGGCCATTTCGTCCACTTTTAGGTCTTCATTGTTGACGCTTAATTCTCTATCTCTGGCAATCTTGGAGCAAATCGATTTTTAATTGCACCATAATGTTCCTCGCAAAAAACTACATAAGTTTTCATGTTTATACGACGCTCTAAGCAAGAAAGCAAAAAAAAGGTTTTCCTTGGGTTGGCTTTTTTATTCACTTTTAGCGTACAAAGATAAATTTTGAAAAAACAATACTAGAACTAATAGGAGAAAACAGTTTTCTGTTAGAGACATGAAAGTGGGTTATGAAAAACAAGTATTGTCAAAAATCCAATTACAATACGAAATGTCTGGAAGGATTTCTTTTAACTAGAGCAGGAAATTCATTTAAGAGTCGGTTCGCCTAGGTGAAAGCTCAGTTACTAGGATAACTTTTCCTGCCGGAAACGATGGAACAAGAATCAGTTGAATTGCTTCAGTATTAAAGAAGCTACGGCCATTTCGTCCACTTTTAGGTCTTCATTGTTGACGCTTAATTCTCTATCTCTGGCAATCTTGGAGCAAATCGATTTTTAATTGCACCATAATGTTCCTCGCAAAAAACTACATAAGTTTTCATGTTTATACGACGCTCTAAGCAAGAAAGCAAAAAAAAGGTTTTCCTTGGGTTGGCTTTTTTATTCACTTTTAGCGTACAAAGATAAATTTTGAAAAAACAATACTAGAACTAATAGGAGAAAACAGTTTTCTGTTAGAGACATGAAAGTGGGTTATGAAAAACAAGTATTGTCAAAAATCCAATTACAATACGAAATGTCTGGAAGGATTTCTTTTAACTAGAGCAGGAAATTCATTTAAGAGTCGGTTCGCCTAGGTGAAAGCTCAGTTACTAGGATAACTTTTCCTGCCGGAAACGATGGAACAAGAATCAGTTGAATTGCTTCAGTATTAAAGAAGCTACGGCCATTTCGTCCACTTTTAGGTCTTCATTGTTGACGCTTAATTCTCTATCTCTGGCAATCTTGGAGCAAATCGATTTTTAATTGCACCATAATGTTCCTCGCAAAAAACTACATAAGTTTTCATGTTTATACGACGCTCTAAGCAAGAAAGCAAAAAAAAGGTTTTCCTTGGGTTGGCTTTTTTATTCACTTTTAGCGTACAAAGATAAATTTTGAAAAAACAATACTAGAACTAATAGGAGAAAACAGTTTTCTGTTAGAGACATGAAAGTGGGTTATGAAAAACAAGTATTGTCAAAAATCCAATTACAATACGAAATGTCTGGAAGGATTTCTTTTAACTAGAGCAGGAAATTCATTTAAGAGTCGGTTCGCCTAGGTGAAAGCTCAGTTACTAGGATAACTTTTCCTGCCGGAAACGATGGAACAAGAATCAGTTGAATTGCTTCAGTATTAAAGAAGCTACGGCCATTTCGTCCACTTTTAGGTCTTCATTGTTGACGCTTAATTCTCTATCTCTGGCAATCTTAGAGCAAATCGATTTTTAATTGCACCATAATGTTCCTCGCAAAAACTACATAAGTTTTCATGTTTATACGACGCTCTAAGCAAGAAAGCAAAAAAAAGGTTTTCCTTGGGTTGGCTTTTTTATTCACTTTTAGCGTACAAAGATAAATTTTGAAAAAACAATACTAGAACTAATAGGAGAAAACAGTTTTCTGTTAGAGACATGAAAGTGGGTTATGAAAAACAAGTATTGTCAAAAATCCAATTACAATACGAAATGTCTGGAAGGATTTCTTTTAACTAGAGCAGGAAATTCATTTAAGAGTCGGTTCGCCTAGGTGAAAGCTCAGTTACTAGGATAACTTTTCCTGCCGGAAACGATGGAACAAGAATCAGTTGAATTGCTTCAGTATTAAAGAAGCTACGGCCATTTCGTCCACTTTTAGGTCTTCATTGTTGACGCTTAATTCTCTATCTCTGGCAATCTTAGAGCAAATCGATTTTTAATTGCACCATAATGTTCCTCGCAAAAAACTACATAAGTTTTCATGTTTATACGACGCTCTAAGCAAGAAAGCAAAAAAAAGGTTTTCCTTGGGTTGGCTTTTTTATTCACTTTTAGCGTACAAAGATAAATTTTGAAAAAACAATACTAGAACTAATAGGAGAAAACAGTTTTCTGTTAGAGACATGAAAGTGGGTTATGAAAAACAAGTATTGTCAAAAATCCAATTACAATACGAAATGTCTGGAAGGATTTCTTTTAACTAGAGCAGGAAATTCATTTAAGAGTCGGTTCGCCTAGGTGAAAGCTCAGTTACTAGGATAACTTTTCCTGCCGGAAACGATGGAACAAGAATCAGTTGAATTGCTTCAGTATTAAAGAAGCTACGGCCATTTCGTCCACTTTTAGGTCTTCATTGTTGACGCTTAATTCTCTATCTCTGGCAATCTTAGAGCAAATCGATTTTTAATTGCACCATAATGTTCCTCGCAAAAAACTACATAAGTTTTCATGTTTATACGACGCTCTAAGCAAGAAAGCAAAAAAAAGGTTTTCCTTGGGTTGGCTTTTTTATTCACTTTTAGCGTACAAAGATAAATTTTGAAAAAACAATACTAGAACTAATAGGAGAAAACAGTTTTCTGTTAGAGACATGAAAGTGGGTTATGAAAAACAAGTATTGTCAAAAATCCAATTACAATACGAAATGTCTGGAAGGATTTCTTTTAACTAGAGCAGGAAATTCATTTAAGAGTCGGTTCGCCTAGGTGAAAGCTTAGTTACTAGGATAACTTTTCCTGCCGGAAACGATGGAACAAGAATCAGTTGAATTGCTTCAGTATTAAAGAAGCTACGGCCATTTCGTCCACTTTTAGGTCTTCATTGTTGACGCTTAATTCTCTATCTCTGGCAATCTTAGAGCAAATCGATTTTTAATTGCACCATAATGTTCCTCGCAAAAAACTACATAAGTTTTCATGTTTATACGACGCTCTAAGCAAGAAAGCAAAAAAAAGGTTTTCCTTGGGTTGGCTTTTTTATTCACTTTTAGCGTACAAAGATAAATTTTGAAAAAACAATACTAGAACTAATAGGAGAAAACAGTTTTCTGTTAGAGACATGAAAGTGGGTTATGAAAAACAAGTATTGTCAAAAATCCAATTACAATACGAAATGTCTGGAAGGATTTCTTTTAACTAGAGCAGGAAATTCATTTAAGAGTCGGTTCGCCTAGGTGAAAGCTCAGTTACTAGGATAACTTTTCCTGCCGGAAACGATGGAACAAGAATCAGTTGAATTGCTTCAGTATTAAAGAAGCTACGGCCATTTCGTCCACTTTTAGGTCTTCATTGTTGACGCTTAATTCTCTATCTCTGGCAATCTTAGAGCAAATCGATTTTTAATTGCACCATAATGTTCCTCGCAAAAACTACATAAGTTTTCATGTTTATACGACGCTCTAAGCAAGAAAGCAAAAAAAAGGTTTTCCTTGGGTTGGCTTTTTTATTCACTTTTAGCGTACAAAGATAAATTTTGAAAAAACAATACTAGAACTAATAGGAGAAAACAGTTTTCTGTTAGAGACATGAAAGTGGGTTATGAAAAACAAGTATTGTCAAAAATCCAATTACAATACGAAATGTCTGGAAGGATTTCTTTTAACTAGAGCAGGAAATTCATTTAAGAGTCGGTTCGCCTAGGTGAAAGCTCAGTTACTAGGATAACTTTTCCTGCCGGAAACGATGGAACAAGAATCAGTTGAATTGCTTCAGTATTAAAGAAGCTACGGCCATTTCGTCCACTTTTAGGTCTTCATTGTTGACGCTTAATTCTCTATCTCTGGCAATCTTGGAGCAAATCGATTTTTAATTGCACCATAATGTTCCTCGCAAAAAACTACATAAGTTTTCATGTTTATACGACGCTCTAAGCAAGAAAGCAAAAAAAAGGTTTTCCTTGGGTTGGCTTTTTTATTCACTTTTAGCGTACAAAGATAAATTTTGAAAAAACAATACTAGAACTAATAGGAGAAAACAGTTTTCTGTTAGAGACATGAAAGTGGGTTATGAAAAACAAGTATTGTCAAAAATCCAATTACAATACGAAATGTCTGGAAGGATTTCTTTTAACTAGAGCAGGAAATTCATTTAAGAGTCGGTTCGCCTAGGTGAAAGCTCAGTTACTAGGATAACTTTTCCTGCCGGAAACGATGGAACAAGAATCAGTTGAATTGCTTCAGTATTAAAGAAGCTACGGCCATTTCGTCCACTTTTAGGTCTTCATTGTTGACGCTTAATTCTCTATCTCTGGCAATCTTGGAGCAAATCGATTTTTAATTGCACCATAATGTTCCTCGCAAAAAACTACATAAGTTTTCATGTTTATACGACGCTCTAAGCAAGAAAGCAAAAAAAAGGTTTTCCTTGGGTTGGCTTTTTTATTCACTTTTAGCGTACAAAGATAAATTTTGAAAAAACAATACTAGAACTAATAGGAGAAAACAGTTTTCTGTTAGAGACATGAAAGTGGGTTATGAAAAACAAGTATTGTCAAAAATCCAATTACAATACGAAATGTCTGGAAGGATTTCTTTTAACTAGAGCAGGAAATTCATTTAAGAGTCGGTTCGCCTAGGTGAAAGCTCAGTTACTAGGATAACTTTTCCTGCCGGAAACGATGGAACAAGAATCAGTTGAATTGCTTCAGTATTAAAGAAGCTACGGCCATTTCGTCCACTTTTAGGTCTTCATTGTTGACGCTTAATTCTCTATCTCTGGCAATCTTGGAGCAAATCGATTTTTAATTGCACCATAATGTTCCTCGCAAAAAACTACATAAGTTTTCATGTTTATACGACGCTCTAAGCAAGAAAGCAAAAAAAAGGTTTTCCTTGGGTTGGCTTTTTTATTCACTTTTAGCGTACAAAGATAAATTTTGAAAAAACAATACTAGAACTAATAGGAGAAAACAGTTTTCTGTTAGAGACATGAAAGTGGGTTATGAAAAACAAGTATTGTCAAAAATCCAATTACAATACGAAATGTCTGGAAGGATTTCTTTTAACTAGAGCAGGAAATTCATTTAAGAGTCGGTTCGCCTAGGTGAAAGCTCAGTTACTAGGATAACTTTTCCTGCCGGAAACGATGGAACAAGAATCAGTTGAATTGCTTCAGTATTAAAGAAGCTACGGCCATTTCGTCCACTTTTAGGTCTTCATTGTTGACGCTTAATTCTCTATCTCTGGCAATCTTAGAGCAAATCGATTTTTAATTGCACCATAATGTTCCTCGCAAAAAACTACATAAGTTTTCATGTTTATACGACGCTCTAAGCAAGAAAGCAAAAAAAAGGTTTTCCTTGGGTTGGCTTTTTTATTCACTTTTAGCGTACAAAGATAAATTTTGAAAAAACAATACTAGAACTAATAGGAGAAAACAGTTTTCTGTTAGAGACATGAAAGTGGGTTATGAAAAACAAGTATTGTCAAAAATCCAATTACAATACGAAATGTCTGGAAGGATTTCTTTTAACTAGAGCAGGAAATTCATTTAAGAGTCGGTTCGCCTAGGTGAAAGCTCAGTTACTAGGATAACTTTTCCTGCCGGAAACGATGGAACAAGAATCAGTTGAATTGCTTCAGTATTAAAGAAGCTACGGCCATTTCGTCCACTTTTAGGTCTTCATTGTTGACGCTTAATTCTCTATCTCTGGCAATCTTGGAGCAAATCGATTTTTAATTGCACCATAATGTTCCTCGCAAAAAACTACATAAGTTTTCATGTTTATACGACGCTCTAAGCAAGAAAGCAAAAAAAAGGTTTTCCTTGGGTTGGCTTTTTTATTCACTTTTAGCGTACAAAGATAAATTTTGAAAAAACAATACTAGAACTAATAGGAGAAAACAGTTTTCTGTTAGAGACATGAAAGTGGGTTATGAAAAACAAGTATTGTCAAAAATCCAATTACAATACGAAATGTCTGGAAGGATTTCTTTTAACTAGAGCAGGAAATTCATTTAAGAGTCGGTTCGCCTAGGTGAAAGCTCAGTTACTAGGATAACTTTTCCTGCCGGAAACGATGGAACAAGAATCAGTTGAATTGCTTCAGTATTAAAGAAGCTACGGCCATTTCGTCCACTTTTAGGTCTTCATTGTTGACGCTTAATTCTCTATCTCTGGCAATCTTCGAGCAAATCGATTTTTAATTGCACCATAATGTTCCTCGCAAAAACTACATAAGTTTTCATGTTTATACGACGCTCTAAGCAAGAAAGCAAAAAAAAGGTTTTCCTTGGGTTGGCTTTTTTATTCACTTTTAGCGTACAAAGATAAATTTTGAAAAAACAATACTAGAACTAATAGGAGAAAACAGTTTTCTGTTAGAGACATGAAAGTGGGTTATGAAAAACAAGTATTGTCAAAAATCCAATTACAATACGAAATGTCTGGAAGGATTTCTTTTAACTAGAGCAGGAAATTCATTTAAGAGTCGGTTCGCCTAGGTGAAAGCTCAGTTACTAGGATAACTTTTCCTGCCGGAAACGATGGAACAAGAATCAGTTGAATTGCTTCAGTATTAAAGAAGCTACGGCCATTTCGTCCACTTTTAGGTCTTCATTGTTGACGCTTAATTCTCTATCTCTGGCAATCTTAGAGCAAATCGATTTTTAATTGCACCATAATGTTCCTCGCAAAAAACTACATAAGTTTTCATGTTTATACGACGCTCTAAGCAAGAAAGCAAAAAAAAGGTTTTCCTTGGGTTGGCTTTTTTATTCACTTTTAGCGTACAAAGATAAATTTTGAAAAAACAATACTAGAACTAATAGGAGAAAACAGTTTTCTGTTAGAGACATGAAAGTGGGTTATGAAAAACAAGTATTGTCAAAAATCCAATTACAATACGAAATGTCTGGAAGGATTTCTTTTAACTAGAGCAGGAAATTCATTTAAGAGTCGGTTCGCCTAGGTGAAAGCTCAGTTACTAGGATAACTTTTCCTGCCGGAAACGATGGAACAAGAATCAGTTGAATTGCTTCAGTATTAAAGAAGCTACGGCCATTTCGTCCACTTTTAGGTCTTCATTGTTGACGCTTAATTCTCTATCTCTGGCAATCTTGGAGCAAATCGATTTTTAATTGCACCATAATGTTCCTCGCAAAAAACTACATAAGTTTTCATGTTTATACGACGCTCTAAGCAAGAAAGCAAAAAAAAGGTTTTCCTTGGGTTGGCTTTTTTATTCACTTTTAGCGTACAAAGATAAATTTTGAAAAAACAATACTAGAACTAATAGGAGAAAACAGTTTTCTGTTAGAGACATGAAAGTGGGTTATGAAAAACAAGTATTGTCAAAAATCCAATTACAATACGAAATGTCTGGAAGGATTTCTTTTAACTAGAGCAGGAAATTCATTTAAGAGTCGGTTCGCCTAGGTGAAAGCTCAGTTACTAGGATAACTTTTCCTGCCGGAAACGATGGAACAAGAATCAGTTGAATTGCTTCAGTATTAAAGAAGCTACGGCCATTTCGTCCACTTTTAGGTCTTCATTGTTGACGCTTAATTCTCTATCTCTGGCAATCTTCGAGCAAATCGATTTTTAATTGCACCATAATGTTCCTCGCAAAAACTACATAAGTTTTCATGTTTATACGACGCTCTAAGCAAGAAAGCAAAAAAAAGGTTTTCCTTGGGTTGGCTTTTTTATTCACTTTTAGCGTACAAAGATAAATTTTGAAAAAACAATACTAGAACTAATAGGAGAAAACAGTTTTCTGTTAGAGACATGAAAGTGGGTTATGAAAAACAAGTATTGTCAAAAATCCAATTACAATACGAAATGTCTGGAAGGATTTCTTTTAACTAGAGCAGGAAATTCATTTAAGAGTCGGTTCGCCTAGGTGAAAGCTCAGTTACTAGGATAACTTTTCCTGCCGGAAACGATGGAACAAGAATCAGTTGAATTGCTTCAGTATTAAAGAAGCTACGGCCATTTCGTCCACTTTTAGGTCTTCATTGTTGACGCTTAATTCTCTATCTCTGGCAATCTTAGAGCAAATCGATTTTTAATTGCACCATAATGTTCCTCGCAAAAAACTACATAAGTTTTCATGTTTATACGACGCTCTAAGCAAGAAAGCAAAAAAAAGGTTTTCCTTGGGTTGGCTTTTTTATTCACTTTTAGCGTACAAAGATAAATTTTGAAAAAACAATACTAGAACTAATAGGAGAAAACAGTTTTCTGTTAGAGACATGAAAGTGGGTTATGAAAAACAAGTATTGTCAAAAATCCAATTACAATACGAAATGTCTGGAAGGATTTCTTTTAACTAGAGCAGGAAATTCATTTAAGAGTCGGTTCGCCTAGGTGAAAGCTCAGTTACTAGGATAACTTTTCCTGCCGGAAACGATGGAACAAGAATCAGTTGAATTGCTTCAGTATTAAAGAAGCTACGGCCATTTCGTCCACTTTTAGGTCTTCATTGTTGACGCTTAATTCTCTATCTCTGGCAATCTTAGAGCAAATCGATTTTTAATTGCACCATAATGTTCCTCGCAAAAAACTACATAAGTTTTCATGTTTATACGACGCTCTAAGCAAGAAAGCAAAAAAAAGGTTTTCCTTGGGTTGGCTTTTTTATTCACTTTTAGCGTACAAAGATAAATTTTGAAAAAACAATACTAGAACTAATAGGAGAAAACAGTTTTCTGTTAGAGACATGAAAGTGGGTTATGAAAAACAAGTATTGTCAAAAATCCAATTACAATACGAAATGTCTGGAAGGATTTCTTTTAACTAGAGCAGGAAATTCATTTAAGAGTCGGTTCGCCTAGGTGAAAGCTCAGTTACTAGGATAACTTTTCCTGCCGGAAACGATGGAACAAGAATCAGTTGAATTGCTTCAGTATTAAAGAAGCTACGGCCATTTCGTCCACTTTTAGGTCTTCATTGTTGACGCTTAATTCTCTATCTCTGGCAATCTTGGAGCAAATCGATTTTTAATTGCACCATAATGTTCCTCGCAAAAAACTACATAAGTTTTCATGTTTATACGACGCTCTAAGCAAGAAAGCAAAAAAAAGGTTTTCCTTGGGTTGGCTTTTTTATTCACTTTTAGCGTACAAAGATAAATTTTGAAAAAACAATACTAGAACTAATAGGAGAAAACAGTTTTCTGTTAGAGACATGAAAGTGGGTTATGAAAAACAAGTATTGTCAAAAATCCAATTACAATACGAAATGTCTGGAAGGATTTCTTTTAACTAGAGCAGGAAATTCATTTAAGAGTCGGTTCGCCTAGGTGAAAGCTCAGTTACTAGGATAACTTTTCCTGCCGGAAACGATGGAACAAGAATCAGTTGAATTGCTTCAGTATTAAAGAAGCTACGGCCATTTCGTCCACTTTTAGGTCTTCATTGTTGACGCTTAATTCTCTATCTCTGGCAATCTTGGAGCAAATCGATTTTTAATTGCACCATAATGTTCCTCGCAAAAAACTACATAAGTTTTCATGTTTATACGACGCTCTAAGCAAGAAAGCAAAAAAAAGGTTTTCCTTGGGTTGGCTTTTTTATTCACTTTTAGCGTACAAAGATAAATTTTGAAAAAACAATACTAGAACTAATAGGAGAAAACAGTTTTCTGTTAGAGACATGAAAGTGGGTTATGAAAAACAAGTATTGTCAAAAATCCAATTACAATACGAAATGTCTGGAAGGATTTCTTTTAACTAGAGCAGGAAATTCATTTAAGAGTCGGTTCGCCTAGGTGAAAGCTCAGTTACTAGGATAACTTTTCCTGCCGGAAACGATGGAACAAGAATCAGTTGAATTGCTTCAGTATTAAAGAAGCTACGGCCATTTCGTCCACTTTTAGGTCTTCATTGTTGACGCTTAATTCTCTATCTCTGGCAATCTTAGAGCAAATCGATTTTTAATTGCACCATAATGTTCCTCGCAAAAAACTACATAAGTTTTCATGTTTATACGACGCTCTAAGCAAGAAAGCAAAAAAAAGGTTTTCCTTGGGTTGGCTTTTTTATTCACTTTTAGCGTACAAAGATAAATTTTGAAAAAACAATACTAGAACTAATAGGAGAAAACAGTTTTCTGTTAGAGACATGAAAGTGGGTTATGAAAAACAAGTATTGACTTAGCTTCGGTGAATTATTGTTTTCAATTTTTTTTCAATTTTTTTATTCGAAATTGACTATCGACTTAGGTTCGGTAAATTATTTTTTTCAATTTTTTTTTCAATTTTTTTTTTCGAAATTGACTATCGACTTGGCTTCGATAAATTATTTTTTTCAATTTTTTTTTCAATTTTTTTTTTCGAAATTGACTATCGACTTGGCTTCGATAAATTATTTTTTTCAATTTTTTTTTCAATTTTTTTTTCGAAATTGACTATCGACTTAGGTTCGGGAAATTATTTTTTTCAATTTTTTTTTCGAAAATGACTATCGACTTGGCTTCGCTAAATTATTTTTTTCAATTTTTTTTTTGAAAATGACTATCGACTTAGGTTCGCTAAATTATTTTTTTCAATTTTTTTTTTCGAAATTGACTATCGACTTAGGTTCGCTAAATTATTTTTTTCAATTTTTTTTTTCGAAATTGACTATCGACTTGGCTTCGCTAAATTATTTTTTTCAATTTTTTTTTCGAAATTGACTATCGACTTAGGATCGGTAAATTATTTTTTTCAATTTTTTTTTTCGAAATTGACTATCGACTTGGCTTCGATAAATTATTTTTTTCAATTGTTTTTTCGAAAATGACTATCGACTTGGCTTCGCTAAATTATTTTTTTCAATTTTTTTTTCAATTTTTTTTTCGAAATTGATTATCGGCTTCTCTTCGCTAAATTATTTTTTTCAATTTTTTTTTCGAAATTGATTATCGACTTAGGTTCGGTAAATTATGTTTTTCAATTTTTTTTTCGAAACTGACTATCGACTTAGGTTCGGGAAATTATTTTTTTCAATTTTTTTTCGAAAATGACTATCGACTTGGCTTCGCTAAATTATTTTTTTCAATTTTTTTTTCGAAACTGACTATCGACTTAGGTTCGGTAAATTATGTTTTTCAATTTTTTTTTCGAAACTGACTATCGACTTAGGTTCGGGAAATTATTTTTTTCAATTTTTTTTCGAAAATGACTATCGACTTGGCTTCGCTAAATTATTTTTTTCAATTTTTTTTTCGAAACTGACTATCGACTTAGGTTCGGTAAATTATTTTTTTCAATTGTTTTTTCAATTTTTTTTTCGAAATTGACTATCGACTTGGCTTCGCTAAATTATTTTTTTCAATTTTTTTTTCAATTTTTTTTTCGAAATTGATTATCGACTTGGCTTCGCTAAATTATTTTTTTCAATTTTTTTTTCGAAATTGACTATCGACTTAGGTTCGGTAAATTATTTTTTTCAATTTTTTTTTCAATTTTTTTTTCGAAATTGATTATCGACTTGGCTTCGCTAAATTATTTTTTTCAATTTTTTTTTTCGAAATTGACTATCGACTTGACTTCGCTAAATTATTTTTTTCAATTTTTTTTTTCGAAATTGACTATCGACTTGGCTTCGCTAAATTATTTTTTTCAATTTTTTTTTTGAAAATGACTATCGACTTAGGTTCGCTAAATTATTTTTTTCAATTTTTTTTTTCGAAATTGACTATCGATTTAGGTTTGCTAAATTATTTTTTTCAATTTTTTTTTTCGAAATTGACTATCGACTTGGCTTCGCTAAATTATTTTTTTCAATTTTTTTTTTCGAAATTGACTATCGACTTAGGTTCGCTAAATTATTTTTTTCAATTTTTTTTTTCGAAATTTACTATCGACTTGGCTTCGCTAAATTATTTTTTCAATTTTTTTTCGGTAAATTATTTTTTTCAATTTTTTTTTCAATTTTTTTTTTCGAAATTGACTATCGACTTAGGTTCGGTAAATTATTTTTTTCAATTTTTTTTTCGAAAATGACTATCGACTTGGCTTCGCTAAATTATTTTTTTCAATTTTTTTTTTCGAAATTGACTATCGAATTAGGTTCGGTAAATTATTTTTTTCAATTTTTTTTCAATTTTGTTTTCGAAAATGACTATCGACTTGGCTTCGCTAAATTATTTTTTTCAATGTTTTGTTTTCCAATTTTTTTTTGAAATTGACTATCGACTTAGGTTCGGTAAATTATTTTTTTCAATTTTTTTTTTCGAAATTGACTGTCGACTTAGGTTCAGTAAATTATTTTTTTCAATTTTTTTTTCGAAGTTGACTATCGACTTGGCTTCGCTAAATTATTTTTTTCAATTGTTTTTTCGAAAATGACTATCGACTTGGCTTCGCTAAATTATTTTTTTCAATTTTTTTTTCAATTTTTTTTTCGAAGTTGACTATCGACTTGGCTTCGCTAAATTATTTTTTTCAATTTTTTTTTTCGAAATTGACTATCGACTTAGGTTCGGGAAATTATTTTTTTCAATTTTTTTTTTCGAAATTGACTATCGACTTGGCTTCGATAAATTATTTTTTTCAATTGTTTTTTCGAAAATGACTATCGACTTGGCTTCGCTAAATTATTTTTTTCAATTTTTTTTTCAATTTTTTTTTCGAAACTGACTATCGACTTGGCTTCGCTAAATTATTTTTTTCAATTTTTTTTTCGAAATTGACTATCGACTTGGCTTCGCTAAATTATTTTTTTCAATTTTTTTTTCAATTTTTTTTTCAATTTTTTTCTCGAAATTGACTATCGACTTGGCTTCGCTAAATTATTTTTTTCAATTTTTTTTTCAATTTTTTTTTCAATTTTTTTTTCGAAAATGACTATCGACTTCGCTTCGCTAAATTATTTTTGTCAATTTTTTTTTCAATTTTTTTTTCAATTTTTTTTTCGAAACTGACTATCGACTTGGCTTCGCTAGATTATTTTTTTCAATTTTTTTTTCGAAATTGACTATCGACTTAGGTTCGGTAAATTATTTTTTTCAATTTTTTTTTCAATTTTTTTTTCGAAAATGATTATCGACTTGGCTTCGCTAAATTATTTTTTTCAATTTTTTTTCAATTTTTTTTTCGAAACTGACTATCGACTTATTAGGTTCGGTAAATTATTTTTTTCAATTTTTTTTTCGAAAATGACTATCGACTTAGGTTCGGTAAATTATTTTTTTCAATTTTTTTTTCGATAATGACTATCGACTTGGCTTCGCTAAATTATTTTTTTCAATTTTTTTTTCGAAAATGACTATCGACTTGGCTTCGCTAAATTATTTTTTTCAATGTTTTTTTTCCAATTTTTTTTTGAAATTGACTATCGACTTAGGTTCGGTAAATTATTTTTTTCAATTTTTTTTTCGAAATTGACTATCGACTTAGGTTCGGGAAATTATTTTTTTCAATTTTTTTTTCGAAAATGACTATCGACTTGGCTTCGCTAAATTATTTTTTTCAATTTTTTTTTTGAAAATGACTATCGACTTAGGTTCGCTAAATTATTTTTTTCAATTTTTTTTTTCGAAATTGACTATCGACTTAGGTTCGCTAAATTATTTTTTTCAATTTTTTTTTTCGAAATTGACTATCGACTTGGCTTCGCTAAATTATTTTTTTCAATTTTTTTTTCGAAATTGACTATCGACTTAGGATCGGTAAATTATTTTTTTCAATTTTTTTTTTCGAAATTGACTATCGACTTGGCTTCGATAAATTATTTTTTTCAATTGTTTTTTCGAAAATGACTATCGACTTGGCTTCGCTAAATTATTTTTTTCAATTTTTTTTTCAATTTTTTTTTCAATTTTTTTTTCGAAACTGACTATCGACTTGGCTTCGCTAGATTATTTTTTTCAATTTTTTTTTCGAAATTGACTATCGACTTAGGTTCGGTAAATTATTTTTTTCAATTTTTTTTTCAATTTTTTTTTCGAAAATGATTATCGACTTGGCTTCGCTAAATTATTTTTTTCAATTTTTTTTCAATTTTTTTTTCGAAACTGACTATCGACTTATTAGGTTCGGTAAATTATTTTTTTCAATTTTTTTTTCGAAAATGACTATCGACTTAGGTTCGGTAAATTATTTTTTTCAATTTTTTTTTCGATAATGACTATCGACTTGGCTTCGCTAAATTATTTTTTTCAATTTTTTTTTCGAAAATGACTATCGACTTGGCTTCGCTAAATTATTTTTTTCAATGTTTTTTTTCCAATTTTTTTTTGAAATTGACTATCGACTTAGGTTCGGTAAATTATTTTTTTCAATTTTTTTTTCGAAATTGACTATCGACTTAGGTTCGGGAAATTATTTTTTTCAATTTTTTTTTCGAAAATGACTATCGACTTGGCTTCGCTAAATTATTTTTTTCAATTTTTTTTTTGAAAATGACTATCGACTTAGGTTCGCTAAATTATTTTTTTCAATTTTTTTTTTCGAAATTGACTATCGACTTAGGTTCGCTAAATTATTTTTTTCAATTTTTTTTTTCGAAATTGACTATCGACTTGGCTTCGCTAAATTATTTTTTTCAATTTTTTTTTCGAAATTGACTATCGACTTAGGATCGGTAAATTATTTTTTTCAATTTTTTTTTTCGAAATTGACTATCGACTTGGCTTCGATAAATTATTTTTTTCAATTGTTTTTTCGAAAATGACTATCGACTTGGCTTCGCTAAATTATTTTTTTCAATTTTTTTTTCAATTTTTTTTTCGAAATTGATTATCGGCTTCTCTTCGCTAAATTATTTTTTTCAATTTTTTTTTCGAAATTGATTATCGACTTAGGTTCGGTAAATTATGTTTTTCAATTTTTTTTTCGAAACTGACTATCGACTTAGGTTCGGGAAATTATTTTTTTCAATTTTTTTTCGAAAATGACTATCGACTTGGCTTCGCTAAATTATTTTTTTCAATTTTTTTTTCGAAACTGACTATCGACTTAGGTTCGGTAAATTATGTTTTTCAATTTTTTTTTCGAAACTGACTATCGACTTAGGTTCGGGAAATTATTTTTTTCAATTTTTTTTCGAAAATGACTATCGACTTGGCTTCGCTAAATTATTTTTTTCAATTTTTTTTTCGAAACTGACTATCGACTTAGGTTCGGTAAATTATTTTTTTCAATTGTTTTTTCAATTTTTTTTTCGAAATTGACTATCGACTTGGCTTCGCTAAATTATTTTTTTCAATTTTTTTTTCAATTTTTTTTTCGAAATTGATTATCGACTTGGCTTCGCTAAATTATTTTTTTCAATTTTTTTTTCGAAATTGACTATCGACTTAGGTTCGGTAAATTATTTTTTTCAATTTTTTTTTCAATTTTTTTTTCGAAATTGATTATCGACTTGGCTTCGCTAAATTATTTTTTTCAATTTTTTTTTTCGAAATTGACTATCGACTTGACTTCGCTAAATTATTTTTTTCAATTTTTTTTTTCGAAATTGACTATCGACTTGGCTTCGCTAAATTATTTTTTTCAATTTTTTTTTTGAAAATGACTATCGACTTAGGTTCGCTAAATTATTTTTTTCAATTTTTTTTTTCGAAATTGACTATCGATTTAGGTTTGCTAAATTATTTTTTTCAATTTTTTTTTTCGAAATTGACTATCGACTTGGCTTCGCTAAATTATTTTTTTCAATTTTTTTTTTCGAAATTGACTATCGACTTAGGTTCGCTAAATTATTTTTTTCAATTTTTTTTTTCGAAATTTACTATCGACTTGGCTTCGCTAAATTATTTTTTCAATTTTTTTTCGGTAAATTATTTTTTTCAATTTTTTTTTCAATTTTTTTTTTCGAAATTGACTATCGACTTAGGTTCGGTAAATTATTTTTTTCAATTTTTTTTTCGAAAATGACTATCGACTTGGCTTCGCTAAATTATTTTTTTCAATTTTTTTTTTCGAAATTGACTATCGAATTAGGTTCGGTAAATTATTTTTTTCAATTTTTTTTCAATTTTGTTTTCGAAAATGACTATCGACTTGGCTTCGCTAAATTATTTTTTTCAATGTTTTGTTTTCCAATTTTTTTTTGAAATTGACTATCGACTTAGGTTCGGTAAATTATTTTTTTCAATTTTTTTTTTCGAAATTGACTGTCGACTTAGGTTCAGTAAATTATTTTTTTCAATTTTTTTTTCGAAGTTGACTATCGACTTGGCTTCGCTAAATTATTTTTTTCAATTGTTTTTTCGAAAATGACTATCGACTTGGCTTCGCTAAATTATTTTTTTCAATTTTTTTTTCAATTTTTTTTTCGAAGTTGACTATCGACTTGGCTTCGCTAAATTATTTTTTTCAATTTTTTTTTTCGAAATTGACTATCGACTTAGGTTCGGGAAATTATTTTTTTCAATTTTTTTTTTCGAAATTGACTATCGACTTGGCTTCGATAAATTATTTTTTTCAATTGTTTTTTCGAAAATGACTATCGACTTGGCTTCGCTAAATTATTTTTTTCAATTTTTTTTTCAATTTTTTTTTCGAAACTGACTATCGACTTGGCTTCGCTAAATTATTTTTTTCAATTTTTTTTTCGAAATTGACTATCGACTTGGCTTCGCTAAATTATTTTTTTCAATTTTTTTTTCAATTTTTTTTTCAATTTTTTTCTCGAAATTGACTATCGACTTGGCTTCGCTAAATTATTTTTTTCAATTTTTTTTTCAATTTTTTTTTCAATTTTTTTTTCGAAAATGACTATCGACTTCGCTTCGCTAAATTATTTTTGTCAATTTTTTTTTCAATTTTTTTTTCAATTTTTTTTTCGAAACTGACTATCGACTTGGCTTCGCTAGATTATTTTTTTCAATTTTTTTTTCGAAATTGACTATCGACTTAGGTTCGGTAAATTATTTTTTTCAATTTTTTTTTCAATTTTTTTTTCGAAAATGACTATCGACTTGGCTTCGCTAAATTATTTTTTTCAATTTTTTTTCAATTTTTTTTTCGAAACTGACTATCGACTTATTAGGTTCGGTAAATTATTTTTTTCAATTTTTTTTTCGAAAATGACTATCGACTTAGGTTCGGTAAATTATTTTTTTCAATTTTTTTTTCGATAATGACTATCGACTTGGCTTCGCTAAATTATTTTTTTCAATTTTTTTTTCGAAAATGACTATCGACTTGGCTTCGCTAAATTATTTTTTTCAATGTTTTTTTTCCAATTTTTTTTTGAAATTGACTATCGACTTAGGTTCGGTAAATTATTTTTTTCAATTTTTTTTTCGAAAAGGACTATCGACTTAGGTTCGGTAAATTATTTTTTTCAATTTTTTTTCAATTTTTTTTTCGAAATTGACTATCGACTTAGGTTCGGTAAATTATTTTTTTCAATTTTTTTTTCGAAAATGACTATCGACTTGGCCTCGCTAAATTATTTTTTTCAATTTTTTTTTCAATTTTTTTTTCGAAAATGACTATCGACTTAGGTTCGGTAAATTATTTTTTTCAATTTTTTTTTTCGAAAATGACTATCGAATTGGCTTCGCTAGATTATTTTTTTTAATTTTTTTTTTTTTTTTTTCAATTTTTTTTTTCGAAATTGACTGTCGACTTAGGTTCGGTAAATTATTTTCTTCAATTTTTTTTTCGAAATTTACTATCGACTTGGCTTCGCTAAATTATTTCTTTCTATTTTTTTTCGGTAAATTTTTTTTTTCAATTTTTTTTTCGAAATTGATTATCGACTTAGGTTCGGTAAATTATTTTTTTCAATTTTTTTTTCAATTTTTTTTTCGAAAATGACTATCGACTTGGCTTCGCTAGATTATTTTTTTCAATTTTTTTTTTAATTTTCTTTTCAATTATTTTTTTTTTCATCATTTAACGTTGATGGGAAGTCACTCTGGAAAGCCGTCGGTGTTTCTACTGATTTTCAGATTTATAACATAGTCTAAGTCTATATTGTAGAAATCGAATAGGAAGTGGTTTGAAATTATTTTAGCAGTGCGTAGAAGATTCATGTTATGACACTAGATATCTACGAAAGCGTAGTTAGGACATAAAAAATTTAAAAAAAATATTGAAATTCCAACATTTTTCTTTAAATTTTACCTTTTTACAAAAAAATTGAAAATTTCACTTTTTTAAAAAAAAATGAAATTTCACCTTTTTTAAAAAAACTTGAAATTTCAACTTTTTAAAAAAAATTGAAATTTCAATTATTTTTTTTTCATCATTTAACCTTGATGGAACGATTCAATTTCTCAGAATGCAAGCCAGTTTCGACACCAACGCTGAGAAATGCTGGAACTTCGCAACCAGGGAAAGAAAATAAGAAGAAACACAACTTTCCATACAGGCAGGCAGTTGGAGCACTGATGTACTTGATGTTTGGTACAAGACCAGATTTGGCGTACAGCGTGGGGGTTTTTCTTAAGGTCACTTGACAATCCGTCTACAGAAGATGTGGCCAGAGTCAAAAGAGTTTTCCGGTACATTGCTGACACCACTGATCTGGGAATTGTCTATCAACGTGATGAAGAAAAGAAAATCCTAGAGTGTTATAGCGATGCAGACTTTGGAGAATGCACAAAGACTGGTCGATCTACTTCTGGAGTCATTGTAGCATATGCAGGTGGGGCTATATTAGGCTGAGTCAGAGACAAGCAATGGTCGCTACATCTGTGACAGAGGCAGAAATTGTAGCAGCAAACGAGGCAAGCAAATAATTTGGCTGACCAGATTGTTAAAAGTAATTCTTAAGGTAGTACCCGTTCCGATTCTAGCAGTGGATAATTCAGGGGGGCAGTGAGAGTTACTAAAAACCCTGAATTTCATCGGAGAACGAAATACATTGAAGTCTAGCACTTCTTTATTTGAGAAAAGGTAACAGAAGGAAACCTTGAAGTCAAACAGTTGCAATGACCCATTAGCTTGTTTGTCTGTGGAATTAAAAATAGTTGAATTTAAAGAAACAAACGAGAATTATTGGTTCGATGTTTGGTTGTGGAACTTTTAATTTTTCGAACCAATTTACTTCGATGTACAGTAATTCTAAAAAATATCTGACCTACTTCGAAGTAGAGTTGTGGAACTTTTAATAATTTTTCAAAATAACTCCGGTTTTTGATTGTTGAACTTTTAAATTTATTGTAAAATTTGTTGGGTTGCAATGACTCATTAGCTTGTTTGTCTGTGGGATTAAATATAGTTGAAATTAAAGAAACAAACGAGAATTATTGGTTCGATGTTTGGTTGTGGAACTTTTAATTTTTCGAACCAATTTACTTCGATGTACAGTTATTCTAAAAAATATCTGACCTACTTCGAAGTAGAGTTGTGGAACTTTTAATAATTTTTCAAAATAACTCCAGTTTTTGATTGTTGAACTTTTAAATTTATTGTAAAATTTGCTGGGTTGCAATGACTCATTAGCTTGTTTGTCTGTGGGATTAAAAATAGTTGAAATTAAAAAAAAAAGAACGAGAATTATTGGTTCGATGTTTGGTTGTGGAACTTTTAATTTTTCGAACCAATTTACTTCGATGTACAGTTATTCTAAAAAATATCTGACCCTACTTCGCAGTAGAGTTGTGGAACTTTTAATAATTTTTCTACAAATTTCAAGTTTTTTAAAAGAGTGAAATTTCAAGAAAAATGTTGAAATTTCAAGTTTGTCAAAACTCGAATTTTTTTTCATAAACACATCTCTGGAAGGTTTCAAAATAAAATCTCTATGTAGGAAGACCAATTTCAACTTTAAAAAAAAAAACTCAACATTTCAACAGTTTTCTTGAAATTTCACCTTTTTAAAAAAGTTGAAATTTCAACATTTTTCTAGAAATGTCAAGTTTTTTAAAAGGGTGAAATTTCAAGAAAAATGTTAAAATTTCAAGTTTGTCAAAACTCGAATTTTTTTTCATAAACACATTTGGAAGGTTTCAAAATAAAATCGTTATGTAGGCAAAAGAATCACCGTTGGAAGACCACAGATCACACACAGATCACAGACTCGTATGGTTGCGAATAAAAATTAAAGCCGACTGACAAATCTCGAATTTTGAAAGTAATTCTTACTATCCCATTAAAAAATATTCGACCCTGCTCCGAAGTAGAGTTGTGCCGCCGGTTAGGGTTCTGGATTGGCTGGAATTAGTTCTCGACTAAACCAACATCCCTATGGTACCGTCCAGTCAGAGGTTAAAACAGCAAAACGATTTATTTACAAGAAAATAAATGGAATAAACAATCTTTAAAGGTGAGTGAGTGTAATGTTTTGGGATCTTGTGTGGAATCGCTTTCAAGAAAGTAATTTCAACTGTTTCAGGTTATCGACAGTCTAATGGCATAAGGCAACAAGTCAAGAAGGTTCCAATATTATTAAGTGAGTAAGTGATGAAAGGAAAGCAGGTGGCATTTTCAATTTCTTCTTTTAGATCGCTGACAATTTTGGGTCTCAAAATTAGCCGATCAGTCTGGGAAGAATAACGATAAATTTGTGCGATATCGTGATTCAGTTTTAACGTGGCTTTTGAAGGATTAATCTAGGAGGAAACAGTTATAGACAGGAGGTGGAAGCCCTCGAGGAAATGCTGAAATACGCGACGGTAATTATTAATTTTCATTACAGCGACTATTTAGACAGCGGCGACCATAAATGAAGTTGCTGTTTTGATTGGTCGAGCAAGTCACGTGGTTTCGGCGGCCATGTTTTTTTTTTTTCTAACCTTTTGACAGCGTTCAATGTTTACATTCAATAAATTCTGAAAATGAAGTTTAAAATCGAGTCACAATGTTTGTTCTTCCTTTCCTCTAGAAATTTAGTCATGATAAGAAACGGCTCATGATGCGTGGGAGGCATTAAAGCAACAATTTGAGGCAACGTCTAAGGATCAGCTGTTCAAAATATGTACAGATTTCTTTGCATTCAGTTGGATGTCAGGAGAAGATGTTTCAACGCACATTACACAGTTAAGAAGTTTGTGGAATGAGTTAAACAATGGACTCAAAGCGCTACCGGATTTAATGTTGGTGTGTCAAGCAAATTTGAGACTCGATACCAATGTAGCTACTTTGTGCAACGAAGTTTACACAACAGAGGTAAATGCAGCTGACTGGTGGATCGACAATGGAGCAACAAGACTTGCGACAAACTCCCTAATCAGTTTGTTGAGTTCATAAGGTTTGACAACCCGTGTGTCATAAAAGGTGCTGGAGAAGAGACATTTCAGGCAATTGGGAAAGGAACCATTCAGATTGTATCGACAGTCAACCGAGTAAGTCAAAAAATGCAGTTGAAAGACGTGTGGAATGTTCCAAAAATTTCAAGAAATTTATTCTCTGTTTTAGCAGCTCAAGACAGAAATAAAACTAGCGAGTTCAAATCGACAGCAACCAGATGTTGGCTCGAGGTCGATGTTTAAAGTAATATTGTGCGGAGTTTGCAAAATAGGTGGAACGCTATATCAATCGAATCAATTTTTCCTAAGAAAGAAACAAACATAAACATTGTAGTTGATGATAACTCAAGACTCCAGTTATATCACGAGAAATGGGGCACCAAGATAAACAACACGGCAAAGAGAAACTTGAAAGGGAGTTAGGCATTAAAATCAAAATGAATAAAGACATTTGCGAGCCCTGTATGTGTGGAAAAATACATCGTCTACCATTTGGCACCGGAATTAAAGCAACTAAACGTGGAGAGCTGATTTCAACCGATGTATGTGGACCTTTTGACGAATTGTTTAGGAAGAGGCGATATTTAGTTGTGTTTAAAGACAGCTACACTAAATTTCGCTATGGTTTTACAGTAAAAGTAAAATCAGAAGTTAAAGACCAGGTACTAGAACATGCAAAGACCCAAGAGCATCAAATCAAAGAGCTGCTTAGCGATAATGGAGGAGAATTTGACAATGAAGAAGTTAGGAAAATTCTACGAGATTATGGAGTCACAGAGAGGCTAACGGTTCCATACACGCCTGAGCAAAATGGTAGTTCTGAAAGAGAAAATCGGACCATAGTTGAAATGGCAAGAACTTTCAAATACACAATCAAAATAACAGAAACATGCATGAAAGTAAATCAAGAAGCACATGCAAAGAAAAGTTTGGAGCGATTCAATTTCTCAGAATGCAAGCCAGTTTCGACGCCGATGCTGAGAAATGCTGAAACTTCACAACCAGGGAAAGAAGATAAGAAAAAACATAACTTTCCATACAGACAGGCAGTTGGAGCACTGATGTACTTGATGTTTGGTACAAGACCAGATTTGGCCTACAGCGTGGGTTTTTTTTTGTCACTTGACAATCCGTCTACAGAAGACGTTGCCAGAGTCAAAAGAGTTTTCCGGTACATTGCTGACACCACTGATCTGGGAATTGTCTATCAACGTGATGAAGAAAAGAGAATCCTAGAGTGTTATAGCGATGCAGACTTTGGAGGATGCACAAAGACTGGTCGATCTACTTCTGGAGTCATTATAGCATATGCAGGTGGGGCTTTATCATGGCTGAGTCAGAGACAAGCAAGGAAATAATTTGTCTGACCAGATTGTTCAAGGAAATCGTTAAGATGGTAAACCCGTTCCGATTCTAGCAGTGGATAATTCAGCGAGGCAGTGCGACTTCCTCAAAACCCTGAATTTCATCGCAGAACGAAACGCATTGAAGTCGAGCACTTCTTTATTCGAGAAAAGGTAACAGAAGGAAACCTTGAAGTCAAACAGGTCTCAAGTGAAGAAAACAGGTTCCAGATATGATGACAAAACCTCTGGCCAGAACTCGACTCAAGATTTTGTGTGATAAAGTGGGGCTTTTAGAATAGTTTCAAGTTTTCTTTTAGTTCTTAATGACTCAATTAATTAATCAGGGAAAGTGTTAAAGTAGATATCTGTAAAGTTGTTAAGTTAAAAAGTAATTCAATAGGTGGCGCAGTGTGTATAACAGCTGTAAGATGTCTACAAAAGTCCAGATTGTATTTTCGGTATCAGACGAACCAACCCCGTTGACAAGCTTGCTGAAATGGCCGACAAGATTCTGGAAGTAGAAGATTCAGCTTCGTCCACATGTACAGTGTGAGCAAACAGTCCTCAGCAGGGAATGAGTCGCTCCGTGGCATGATCGACAAGCTCACTAAAGAAGTACAAGAGGCCGATCCCCAGAGACATCCGATTGGAAGTACCTGCAGAGGTCAGCTTCGAAGAACCGAGGCGTGCGCTTCTATCGCCGTCGCAAGGAAACGCCAATCACTATTTGCTGCAAATGGCACGGGATAATCGACACATTTGGCACTGTGAAGCGCAAATTAGATTTTGGCTCACGTCGAACGCATTCCAATGGGAATTTTGTCTTGCAAATGTGGAGCGACCCATCCTGGGAGCCGATTTCCTTCGCCATTATGGGGAATCTTAGTTGATCTCAAAAACCGACGTAGAAGCAACTGTTCCAACAAACGACAAGTTCAGTAAAATTTTAAAACAATTTTCTGAGCTTACACGACGCTTGCAGGTTTTGGAAAAGAGAAACTCCACAACGTTCGACACACATACCATATTGTGAGACAAGGCCCTCCAGTGTCCAGTGAACGGGTTCGTTGCCTGAAATTTCAACTGTTGCACAGATTCGTTCTTAAATCAAAAAGCCAATTTTGAATAATAAATTAGAAATTCATTTTGCAAGGAAAATTACATTTTCAAGATTACAACAGTTTCGATTAAAATTCAATGATCAACTTTTTGAATTAATTTTGAAATTTTGACCGTCGCACACGCATTCTTAAACATGGAATGTGTGAAGCGGCGGCATCGGATAGTTCCAGTGAAGACGATGAAAGCACCGGAAGTTCACAGGTCACCCACTCGCGTCGTGTTCTTATTTGATCATGTGAAAGACTTTGTCGTTTCGGTGACTGAAGAATTCATCGAGCATTGTACCACCGGTGGTAGGTATTTACAAAATTGCATTAGTCATGTGCTGCATTTAATTTTTTTTAAAGGGAGCTTTGTCAATTGAGAAGTCTGCGGACATGGAAGCAATGGTTTTCAACAAACCAAGCCCGGATGGGAAGTCTTGGAAACAGCAGCAAAAGATTGAACTTTGGATTCAAGTTCAAGAAATCAACCATCAATGGAATAATTATGCATTGTTGAAAGTCAAAATACAATTAAATTGGGTTCAAGAAATTTTCAAACGGACTGCAAGTTGTGCACGTCTTAATGGATGCTACGTAAATATTTAATGATGACATTTTGATAAATGTCTGTAAATCAAAGAATAATTTTATTTTCAGTTAATATTTGTAGCTGTGTTTTTGACATAATGTTAATTACGTAACAAATTCAAAATTATCTTATTACAAATAGCCTTAAATTTGAACTAATTTCATTTCCCGCCTGAGAAACAACACTTGAAATGTGCGCCATTAAAAATAATGCAGGTCATTCCTATATCTGAAAGCTTCTAATGGGTCGGGGAAGATGTCGCTGTGTAACCAATTTTTCTATTTAGCGTAAAGTGGGAGATCTATTTTATAGGAAATAACCTCGAAACAGTGACTTTAATTAATAATTAATTGATAAAAAGGCTGAAAAAAGTTGATATGAACCAAACATGCCTATGCTATGCCTATTTACTTTGTTTTGTATCTATGACAATTCACAAAATTTCAAACAAACTTGTTTGAAATGCAAAAAGTGTGATCTCTCGTGAAATGGACGGAGAAATTCCAGAGAAAGTTATTGAACGAGCGTTAAAAGCTGATGGTGAGCTGCTTTCAAAAAAGTCACGGCCACTCTGTACGAGAGAGAGATTCACAAATTCTGTCGAAACTGTCAGTGAAACAGTTTTAATGGGTTATTTCCAGGAATTGGTACGTATTGTTTAATCACAGTATTATTACAGCAAATTTTTTGCATTTTTCGAATATTCCTTGTTGATATTCTGGCATCTTTCTAGTCAGAATTATTCGCCCCGACTTCCCTGTGGTCCAAATACAGTCTATGTTAAAGGCAACATAGGGAACTACAACCGACTGGAGGAAGGCATTCGTGAAGCAAATTTCAAAAGGATACATTCCGAAAAAATCTAAAATTTTAACGCGTGAAGACGTCTTAAAGTTTTTCAAGGATACTTCAACCGACACACCTACCTTTTGAAAAAGGTAAAACAAACACTTGACTGTACTAATTTTATATTCAATTGAATTATAATATACAGGTTGTTCTGGTGATGGGAGTTTTTGGAGGACTAAGAAGAGAGGAATTGGTAAAGTTAACTGTAGATGATATAGATGATACAGGAGCCGTCGTAGTGATGAAAAGTTGAACAGACAAAGACTGCCGGTCCAAAAAGCTAAAGCTGTTGTTGAGGAAAATGAAATGAATGCCTTGCAAATGTACAGGCAATATGTAGCATTGCGTCCGAAAGGACTAAAGGAGCGACGCTTTTTCTTATGTTATCGAAATGGGAAATGTACGGCCCAACCAGTTGGAAAAAACACTGGGTTATGCGGATGCAAAAGAGTACACAGGACATTGCCTGCGCCGTACATCGGCAACTCTTCTAGTGGATGCTGGTGCAGACATGTTGACACTGAAGAGACATGGAAAATGGAAGAGTGACCAGGTTGCATCTGGATACATAGAAGACAGCATAACGTCTAAAAATAAGATTTCCAGAATGATTGCTGGAGTTAACATAGCGGAAGGTGAATGTTCCTCCTTCAATATTGTAAATATGTCTTCATTTAGAAAATCAGATAATTCTTCGCTTGGTGGCAATATCCATATTTCTGGATCATTTTCTAATTGTGTTTTCAATTGTAAAAATTAAAAATTGAGTTATTTATTGTTACTATTAAATTTGCAGGCGTGTTATCATTATGCCCGCTTATTATGACCCTAAGGCGTAATGAACACAAGTTTATATAGTGCGTATCACAGACGAAAACAATCGATTATAGACAAGTGGAAAATAAATGATTTTATTTGTATTGTCGCATCTATTTTGCCCTGTCTGTGAATTCCTAGCGAACAATACTTTTTCTTAATGGAAAATTGTCTATAAAATACAGTTTTAAATTTTCTCTTAGTTGGTGACCAACTAAATCGTGAGGATCTCCCGATTAATACGAACGGCACCTTTTTTCCATGCATTTCTTTTGTTCCCTTAAAATATTTTTTTTAAGTTACTGTAATCATAATCAAATTATTGTTTACTAATTACCTGTGTGGCGTTAATTTGTCCCATTTTTACTCGTTCGTTCGTTCGTTCGTTGTGAAATATTTTATTGTGACAGTTGTGTTTAAAAGTCGGTCGTTTGATCCAAGTAGGCCGCAATAGTTAATTCGACCAAAGTAACTGGGGATTTAATTTTCGCCGGTTGGTACCAACCTGTCCCTGCATATTTGATTTTTAAATTTAAAATCAAAGTGACGTTTTGTTTTCTTCCGAAAATAATTAATTTATTGCTACAAAACGAATGATGGAAACGCCAACTCGTATAAAAGAAGCAGCTGAAACTAGTAAACAAAAATATTAATCATAAGTAACCTTAAATTTGAACTACGTTCATTTCCTGCCTGAAAACGACAATTTTGAAATTTGCCCAATTAAAAATAATACAGGTTTCTTTCCTATATATCGTCAGGTTGCTAAAGGGTCGAGGAAGATGTAAAACCAATGTTTCAATTTAACGTAAAAGTGGGAGATCTATTTACTGTTTTATTATCTGTGGTGTATTAATTGGTCGAATTGGTTATTTTAAATCTAAGAGCGCTAACTTTCGATAGTCAGCGCCATCGCGCGCGGACGGTTGGTACTACCGGGACGTTTAGTCGAGAACTAAATCAGGTCCCTACAGTATGTTTGTATAACCTTGAAAGTTGGTTCGCCTGCTCGCTCAATGGTGGCTTTAATAAATAATTTTAACAGTTTTTTTAGATTAAAAATCGTAAACAATGGTTTCATTTAAACACTTTTAAAAATGTTGAGCCTCCGAATTTGTAAACAAAATTGAGTGACTTGAAAACATCCAAAGGAAGGAATAAAGTTATGTGCTGCAGATATAAAGGTTGTTTTTCGGAAGACTACCTTTTTAATTGGAACCATATGGCCGCTTCTTCAAAAAAAATTTAAATATTTTCCTTGAATATTTCAAAAATATTTTTATGACATGTGGACATTTTAGAAATGTTTCTAAAAAAATGTTTCTTGGAACTTTTAAAAAATATTTCTTAAACAGGTCAAAGAAATATTTACTTACAATTTGTTTTCCTTTTTTTCTATAACAATAATCTTTAAAAAATTTTCACTTACTACAAAATTTACCTCACAAACATTTTTAAAAACATTTTAAAAAACCCATTTTTTTTTTAATAAATGGTCAATTACACATTATTACATTTTAAAACCACATTTTAAGAAAATGTGTTTTTTAAAATGTTTCTTAAAATGTTTGTGAAGTAAAATTTGTAGTAAGTGAGAAAAGTTTTTAAATAATATTGTTATGGAAGAAAGGAAAACAAATTGTAAGTAAAAATTATTACGTAACAAGGGAAACTTGATTTAAATGAGATTAAAGAAATATTTCAGATTTTCATTTTTTCAATTTTTTTTTTTATACAAAATGAAAGGTTCTCTGGATATGAAGAATTTTTTTTATGTAAAGCTAATATTTTATGAATGTGCAGAAACAAATATTGTTTTCTTTATGTAGTAAATCTAATTTTTTAAGTATGCAAAATTAAAATGTTTTAAATATATTTTAAAAATATCTCAAAAATATTAAAAACGTTCGAAAACAACCGAATGTGTGACGATTTTAAATTTTCTCGTGAATCGCCTGTCGTTACATCATTTTGTTTCAATTGGGAACTAAGTGGAATTTTAAAGAAAAAATAAGATGGCGAAATTGCAGAAAAAATAAATTATCTTCCAGGCAAGAAAAAAATTGTTTAGTCGCTAAAAACCCGGATTTTCAAATTGAAATTATGAAATTGTAAATGAATAGATTGTTTTCCACACATTTCATTATAATTTTGTAAATAATAACAATAAAAGTTCCAATTGTTGTAGTTCCAGTCAACAATTTTTAAAAATAAAAGTAAACAAACAGCAAACACGTTTTGTCTTTCAATCCAATTCGTATTGGATTAAAGGATTAAATATTCGATTGCGATTGAGTCCCTATTTGACCTAAAAATGTCAATAAAACCTCGAAAATTCTTGAGCGTTGCATCGAGTAATTTTACCATGAGTTAAGTAGGACTATAACATCCAACAGACTCATCAAAATCTGAGAAGTGAGAAGTGAAGTGTAAATAAAGTGTAAATGAAGTGTGCGTGAAATGTGAGAGAAATTAAAAAAATTTCAACGGGTTATTCTATTCACACTTTTTTAATTGAACAGGTAGGTGTTGTACGTAATTAAACACTGTTAATTTTAATATTTCTTTAATTAACACATCTACATACATACATATTGTGTAAACCAATATTATTACATATTTTGTAAAACACAATATTATTACATATTTTGTAAAACACAATATTATTACATGTTTTGTAAAACACAATATTTTTAGAGTAAGTGAAGTGAAGTGGGTTATTTGTAATTATTTGCGATAGTGTGAGAATGAGAGATAGTGAAAGGGTGGGAGAGGGAGAGAGGGGGGAGGGAGGGAGAGCGAGAGAGAGTGACAGAGGGAGCGAGAGAGATGGAGTGAGAAAGAGTGATAGAGAGAGTGATAGAGCGAGAGAGAGCGCGAGAGAGAGGGAGAGAGGGGGTGTGTGTGTGAGAAAGAGAGAGCGAAAGAGAGAGAGAGAGTGTGTGTGTGTGAGAGAGAGAGGAAGAGAAAGAGTGTGTCTGTGTGTGAGAGAGAGAGAGAGAGAGGAAGAGAGAGAGAGTGTGTGTGTGTGAGAGAGAGAGAGGAAGAGAAAGAGTGTGTCTGTGTGTGAGAGAGAGAGAGAGAGAGGGGAAGAGAGACAGAGAGTGCGTGTGTGTGTGAGAGAGAGAGAGACATGGAAAGCGAGAGAGAAAGAATGCGTGTGTGTGAGTGAGAAAGAGAGAGAGAGAGAGTGTGTCAGTGTGTGTGTGTGCGTGTGAGAGAGAGTGAGAGAAATAAAAAGCGAGAGAGAGAGAGAGCGAGAGAAAGAGAGAGAAAGCGAGAGAGAGTGTGTGTATGAGAGAGAGTGGGAGCGAGAAAGCGAGAGAGAGAGTGTGCGTCTGTCTGTGTGTGTCTGTGTCTGAGAGAGAGAGAGAAAGCGAGAGAGAGAAAGAGACTGTGTGTTTGTGTATGTCTGTAAGAGAAAGAGAGAGAAAGAGAGAGAGAGAGAGAAAAAGCGAAAGAGAGAGAGAGAGCAATGAGATAATGAAGTAGAGTGTTCGAGTGTGCGAGTGTGCTAGTGTGCTAGTGTGCTAGTGTGCTAGTGTGCTAGTGTGCTAGTGTGCGAGTGTGCTAGTGTGCTAGTGTGCTAGTGTGCTAGTGTGCTAGTGTGCTAGTGTGCTAGTGTGCGAGTGTGCTAGTGTGCGAGTGTGCGAGTTACATTGTAGAGAAAGAGAGAAATAGAGAGCGGGAGAGAGAGAAAACGAGAAAGAGAGAAAGAAAGAGAGAAAGAGAGAGAGAGAGATAGAGAGAGTGTGTCAGCTTGTGTGTGTGTGTGAGAGAGAGAGAAAGAGCGGTAGAGAGAGAGAGAGAGAGCAATGAGATAATGAAGTAGTGTTTGGGTGTTCGAGTGTTTGAGTGTGCGAGTGTGCTAGTGTGCGAGTGTGCGAGTGTGCGAGTGTGCGAGTGTGCTAGTGTGCTAGTGTGCAAGTGTGCAAGTGTGCTTGTGTGCTAGTGTGCTAGTGTGCTAGTGTGTTAGTGTGCTAGTGTGCTAGTGTGCTAGTGTGCTAGTGTGCTAGTGTGCTAGTGTGCTAGTGTGCTAGAGAAAAAACGAAGAAGAGAGAAAGAGAGAGAGAGGGAAAGAAAAAGGGAGAGTGAGAGAGAGAAAGAAATAAAAAACGAGAGAGAGAGAGAGAGAGCAAGCGAGAGAGAGGGAGAGAAAGCGAGAGAGAGAAAGGGTGTGTGTTTTTGTGAGTGTGTGTGAGAGAGAGAGAGATAGAAAGCGAGACAGAGAGAGAGAGAGAGAAAGCAAAAAAGGGAGAGTGTGTGTGTGTGAGAGAGTGAGAGAAAGAAAAAGCGAAAGAGAGAGCGAATGAGAGAGAGATAGAGAGCAATGAGATAATGAAGTAGAGTGTTGGAGTGTGCTAGTGTGCTAGTGTGCTAGTGTGCGAGTGTGCGAGTGTGCTAGTGTGCTAGTGTGCTCGCACACTCGCACACCCAAACTCTCGAACACCCAAACACTCTACTTCATTATCTCATCTCTCTCTCTCACTCCTGCTCTCTCTCTCTCTCTCCCGCTCTTTCTCTCTCTCTCACACACACACACAAGCTGACACACTCTCTCTATCTCTCTCTCTCTTTCTCTCTTTCTTTCTCTCTTTCTCGTTTTCTCTCTCTCCCGCTCTCTGTTTCTTTCTTTCTCTACAATGTAACTCGCACACTCGCACACTCGCACACCAGCACACTAGCACACTAGCACAATAGCACACTAGCACACTAGCACACTAGCACACTAGCACACTAGCACACCAGCACAGTAGCACACTAGCACACTAGCACACTAGCACACTAGCACACTAGCACACTAGCACACTAGCACACTAGCACACTAGCACACTAGCACACTAGCACACTAGCACACTAGCACACTAGCACACTAGCACACCAGCACTACTTCATTATCTCATTGCTCTCTATCTCTCTCCCGCTCTTTCTCTCTCTCTCACACACACACACAAGCTGACACACTCTCTCTATCTCTCTCTCTGTTTCTCTCTTTCTTTCTCTCTTTTTTTCTCTCTTTCTCGTTTTCTCTCTCTCCCGCTCTCTATTTCTCTCTTTCTCTACAATGTAACTCGCACACTCGCACACTAGCACACTAGCACACTAGCACACTAGCACACTCGCACACTCGCACACTAGCACACTAGCACACTAGCGCACTAGCACACTAGCACACTCGCACACTCGCACACTCGCACACTCAAACACTCGAACACCCAAACACTACTTCATTATCTCATTGCTCTCTCTCTCTCTCCCGCTCTTTCTCTCTCTCTCACACACACACACAAGCTGACACACACACACAAGCTGACACACTCTCTCTATCTCTCTCTCTGTTTCTCTCTTTCTTTCTCTCTTTCTTTCTCTCTTTCTCGTTTTCTCTCTCTCCCGCTCTCTATTTCTCTCTTTCTCTACAATGTAACTCGCACACCCGCACACTAGCACACTCGCACACTAGCACACTAGCACACTAGCACACTAGCACACTAGCACACTAGCACACTAGCACACTAGCACACTAGCACACCAGCACAGTAGCACACTAGCACACTAGCACACTAGCACACTAGCACACTAGCACACTAGCACACTAGCACACTAGCACACTAGCACACTAGCACACTAGCACACTAGCACACTAGCACACTAGCACACTAGCACACCAGCACTACTTCATTATCTCATTGCTCTCTATCTCTCTCCCGCTCTTTCTCTCTCTCTCACACACACACACAAGCTGACACACTCTCTCTATCTCTCTCTCTGTTTCTCTCTTTCTTTCTCTCTTTTTTTCTCTCTTTCTCGTTTTCTCTCTCTCCCGCTCTCTATTTCTCTCTTTCTCTACAATGTAACTCGCACACTCGCACACTAGCACACTAGCACACTAGCACACTAGCACACTCGCACACTAGCACACTAGCACACAAGCACACTAGCACACTAGCACACTAGCACACTAGCACACTAGCACACTCGCACACTCGCACACTAGCACACTAGCACACTAGCACACTAGCACACTAGCACACTAGCACACTCGCACACTCGCACACTAGCACACTAGCACACTAGCACACTAGCACACTAGCACACCAGCACACCAGCACACCAGCACACCAGCACACTAGCACACTAGCACACTAGCACACTAGCACACTAGCACACTAGCACACTAGCACACTAGCACACTCGCACACTCGCACACTAGCACACTAGCACACTAGCACACTAGCACACTAGCACACTCGCACACTAGCACACTAGCACACTCGCACACTCGCACACCCAAACTCTCGAACACCCAAACACTCTACTTCATTATCTCATCTCTCTCTCTCACTCCTGCTCTCTCTCTCTCTCTCCCGCTCTTTCTCTCTCTCTCACACACACACACAAGCTGACACACTCTCTCTATCTCTCTCTCTCTTTCTCTCTTTCTTTCTCTCTTTCTCGTTTTCTCTCTCTCCCGCTCTCTGTTTCTTTCTTTCTCTACAATGTAACTCGCACACTCGCACACTCGCACACCAGCACACTAGCACACTAGCACAATAGCACACTAGCACACTAGCACACTAGCACACTAGCACACTAGCACACTAGCACACTAGCACACCAGCACAGTAGCACACTAGCACACTAGCACACTAGCACACTAGCACACTAGCACACTAGCACACTAGCACACTAGCACACTAGCACACTAGCACACTAGCACACTAGCACACTAGCACACTAGCACACCAGCACTACTTCATTATCTCATTGCTCTCTATCTCTCTCCCGCTCTTTCTCTCTCTCTCACACACACACACAAGCTGACACACTCTCTCTATCTCTCTCTCTGTTTCTCTCTTTCTTTCTCTCTTTTTTTCTCTCTTTCTCGTTTTCTCTCTCTCCCGCTCTCTATTTCTCTCTTTCTCTACAATGTAACTCGCACACTCGCACACTAGCACACTAGCACACTAGCACACTAGCACACTCGCACACTCGCACACTAGCACACTAGCACACTAGCGCACTAGCACACTAGCACACTCGCACACTCGCACACTCGCACACTCAAACACTCGAACACCCAAACACTACTTCATTATCTCATTGCTCTCTCTCTCTCTCCCGCTCTTTCTCTCTCTCTCACACACACACACAAGCTGACACACACACACAAGCTGACACACTCTCTCTATCTCTCTCTCTGTTTCTCTCTTTCTTTCTCTCTTTCTTTCTCTCTTTCTCGTTTTCTCTCTCTCCCGCTCTCTATTTCTCTCTTTCTCTACAATGTAACTCGCACACCCGCACACTAGCACACTCGCACACTAGCACACTAGCACACTAGCACACTAGCACACTAGCACACTAGCACACTAGCACACTAGCACACCAGCACAGTAGCACACTAGCACACTAGCACACTAGCACACTAGCACACTAGCACACTAGCACACTAGCACACTAGCACACTAGCACACTAGCACACTAGCACACTAGCACACTAGCACACCAGCACTACTTCATTATCTCATTGCTCTCTATCTCTCTCCCGCTCTTTCTCTCTCTCTCACACACACACACAAGCTGACACACTCTCTCTATCTCTCTCTCTGTTTCTCTCTTTCTTTCTCTCTTTTTTTCTCTCTTTCTCGTTTTCTCTCTCTCCCGCTCTCTATTTCTCTCTTTCTCTACAATGTAACTCGCACACTCGCACACTAGCACACTAGCACACTAGCACACTAGCACACTCGCACACTAGCACACAAGCACACTAGCACACTAGCACACTAGCACACTAGCACACTAGCACACTCGCACACTCGCACACTAGCACACTAGCACACTAGCACACTAGCACACTAGCACACTAGCACACTCGCACACTCGCACACTAGCACACTAGCACACTAGCACACTAGCACACTAGCACACCAGCACACCAGCACACTAGCACACTAGCACACTAGCACACTAGCACACTAGCACACTAGCACACTAGCACACTAGCACACTAGCACACTCGCACACTCGCACACTAGCACACTAGCACACTAGCACACTAGCACACTAGCACACTCGCACACTAGCACACTAGCACACTCGCACACTCGCACACCCAAACTCTCGAACACCCAAACACTCTACTTCATTATCTCATCTCTCTCTCTCACTCCTGCTCTCTCTCTCTCTCTCCCGCTCTTTCTCTCTCTCTCACACACACACACACAAGCTGACACACTCTCTCTATCTCTCTCTCTCTTTCTCTCTTTCTTTCTCTCTTTCTCGTTTTCTCTCTCTCCCGCTCTCTGTTTCTTTCTTTCTCTACAATGTAACTCGCACACTCGCACACTCGCACACCAGCACACTAGCACACTAGCACAATAGCACACTAGCACACTAGCACACTAGCACACTAGCACACTAGCACACCAGCACAGTAGCACACTAGCACACTAGCACACTAGCACACTAGCACACTAGCACACTAGCACACTAGC
This sequence comes from Dascillus cervinus, assembly GCA_949768715.1. Classification (NCBI taxonomy): domain Eukaryota; kingdom Metazoa; phylum Arthropoda; class Insecta; order Coleoptera; family Dascillidae; genus Dascillus; species Dascillus cervinus. Next base: position 29,210,202 of record OX458322.1, read on the forward strand.
ACACTAGCACACTAGCACACTAGCACACTAGCACACTAGCACACTAGCACACCAGCACTACTTCATTATCTCATTGCTCTCTATCTCTCTCCCGCTCTTTCTCTCTCTCTCACACACACACACAAGCTGACACACTCTCTCTATCTCTCTCTCTGTTTCTCTCTTTCTTTCTCTCTTTTTTCCTCTCTTTCTCGTTTTCTCTCTCTCCCGCTCTCTATTTCTCTCTTTCTCTACAATGTAACTCGCACACTCGCACACTAGCACACTAGCACACTAGCACACTAGCACACTCGCACACTCGCACACTAGCACACTAGCACACTAGCGCACTAGCACACTAGCACACTCGCACACTCGCACACTCGCACACTCAAACACTCGAACACCCAAACACTACTTCATTATCTCATTGCTCTCTCTCTCTCTCCCGCTCTTTCTCTCTCTCTCACACACACACACAAGCTGACACACACACACAAGCTGACACACTCTCTCTATCTCTCTCTCTGTTTCTCTCTTTCTTTCTCTCTTTCTTTCTCTCTTTCTCGTTTTCTCTCTCTCCCGCTCTCTATTTCTCTCTTTCTCTACAATGTAACTCGCACACCCGCACACTAGCACACTCGCACACTAGCACACTAGCACACTAGCACACTAGCACACTAGCACACTAGCACACTAGCACACTAGCACACTAGCACACCAGCACAGTAGCACACTAGCACACTAGCACACTAGCACACTAGCACACTAGCACACTAGCACACTAGCACACTAGCACACTAGCACACCAGCACTACTTCATTATCTCATTGCTCTCTATCTCTCTCCCGCTCTTTCTCTCTCTCTCACACACACACACAAGCTGACACACTCTCTCTATCTCTCTCTCTGTTTCTCTCTTTCTTTCTCTCTTTTTTTCTCTCTTTCTCGTTTTCTCTCTCTCCCGCTCTCTATTTCTCTCTTTCTCTACAATGTAACTCGCACACTCGCACACTAGCACACTAGCACACTAGCACACTAGCACACTCGCACACTAGCACACTAGCACACAAGCACACTAGCACACTAGCACACTAGCACACTAGCACACTAGCACACTAGCACACTCGCACACTAGCACACTAGCACACTAGCACACTAGCACACTAGCACACTAGCACACTCGCACACTCGCACACTAGCACACTAGCACACTAGCACACTAGCACACTAGCACACCAGCACACCAGCACACCAGCACACCAGCACACTAGCACACTAGCACACTAGCACACTAGCACACTAGCACACTAGCACACTAGCACACTAGCACACTCGCACACTCGCACACTCGCACACTAGCACACTAGCACACTAGCACACTAGCACACTAGCACACTCGCACACTAGCACACTAGCACACTCGCACACTCGCACACCCAAACTCTCGAACACCCAAACACTCTACTTCATTATCTCATCTCTCTCTCTCACTCCTGCTCTCTCTCTCTCTCTCCCGCTCTTTCTCTCTCTCTCACACACACACACAAGCTGACACACTCTCTCTATCTCTCTCTCTCTTTCTCTCTTTCTTTCTCTCTTTCTCGTTTTCTCTCTCTCCCGCTCTCTGTTTCTTTCTTTCTCTACAATGTAACTCGCACACTCGCACACTCGCACACCAGCACACTAGCACACTAGCACAATAGCACACTAGCACACTAGCACACTAGCACACTAGCACACTAGCACACTAGCACACTAGCACACCAGCACAGTAGCACACTAGCACACTAGCACACTAGCACACTAGCACACTAGCACACTAGCACACTAGCACACTAGCACACTAGCACACTAGCACACTAGCACACTAGCACACTAGCACACCAGCACTACTTCATTATCTCATTGCTCTCTATCTCTCTCCCGCTCTTTCTCTCTCTCTCACACACACACACAAGCTGACACACTCTCTCTATCTCTCTCTCTGTTTCTCTCTTTCTTTCTCTCTTTTTTTCTCTCTTTCTCGTTTTCTCTCTCTCCCGCTCTCTATTTCTCTCTTTCTCTACAATGTAACTCGCACACTCGCACACTAGCACACTAGCACACTAGCACACTAGCACACTCGCACACTCGCACACTAGCACACTAGCACACTAGCGCACTAGCACACTAGCACACTCGCACACTCGCACACTCGCACACTCAAACACTCGAACACCCAAACACTACTTCATTATCTCATTGCTCTCTCTCTCTCTCCCGCTCTTTCTCTCTCTCTCACACACACACACAAGCTGACACACACACACAAGCTGACACACTCTCTCTATCTCTCTCTCTGTTTCTCTCTTTCTTTCTCTCTTTCTTTCTCTCTTTCTCGTTTTCTTTCTCTCCCGCTCTCTATTTCTCTCTTTCTCTACAATGTAACTCGCACACCCGCACACTAGCACACTCGCACACTCGCACACTAGCACACTAGCACACTAGCACACTAGCACACTAGCACACTAGCACACTAGCACACTAGCACACTAGCACACTAGCACACTAGCACACTAGCACACTAGCACACTAGCACACTAGCACACTAGCACACTAGCACACCAGCACTACTTCATTATCTCATTGCTCTCTATCTCTCTCCCGCTCTTTCTCTCTCTCTCACACACACACACAAGCTGACACACTCTCTCTATCTCTCTCTCTGTTTCTCTCTTTCTTTCTCTCTTTTTTTCTCTCTTTCTCGTTTTCTCTCTCTCCCGCTCTCTATTTCTCTCTTTCTCTACAATGTAACTCGCACACTCGCACACTAGCACACTAGCACACTAGCACACTAGCACACTCGCACACTAGCACACTAGCACACAAGCACACTAGCACACTAGCACACTAGCACACTAGCACACTAGCACACTCGCACACTCGCACACTAGCACACTAGCACACTAGCACACTAGCACACTAGCACACTAGCACACTCGCACACTCGCACACTAGCACACTAGCACACTAGCACACTAGCACACTAGCACACCAGCACACCAGCACACCAGCACACTAGCACACTAGCACACTAGCACACTAGCACACTAGCACACTAGCACACTAGCACACTAGCACACTAGCACACTCGCACACTCGCACACTAGCACACTAGCACACTAGCACACTAGCACACTAGCACACTAGCACACTCGCACACTAGCACACTAGCACACTCGCACACTCGCACACCCAAACTCTCGAACACCCAAACACTCTACTTCATTATCTCATCTCTCTCTCTCACTCCTGCTCTCTCTCTTTCTCTCCCGCTCTTTCTCTCTCTCTCACACACACACACAAGCTGACACACTCTCTCTATCTCTCTCTCTCTTTCTCTCTTTCTTTCTCTCTTTCTCGTTTTCTCTCTCTCCCGCTCTCTGTTTCTTTCTTTCTCTACAATGTAACTCGCACACTCGCACACTCGCACACCAGCACACTAGCACACTAGCACAATAGCACACTAGCACACCAGCACAGTAGCACACTAGCACACTAGCACACTAGCACACTAGCACACTAGCACACTAGCACACTAGCACACTAGCACACTAGCACACTAGCACACTAGCACACCAGCACTAATTCATTATCTCATTGCTCTCTATCTCTCTCCCGCTCTTTCTCTCTCTCTCACACACACACACAAGCTGACACACTCTCTCTATCTCTCTCTCTGTTTCTCTCTTTCTTTCTCTCTTTTTTTCTCTCTTTCTCGTTTTCTCTCTCTCCCGCTCTCTATTTCTCTCTTTCTCTACAATGTAACTCGCACACTCGCACACTAGCACACTAGCACACTAGCACACTAGCACACTCGCACACTCGCACACTAGCACACTAGCACACTAGCGCACTAGCACACTAGCACACTCGCACACTCGCACACTCGCACACTCAAACACTCGAACACCCAAACACTACTTCATTATCTCATTGCTCTCTCTCTCTCTCCCGCTCTTTCTCTCTCTCTCACACACACACACAAGCTGACACACACACACAAGCTGACACACTCTCTCTATCTCTCTCTCTGTTTCTCTCTTTCTTTCTCTCTTTCTTTCTCTCTTTCTCGTTTTCTCTCTCTCCCGCTCTCTATTTCTCTCTTTCTCTACAATGTAACTCGCACACCCGCACACTAGCACACTCGCACACTCGCACACTAGCACACTAGCACACTAGCACACTAGCACACTAGCACACTAGCACACTAGCACACTAGCACACCAGCACAGTAGCACACTAGCACACTAGCACACTAGCACACTAGCACACTAGCACACTAGCACACTAGCACACTAGCACACTAGCACACTAGCACACTAGCACACTAGCACACTAGCACACCAGCACACTAGCACACTAGCACACTAGCACACTAGCACACTAGCACACTAGCACACTAGCACACTAGCACACTAGCACACTAGCACACTCGCACACTAGCACACTAGCACACTAGCACACTAGCACACTAGCACACTCGCACACTAGCACACTAGCACACTCGCACACTCGCACACCCAAACTCTCGAACACCCAAACACTCTACTTCATTATCTCATCTCTCTCTCTCACTCCTGCTCTCTCTCTCTCTCTCCCGCTCTTTCTCTCTCTCTCACACACACACACAAGCTGACACACTCTCTCTATCTCTCTCTCTCTTTCTCTCTTTCTTTCTCTCTTTCTCGTTTTCTCTCTCTCCCGCTCTCTGTTTCTTTCTTTCTCTACAATGTAACTCGCACACTCGCACACTCGCACACCAGCACACTAGCACACTAGCACAATAGCACACTAGCACACTAGCACACTAGCACACTAGCACACTAGCACACTAGCACACTAGCACACCAGCACAGTAGCACAGTAGCACACTAGCACACTAGCACACTAGCACACTAGCACACTAGCACACTAGCACACTAGCACACTAGCACACTAGCACACTAGCACACTAGCACACTAGCACACCAGCACTACTTCATTATCTCATTGCTCTCTATCTCTCTCCCGCTCTTTCTCTCTCTCTCACACACACACACAAGCTGACACACTCTCTCTATCTCTCTCTCTGTTTCTCTCTTTCTTTCTCTCTTTTTTTCTCTCTTTCTCGTTTTCTCTCTCTCCCGCTCTCTATTTCTCTCTTTCTCTACAATGTAACTCGCACACTCGCACACTAGCACACTAGCACACTAGCACACTAGCACACTCGCACACTCGCACACTAGCACACTAGCACACTAGCGCACTAGCACACTAGCACACTCGCGCACTAGCACACTCGCACACTCAAACACTCGAACACCCAAACACTACTTCATTATCTCATTGCTCTCTCTCTCTCTCTCCCGCTCTTTCTCTCTCTCTCACACACACACACAAGCTGACACACACACACAAGCTGACACACTCTCTCTATCTCTCTCTCTGTTTCTCTCTTTCTTTCTCTCTTTCTTTCTCTCTTTCTCGTTTTCTCTCTCTCCCGCTCTCTATTTCTCTCTTTCTCTACAATGTAACTCGCACACCCGCACACTAGCACACTCGCACACTAGCACACTAGCACACTAGCACACTAGCACACTAGCACACTAGCACACTAGCACACTAGCACACTAGCACACCAGCACAGTAGCACACTAGCACACTAGCACACTAGCACACTAGCACACTAGCACACTAGCACACTAGCACACTAGCACACTAGCACACTAGCACACTAGCACACTAGCACACTAGCACACCAGCACTACTTCATTATCTCATTGCTCTCTATCTCTCTCCCGCTCTTTCTCTCTCTCTCACACACACACACAAGCTGACACACTCTCTCTATCTCTCTCTCTGTTTCTCTCTTTCTTTCTCTCTTTTTTTCTCTCTTTCTCGTTTTCTCTCTCTCCCGCTCTCTATTTCTCTCTTTCTCTACAATGTAACTCGCACACTCGCACACTAGCACACTAGCACACTAGCACACTAGCACACTCGCACACTCGCACACTAGCACACTAGCACACTAGCGCACTAGCACACTAGCACACTCGCGCACTAGCACACTCGCACACTCAAACACTCGAACACCCAAACACTACTTCATTATCTCATTGCTCTCTCTCTCTCTCTCCCGCTCTTTCTCTCTCTCTCACACACACACACAAGCTGACACACACACACAAGCTGACACACTCTCTCTATCTCTCTCTCTGTTTCTCTCTTTCTTTCTCTCTTTCTTTCTCTCTTTCTCGTTTTCTCTCTCTCCCGCTCTCTATTTCTCTCTTTCTCTACAATGTAACTCGCACACCCGCACACTAGCACACTCGCACACTAGCACACTAGCACACTAGCACACTAGCACACTAGCACACTAGCACACTAGCACACTAGCACACTAGCACACCAGCACAGTAGCACACTAGCACACTAGCACACTAGCACACTAGCACACTAGCACACTAGCACACTAGCACACTAGCACACTAGCACACTAGCACACTAGCACACTAGCACACTAGCACACCAGCACTACTTCATTATCTCATTGCTCTCTATCTCTCTCCCGCTCTTTCTCTCTCTCTCACACACACACACAAGCTGACACACTCTCTCTATCTCTCTCTCTGTTTCTCTCTTTCTTTCTCTCTTTTTTTCTCTCTTTCTCGTTTTCTCTCTCTCCCGCTCTCTATTTCTCTCTTTCTCTACAATGTAACTCGCACACTCGCACACTAGCACACTAGCACACTAGCACACTAGCACACTCGCACACTAGCACACTAGCACACAAGCACACTAACACACTAGCACACTAGCACACTAGCACACTAGCACACTCGCACACTAGCACACTAGCACACTAGCACACTAGCACACTAGCACACTAGCACACTAGCACACTCGCACACTCGCACACTAGCACACTAGCACACTAGCACACTAGCACACCAGCACACCAGCACACCAGCACACCAGCACACTAGCACACTAGCACACTAGCACACTAGCACACTAGCACACTAGCACACTAGCACACTAGCACACTAGCACACTCGCACACTCGCACACTAGCACACTAGCACACTAGCACACTAGCACACCCAAACTCTCGAACACCCAAACACTCTACTTCATTATCTCATCTCTCTCTCTCACTCCTGCTCTCTCTCTCTCTCTCCCGCTCTTTCTCTCTCTCTCACACACACACACAAGCTGACACACTCTCTCTATCTCTCTCTCTCTTTCTCTCTTTCTTTCTCTCTTTCTCGTTTTCTCTCTCTCCCGCTCTCTGTTTCTTTCTTTCTCTACAATGTAACTCGCACACTCGCACACTCGCACACCAGCACACTAGCACACTAGCACAATAGCACACTAGCACACTAGCACACTAGCACACTAGCACACTAGCACACTAGCACACTAGCACACCAGCACAGTAGCACACTAGCACACTAGCACACTAGCACACTAGCACACTAGCACACTAGCACACTAGCACACTAGCACACTAGCACACTAGCACACTAGCACACTAGCACACTAGCACACCAGCACTACTTCATTATCTCATTGCTCTCTATCTCTCTCCCGCTCTTTCTCTCTCTCTCACACACACACACAAGCTGACACACTCTCTCTATCTCTCTCTCTGTTTCTCTCTTTCTTTCTCTCTTTTTTTCTCTCTTTCTCGTTTTCTCTCTCTCCCGCTCTCTATTTCTCTCTTTCTCTACAATGTAACTCGCACACTCGCACACTAGCACACTAGCACACTAGCACACTAGCACACTCGCACACTCGCACACTAGCACACTAGCACACTAGCGCACTAGCACACTAGCACACTCGCACACTCGCACACTCGCACACTCAAACACTCGAACACCCAAACACTACTTCATTATCTCATTGCTCTCTCTCTCTCTCCCGCTCTTTCTCTCTCTCTCACACACACACACAAGCTGACACACACACACAAGCTGACACACTCTCTCTATCTCTCTCTCTGTTTCTCTCTTTCTTTCTCTCTTTCTTTCTCTCTTTCTCGTTTTCTCTCTCTCCCGCTCTCTATTTCTCTCTTTCTCTACAATGTAACTCGCATACCCGCACACTAGCACACTCGCACACTAGCACACTAGCACACTAGCACACTAGCACACTAGCACACTAGCACACTAGCACACTAGCACACTAGCACACCAGCACAGTAGCACACTAGCACACTAGCACACTAGCACACTAGCACACTAGCACACTAGCACACTAGCACACTAGCACACTAGCACACCAGCACTACTTCATTATCTCATTGCTCTCTATCTCTCTCCCGCTCTTTCTCTCTCTCTCACACACACACACAAGCTGACACACTCTCTCTATCTCTCTCTCTGTTTCTCTCTTTCTTTCTCTCTTTTTTTCTCTCTTTCTCGTTTTCTCTCTCTCCCGCTCTCTATTTCTCTCTTTCTCTACAATGTAACTCGCACACTCGCACACTAGCACACTAGCACACTAGCACACTAGCACACTCGCACACTAGCACACTAGCACACAAGCACACTAGCACACTAGCACACTAGCACACTAGCACACTAGCACACTCGCACACTCGCACACTAGCACACTAGCACACTAGCACACTAGCACACTAGCACACTAGCACACTCGCACACTAGCACACTAGCACACTAGCACACTAGCACACCAGCACAGTAGCACACTAGCACACTAGCACACTAGCACACTAGCACACTAGCACACTAGCACACTAGCACACTAGCACACTAGCACACTAGCACACTAGCACACTAGCACACTAGCACACCAGCACTACTTCATTATCTCATTGCTCTCTATCTCTCTCCCGCTCTTTCTCTCTCTCTCACACACACACACAAGCTGACACACTCTCTCTATCTCTCTCTCTGTTTCTCTCTTTCTTTCTCTCTTTTTTTCTCTCTTTCTCGTTTTCTCTCTCTCCCGCTCTCTATTTCTCTCTTTCTCTACAATGTAACTCGCACACTCGCACACTAGCACACTAGCACACTAGCACACTAGCACACTCGCACACTAGCACACTAGCACACAAGCACACTAGCACACTAGCACACTAGCACACTAGCACACTAGCACACTCGCACACTCGCACACTAGCACACTAGCACACTAGCACACTAGCACACTAGCACACTAGCACACTCGCACACTCGCACACTAGCACACTAGCACACTAGCACACTAGCACACTAGCACACTAGCACACCAGCACACCAGCACACCAGCACACTAGCACACTAGCACACTAGCACACTAGCACACTAGCACACTAGCACACTAGCACACTAGCACACTAGCACACTCGCACACTCGCACACTAGCACACTAGCACACTAGCACACTAGCACACTAGCACACTAGCACACTCGCACACTAGCACACTAGCACACTCGCACACTCGCACACCCAAACTCTCGAACACCCAAACACTCTACTTCATTATCTCATCTCTCTCTCTCACTCCTGCTCTCTCTCTTTCTCTCCCGCTCTTTCTCTCTCTCTCACACACACACACAAGCTGACACACTCTCTCTATCTCTCTCTCTCTTTCTCTCTTTCTTTCTCTCTTTCTCGTTTTCTCTCTCTCCCGCTCTCTGTTTCTTTCTTTCTCTACAATGTAACTCGCACACTCGCACACTCGCACACCAGCACACTAGCACACTAGCACAATAGCACACTAGCACACCAGCACAGTAGCACACTAGCACACTAGCACACTAGCACACTAGCACACTAGCACACTAGCACACTAGCACACTAGCACACTAGCACACTAGCACACTAGCACACTAGCACACTAGCACACCAGCACTACTTCATTATCTCATTGCTCTCTATCTCTCTCCCGCTCTTTCTCTCTCTCTCACACACACACACAAGCTGACACACTCTCTCTATCTCTCTCTCTGTTTCTCTCTTTCTTTCTCTCTTTTTTTCTCTCTTTCTCGTTTTCTCTCTCTCCCGCTCTCTATTTCTCTCTTTCTCTACAATGTAACTCGCACACTCGCACACTAGCACACTAGCACACTAGCACACTAGCACACTCGCACACTCGCACACTAGCACACTAGCACACTAGCGCACTAGCACACTAGCACACTCGCACACTCGCACACTCGCACACTCAAACACTCGAACACCCAAACACTACTTCATTATCTCATTGCTCTCTCTCTCTCTCCCGCTCTTTCTCTCTCTCTCACACACACACACAAGCTGACACACACACACAAGCTGACACACTCTCTCTATCTCTCTCTCTGTTTCTCTCTTTCTTTCTCTCTTTCTTTCTCTCTTTCTCGTTTTCTCTCTCTCCCGCTCTCTATTTCTCTCTTTCTCTACAATGTAACTCGCACACCCGCACACTAGCACACTCGCACACTAGCACACTAGCACACTAGCACACTAGCACACTAGCACACTAGCACACCAGCACAGTAGCACAGTAGCACACTAGCACACTAGCACACTAGCACACTAGCACACTAGCACACTAGCACACTAGCACACTAGCACACTAGCACACTAGCACACTAGCACACCAGCACTACTTCATTATCTCATTGCTCTCTATCTCTCTCCCGCTCTTTCTCTCTCTCTCACACACACACACAAGCTGACACACTCTCTCTATCTCTCTCTCTGTTTCTCTCTTTCTTTCTCTCTTTTTTTCTCTCTTTCTCGTTTTCTCTCTCTCCCGCTCTCTATTTCTCTCTTTCTCTACAATGTAACTCGCACACTCGCACACTAGCACACTAGCACACTAGCACACTAGCACACTCGCACACTAGCACACTAGCACACAAGCACACTAGCACACTAGCACACTAGCACACTAGCACACTAGCACACTCGCACACTCGCACACTAGCACACTAGCACACTAGCACACTAGCACACTAGCACACTAGCACACTCGCACACTCGCACACTAGCACACTAGCACACTAGCACACTAGCACACTAGCACACCAGCACACCAGCACACCAGCACACCAGCACACTAGCACACTAGCACACTAGCACACTAGCACACTAGCACACTAGCACACTAGCACACTAGCACACTAGCACACTAGCACACTCGCACACTAGCACACTAGCACACTAGCACACTCGCACACTAGCACACTAGCACACTCGCACACTCGCACACCCAAACTCTCGAACACCCAAACACTCTACTTCATTATCTCATCTCTCTCTCTCACTCCTGCTCTCTCTCTCTCTCTCCCGCTCTTTCTCTCTCTCTCACACACACACACAAGCTGACACACTCTCTCTATCTCTCTCTCTCTTTCTCTCTTTCTTTCTCTCTTTCTCGTTTTCTCTCTCTCCCGCTCTCTGTTTCTTTCTTTCTCTACAATGTAACTCGCACACTCGCACACTCGCACACCAGCACACTAGCACACTAGCACAATAGCACACTAGCACACTAGCACACTAGCACACTAGCACACTAGCACACTAGCACACTAGCACACCAGCACAGTAGCACACTAGCACACTAGCACACTAGCACACTAGCACACTAGCACACTAGCACACTAGCACACTAGCACACTAGCACACTAGCACACTAGCACACTAGCGCACTAGCACACTAGCACACTCGCACACTCGCACACTCGCACACTCAAACACTCGAACACCCAAACACTACTTCATTATCTCATTGCTCTCTCTCTCTCTCCCGCTCTTTCTCTCTCTCTCACACACACACACAAGCTGACACACACACACAAGCTGACACACTCTCTCTATCTCTCTCTCTGTTTCTCTCTTTCTTTCTCTCTTTCTTTCTCTCTTTCTCGTTTTCTCTCTCTCCCGCTCTCTATTTCTCTCTTTCTCTACAATGTAACTCGCACACCCGCACACTAGCACACTCGCACACTAGCACACTAGCACACTAGCACACTAGCACACTAGCACACTAGCACACTAGCACACTAGCACACCAGCACAGTAGCACACTAGCACACTAGCACACTAGCACACTAGCACACTAGCACACTAGCACACTAGCACACTAGCACACTAGCACACTAGCACACTAGCACACCAGCACTACTTCATTATCTCATTGCTCTCTATCTCTCTCCCGCTCTTTCTCTCTCTCTCACACACACACACAAGCTGACACACTCTCTCTATCTCTCTCTCTGTTTCTCTCTTTCTTTCTCTCTTTTTTTCTCTCTTTCTCGTTTTCTCTCTCTCCCGCTCTCTATTTCTCTCTTTCTCTACAATGTAACTCGCACACTCGCACACTAGCACACTAGCACACTAGCACACTAGCACACTCGCACACTAGCACACTAGCACACAAGCACACTAGCACACTAGCACACTAGCACACTAGCACACTAGCACACTCGCACACTCGCACACTAGCACACTAGCACACTAGCACACTAGCACACTAGCACACTAGCACACTCGCACACTCGCACACTCGCACACTAGCACACTAGCACACTAGCACACTAGCACACTAGCACACCAGCACACCAGCACACCAGCACACCAGCACACTAGCACACTAGCACACTAGCACACTAGCACACTAGCACACTAGCACACTAGCACACTAGCACACTAGCACACTCGCACACTCGCACACTAGCACACTAGCACACTAGCACACTAGCACACTAGCACACTCGCACACTAGCACACTAGCACACTCGCACACTCGCACACCCAAACTCTCGAACACCCAAACACTCTACTTCATTATCTCATCTCTCTCTCTCACTCCTGCTCTCTCTCTCTCTCTCCCGCTCTTTCTCTCTCTCTCACACACACACACAAGCTGACACACTCTCTCTATCTCTCTCTCTCTTTCTCTCTTTCTTTCTCTCTTTCTCGTTTTCTCTCTCTCCCGCTCTCTGTTTCTTTCTTTCTCTACAATGTAACTCGCACACTCGCACACTCGCACACCAGCACACTAGCACACTAGCACAATAGCACACTAGCACACTAGCACACTAGCACACTAGCACACTAGCACACTAGCACACTAGCACACCAGCACAGTAGCACACTAGCACACTAGCACACTAGCACACTAGCACACTAGCACACTAGCACACTAGCACACTAGCACACTAGCACACTAGCACACTAGCACACTAGCACACTAGCACACCAGCACTACTTCATTATCTCATTGCTCTCTATCTCTCTCCCGCTCTTTCTCTCTCTCTCACACACACACACAAGCTGACACACTCTCTCTATCTCTCTCTCTGTTTCTCTCTTTCTTTCTCTCTTTTTTTCTCTCTTTCTCGTTTTCTCTCTCTCCCGCTCTCTATTTCTCTCTTTCTCTACAATGTAACTCGCACACTCGCACACTAGCACACTAGCACACTAGCACACTAGCACACTCGCACACTCGCACACTAGCACACTAGCACACTAGCGCACTAGCACACTAGCACACTCGCACACTCGCACACTCGCACACTCAAACACTCGAACACCCAAACACTACTTCATTATCTCATTGCTCTCTCTCTCTCTCCCGCTCTTTCTCTCTCTCTCACACACACACACAAGCTGACACACACACACAAGCTGACACACTCTCTCTATCTCTCTCTCTGTTTCTCTCTTTCTTTCTCTCTTTCTTTCTCTCTTTCTCGTTTTCTCTCTCTCCCGCTCTCTATTTCTCTCTTTCTCTACAATGTAACTCGCACACCCGCACACTAGCACACTCGCACACTAGCACACTAGCACACTAGCACACTAGCACACTAGCACACTAGCACACCAGCACAGTAGCACACTAGCACACTAGCACACTAGCACACTAGCACACTAGCACACTAGCACACTAGCACACTAGCACACTAGCACACTAGCACACTAGCACACTAGCACACTAGCACACCAGCACTACTTCATTATCTCATTGCTCTCTATCTCTCTCCCGCTCTTTCTCTCTCTCTCACACACACACACAAGCTGACACACTCTCTCTATCTCTCTCTCTGTTTCTCTCTTTCTTTCTCTCTTTTTTTCTCTCTTTCTCGTTTTCTCTCTCTCCCGCTCTCTATTTCTCTCTTTCTCTACAATGTAACTCGCACACTCGCACACTAGCACACTAGCACACTAGCACACTAGCACACTCGCACACTCGCACACTAGCACACTAGCACACTAGCGCACTAGCACACTAGCACACTCGCACACTCGCACACTCGCACACTCAAACACTCGAACACCCAAACACTACTTCATTATCTCATTGCTCTCTCTCTCTCTCCCGCTCTTTCTCTCTCTCTCACACACACACACAAGCTGACACACACACACAAGCTGACACACTCTCTCTATCTCTCTCTCTGTTTCTCTCTTTCTTTCTCTCTTTCTTTCTCTCTTTCTCGTTTTCTCTCTCTCCCGCTCTCTATTTCTCTCTTTCTCTACAATGTAACTCGCACACCCGCACACTAGCACACTCGCACACTAGCACACTAGCACACTAGCACACTAGCACACTAGCACACTAGCACACCAGCACAGTAGCACACTAGCACACTAGCACACTAGCACACTAGCACACTAGCACACTAGCACACTAGCACACTAGCACACTAGCACACTAGCACACTAGCACACTAGCACACTAGCACACCAGCACTACTTCATTATCTCATTGCTCTCTATCTCTCTCCCGCTCTTTCTCTCTCTCTCACACACACACACAAGCTGACACACTCTCTCTATCTCTCTCTCTGTTTCTCTCTTTCTTTCTCTCTTTTTTTCTCTCTTTCTCGTTTTCTCTCTCTCCCGCTCTCTATTTCTCTCTTTCTCTACAATGTAACTCGCACACTCGCACACTAGCACACTAGCACACTAGCACACTAGCACACTCGCACACTCGCACACTAGCACACTAGCACACTAGCGCACTAGCACACTAGCACACTCGCACACTCGCACACTCGCACACTCAAACACTCGAACACCCAAACACTACTTCATTATCTCATTGCTCTCTCTCTCTCTCCCGCTCTTTCTCTCTCTCTCACACACACACACAAGCTGACACACACACACAAGCTGACACACTCTCTCTATCTCTCTCTCTGTTTCTCTCTTTCTTTCTCTCTTTCTTTCTCTCTTTCTCGTTTTCTCTCTCTCCCGCTCTCTATTTCTCTCTTTCTCTACAATGTAACTCGCACACCCGCACACTAGCACACTCGCACACTAGCACACTA
This sequence comes from Dascillus cervinus, assembly GCA_949768715.1. NCBI lineage: Eukaryota > Metazoa > Arthropoda > Insecta > Coleoptera > Dascillidae > Dascillus > Dascillus cervinus. The sequence continues at coordinate 29,225,480 of OX458322.1, forward strand.
GCACACTAGCACACTAGCACACTAGCACACTAGCACACTAGCACACTAGCACACTAGCACACTAGCACACCAGCACAGTAGCACACTAGCACACTAGCACACTAGCACACTAGCACACTAGCACACTAGCACACTAGCACACTAGCACACTAGCACACTAGCACACTAGCACACTAGCACACTAGCACACCAGCACTACTTCATTATCTCATTGCTCTCTATCTCTCTCCCGCTCTTTCTCTCTCTCGCACACACACACACAAGCTGACACACTCTCTCTATCTCTCTCTCTGTTTCTCTCTTTCTTTCTCTCTTTTTTTCTCTCTTTCTCGTTTTCTCTCTCTCCCGCTCTCTATTTCTCTCTTTCTCTACAATGTAACTCGCACACTCGCACACTAGCACACTAGCACACTAGCACACTAGCACACTCGCACACTAGCACACTAGCACACAAGCACACTAGCACACTAGCACACTAGCACACTAGCACACTAGCACACTCGCACACTAGCACACTAGCACACTAGCACACTAGCACACTAGCACACTAGCACACTAGCACACTCGCACACTCGCACACTAGCACACTAGCACACTAGCACACTCGCACACTAGCACACTAGCACACTAGCACACTAGCACACTAGCACACTAGCACACTAGCACACTCGCACACTCGCACACTAGCACACTAGCACACTAGCACACTAGCACACTAGCACACCAGCACACCAGCACACCAGCACACCAGCACACTAGCACACTAGCACACTAGCACACTAGCACACTAGCACACTAGCACACTAGCACACTAGCACACTAGCACACTAGCACACTAGCACACTAGCACACTAGCACACTCGCACACTAGCACACTAGCACACTCGCACACTCGCACACCCAAACTCTCAAACACCCAAACACTCTACTTCATTATCTCATCTCTCTCTCTCACTCCTGCTCTCTCTCTCTCTCTCCCGCTCTTTCTCTCTCTCTCACACACACACACAAGCTGACACACTCTCTCTATCTCTCTCTTTCTTTCTCTCTTTCTTTCTCTCTTTCTCGTTTTCTCTCTCTCCCGCTCTCTGTTTCTTTCTTTCTCTACAATGTAACTCGCACACTCGCACACTCGCACACCAGCACACTAGCACACTAGCACAATAGCACACTAGCACACTAGCACACTAGCACACTAGCACACTAGCACACTAGCACACTAGCACACCAGCACAGTAGCACACTAGCACACTAGCACACTAGCACACTAGCACACTAGCACACTAGCACACTAGCACACTAGCACACTAGCACACTAGCACACTAGCACACTAGCACACCAGCACTACTTCATTATCTCATTGCTCTCTATCTCTCTCCCGCTCTTTCTCTCTCTCTCACACACACACACAAGCTGACACACTCTCTCTATCTCTCTCTCTGTTTCTCTCTTTCTTTCTCTCTTTTTTTCTCTCTTTCTCGTTTTCTCTCTCTCCCGCTCTCTATTTCTCTCTTTCTCTACAATGTAACTCGCACACTCGCACACTAGCACACTAGCACACTAGCACACTAGCACACTAGCACACTCGCACACTCGCACACTAGCACACTAGCACACTAGCGCACTAGCACACTAGCACACTCGCACACTCGCACACTCGCACACTCAAACACTCGAACACCCAAACACTACTTCATTATCTCATTGCTCTCTCTCTCTCTCCCGCTCTTTCTCTCTCTCTCACACACACACACAAGCTGACACACACACACAAGCTGACACACTCTCTCTATCTCTCTCTCTGTTTCTCTCTTTCTTTCTCTCTTTCTTTCTCTCTTTCTCGTTTTCTCTCTCTCCCGCTCTCTATTTCTCTCTTTCTCTACAATGTAACTCGCACACCCGCACACTAGCACACTCGCACACTAGCACACTAGCACACTAGCACACTAGCACACTAGCACACTAGCACACTAGCACACTAGCACACTAGCACACCAGCACAGTAGCACACTAGCACACTAGCACACTAGCACACTAGCACACTAGCACACTAGCACACTAGCACACTAGCACACTAGCACACCAGCACTACTTCATTATCTCATTGCTCTCTATCTCTCTCCCGCTCTTTCTCTCTCTCTCACACACACACACAAGCTGACACACTCTCTCTATCTCTCTCTCTGTTTCTCTCTTTCTTTCTCTCTTTTTTTCTCTCTTTCTCGTTTTCTCTCTCTCCCGCTCTCTATTTCTCTCTTTCTCTACAATGTAACTCGCACACTCGCACACTAGCACACTAGCACACTAGCACACTAGCACACTCGCACACTAGCACACTAGCACACAAGCACACTAGCACACTAGCACACTAGCACACTAGCACACTAGCACACTCGCACACTCGCACACTAGCACACTAGCACACTAGCACACTAGCACACTAGCACACTAGCACACTCGCACACTCGCACACTAGCACACTAGCACACTAGCACACTAGCACACTAGCACACCAGCACACCAGCACACCAGCACACCAGCACACTAGCACACTAGCACACTAGCACACTAGCACACTAGCACACTAGCACACTAGCACACTAGCACACTCGCACACTCGCACACTCGCACACTAGCACACTAGCACACTAGCACACTAGCACACTAGCACACTAGCACACTAGCACACTCGCACACTAGCACACTAGCACACTCGCACACTCGCACACCCAAACTCTCGAACACCCAAACACTCTACTTCATTATCTCATCTCTCTCTCTCACTCCTGCTCTCTCTCTCTCTCTCCCGCTCTTTCTCTCTCTCTCACACACACACACAAGCTGACACACTCTCTCTATCTCTCTCTCTCTTTCTCTCTTTCTTTCTCTCTTTCTCGTTTTCTCTCTCTCCCGCTCTCTGTTTCTTTCTTTCTCTACAATGTAACTCGCACACTCGCACACTCGCACACCAGCACACTAGCACACTAGCACAATAGCACACTAGCACACTAGCACACTAGCACACTAGCACACTAGCACACTAGCACACCAGCACAGTAGCACACTAGCACACTAGCACACTAGCACACTAGCACACTAGCACACTAGCACACTAGCACACTAGCACACTAGCACACTAGCACACTAGCACACTAGCACACTAGCACACCAGCACTACTTCATTATCTCATTGCTCTCTATCTCTCTCCCGCTCTTTCTCTCTCTCTCACACACACACACAAGCTGACACACTCTCTCTATCTCTCTCTCTGTTTCTCTCTTTCTTTCTCTCTTTTTTTCTCTCTTTCTCGTTTTCTCTCTCTCCCGCTCTCTATTTCTCTCTTTCTCTACAATGTAACTCGCACACTCGCACACTAGCACACTAGCACACTAGCACACTAGCACACTCGCACACTCGCACACTAGCACACTAGCACACTAGCGCACTAGCACACTAGCACACTCGCACACTCGCACACTCGCACACTCAAACACTCGAACACCCAAACACTACTTCATTATCTCATTGCTCTCTCTCTCTCTCCCGCTCTTTCTCTCTCTCTCACACACACACACAAGCTGACACACACACACAAGCTGACACACTCTCTCTATCTCTCTCTCTGTTTCTCTCTTTCTTTCTCTCTTTCTTTCTCTCTTTCTCGTTTTCTCTCTCTCCCGCTCTCTATTTCTCTCTTTCTCTACAATGTAACTCGCACACCCGCACACTAGCACACTCGCACACTAGCACACTAGCACACTAGCACACTAGCACACTAGCACACTAGCACACTAGCACACTAGCACACTAGCACACCAGCACAGTAGCACACTAGCACACTAGCACACTAGCACACTAGCACACTAGCACACTAGCACACTAGCACACTAGCACACTAGCACACTAGCACACTAGCACACTAGCACACTAGCACACTAGCACACTAGCACACCAGCACTACTTCATTATCTCATTGCTCTCTATCTCTCTCCCGCTCTTTCTCTCTCTCTCACACACACACACAAGCTGACACACTCTCTCTATCTCTCTCTCTGTTTCTCTCTTTCTTTCTCTCTTTTTTTCTCTCTTTCTCGTTTTCTCTCTCTCCCGCTCTCTATTTCTCTCTTTCTCTACAATGTAACTCGCACACTCGCACACTAGCACACTAGCACACTAGCACACTAGCACACTCGCACACTAGCACACTAGCACACAAGCACACTAGCACACTAGCACACTAGCACACTAGCACACTAGCACACTCGCACACTCGCACACTAGCACACTAGCACACTAGCACACTAGCACACTAGCACACTAGCACACTAGCACACTCGCACACTCGCACACTAGCACACTAGCACACTAGCACACTAGCACACTAGCACACTAGCACACTAGCACACTAGCACACTAGCACACTAGCACACTAGCACACTAGCACACTAGCACACTAGCACACTCGCACACTAGCACACTAGCACACTAGCACACTAGCACACTAGCACACTAGCACACTCGCACACTAGCACACTAGCACACTCGCACACTCGCACACCCAAACTCTCGAACACCCAAACACTCTACTTCATTATCTCATCTCTCTCTCTCACTCCTGCTCTCTCTCTCTCTCTCCCGCTCTTTCTCTCTCTCTCACACACACACACAAGCTGACACACTCTCTCTATCTCTCTCTCTCTTTCTCTCTTTCTTTCTCTCTTTCTCGTTTTCTCTCTCTCCCGCTCTCTGTTTCTTTCTTTCTCTACAATGTAACTCGCACACTCGCACACTCGCACACCAGCACACTAGCACACTAGCACACTCGCACACTAGCACACTAGCACACTAGCACACTAGCACACTAGCACACTCGCACACTAGCACACTAGCACACTCGCACACTCGCACACCCAAACTCTCGAACACCCAAACACTCTACTTCATTATCTCATCTCTCTCTCTCACTCCTGCTCTCTCTCTCTCTCTCCCGCTCTTTCTCTCTCTCTCACACACACACACAAGCTGACACACTCTCTCTATCTCTCTCTCTCTTTCTCTCTTTCTTTCTCTCTTTCTCGTTTTCTCTCTCTCCCGCTCTCTGTTTCTTTCTTTCTCTACAATGTAACTCGCACACTCGCACACTCGCACACCAGCACACTAGCACACTAGCACAATAGCACACTAGCACACTAGCACACTAGCACACTAGCACACTAGCACACTAGCACACCAGCACAGTAGCACACTAGCACACTAGCACACTAGCACACTAGCACACTAGCACACTAGCACACTAGCACACTAGCACACTAGCACACTAGCACACCAGCACTACTTCATTATCTCATTGCTCTCTATCTCTCTCCCGCTCTTTCTCTCTCTCTCACACACACACACAAGCTGACACACTCTCTCTATCTCTCTCTCTGTTTCTCTCTTTCTTTCTCTCTTTTTTTCTCTCTTTCTCGTTTTCTCTCTCTCCCGCTCTCTATTTCTCTCTTTCTCTACAATGTAACTCGCACACTCGCACACTAGCACACTAGCACACTAGCACACTAGCACACTCGCACACTCGCACACTAGCACACTAGCACACTAGCGCACTAGCACACTAGCACACTCGCACACTCGCACACTCGCACACTCAAACACTCGAACACCCAAACACTACTTCATTATCTCATTGCTCTCTCTCTCTCTCCCGCTCTTTCTCTCTCTCTCACACACACACACAAGCTGACACACACACACAAGCTGACACACTCTCTCTATCTCTCTCTCTGTTTCTCTCTTTCTTTCTCTCTTTCTTTCTCTCTTTCTCGTTTTCTCTCTCTCCCGCTCTCTATTTCTCTCTTTCTCTACAATGTAACTCGCACACCCGCACACTAGCACACTCGCACACTAGCACACTAGCACACTAGCACACTAGCACACTAGCACACTAGCACACCAGCACTACTTCATTATCTCATTGCTCTCTATCTCTCTCCCGCTCTTTCTCTCTCTCTCACACACACACACAAGCTGACACACTCTCTCTATCTCTCTCTCTGTTTCTCTCTTTCTTTCTCTCTTTTTTTCTCTCTTTCTCGTTTTCTCTCTCTCCCGCTCTCTATTTCTCTCTTTCTCTACAATGTAACTCGCACACTCGCACACTAGCACACTAGCACACTAGCACACTAGCACACTCGCACACTAGCACACTAGCACACAAGCACACTAGCACACTAGCACACTAGCACACTAGCACACTAGCACACTCGCACACTAGCACACTAGCACACTAGCACACTAGCACACTAGCACACTAGCACACTAGCACACTCGCACACTCGCACACTAGCACACTAGCACACTAGCACACTAGCACACTAGCACACCAGCACACCAGCACACCAGCACACCAGCACACTAGCACACTAGCACACTAGCACACTAGCACACTAGCACACTAGCACACTAGCACACTAGCACACTAGCACACTCGCACACTCGCACACTAGCACACTAGCACACTAGCACACTAGCACACTCGCACACTAGCACACTAGCACACTCGCACACTCGCACACCCAAACTCTCGAACACCCAAACACTCTACTTCATTATCTCATCTCTCTCTCTCACTCCTGCTCTCTCTCTCTCTCTCCCGCTCTTTCTCTCTCTCTCACACACACACACAAGCTGACACACTCTCTCTATCTCTCTCTCTCTTTCTCTCTTTCTTTCTCTCTTTCTCGTTTTCTCTCTCTCCCGCTCTCTGTTTCTTTCTTTCTCTACAATGTAACTCGCACACTCGCACACTCGCACACCAGCACACTAGCACACTAGCACACTCGCACACTAGCACACTAGCACACTAGCACACTAGCACACTAGCACACTCGCACACTAGCACACTAGCACAGTAGCACACTAGCACACTAGCACACTAGCACACTAGCACACTAGCACACTAGCACACTAGCACACTAGCACACCAGCACTACTTCATTATCTCATTGCTCTCTATCTCTCTCCCGCTCTTTCTCTCTCTCTCACACACACACACAAGCTGACACACTCTCTCTATCTCTCTCTCTGTTTCTCTCTTTCTTTCTCTCTTTTTTTCTCTCTTTCTCGTTTTCTCTCTCTCCCGCTCTCTATTTCTCTCTTTCTCTACAATGTAACTCGCACACTCGCACACTAGCACACTAGCACACTAGCACACTAGCACACTCGCACACTCGCACACTAGCACACTAGCACACTAGCGCACTAGCACACTAGCACACTCGCACACTCGCACACTCGCACACTCAAACACTCGAACACCCAAACACTACTTCATTATCTCATTGCTCTCTCTCTCTCTCCCGCTCTTTCTCTCTCTCTCACACACACACACAAGCTGACACACACACACAAGCTGACACACTCTCTCTATCTCTCTCTCTGTTTCTCTCTTTCTTTCTCTCTTTCTTTCTCTCTTTCTCGTTTTCTCTCTCTCCCGCTCTCTATTTCTCTCTTTCTCTACAATGTAACTCGCACACCCGCACACTAGCACACTCGCACACTAGCACACTAGCACACTAGCACACTAGCACACTAGCACACTAGCACACTAGCACACTAGCACACTAGCACACCAGCACAGTAGCACACTAGCACACTAGCACACTAGCACACTAGCACACTAGCACACTAGCACACTAGCACACTAGCACACTAGCACACTAGCACACTAGCACACTAGCACACTAGCACACCAGCACTACTTCATTATCTCATTGCTCTCTATCTCTCTCCCGCTCTTTCTCTCTCTCTCACACACACACACAAGCTGACACACTCTCTCTATCTCTCTCTCTGTTTCTCTCTTTCTTTCTCTCTTTTTTTCTCTCTTTCTCGTTTTCTCTCTCTCCCGCTCTCTATTTCTCTCTTTCTCTACAATGTAACTCGCACACTCGCACACTAGCACACTAGCACACTAGCACACTAGCACACTCGCACACTCGCACACTAGCACACTAGCACACTAGCGCACTAGCACACTAGCACACTCGCACACTCGCACACTCGCACACTCAAACACTCGAACACCCAAACACTACTTCATTATCTCATTGCTCTCTCTCTCTCTCCCGCTCTTTCTCTCTCTCTCACACACACACACAAGCTGACACACACACACAAGCTGACACACTCTCTCTATCTCTCTCTCTGTTTCTCTCTTTCTTTCTCTCTTTCTTTCTCTCTTTCTCGTTTTCTCTCTCTCCCGCTCTCTATTTCTCTCTTTCTCTACAATGTAACTCGCACACCCGCACACTAGCACACTCGCACACTAGCACACTAGCACACTAGCACACTAGCACACTAGCACACTAGCACACTAGCACACTAGCACACTAGCACACCAGCACAGTAGCACACTAGCACACTAGCACACTAGCACACTAGCACACTAGCACACTAGCACACTAGCACACTAGCACACTAGCACACTAGCACACCAGCACTACTTCATTATCTCATTGCTCTCTATCTCTCTCCCGCTCTTTCTCTCTCTCTCACACACACACACAAGCTGACACACTCTCTCTATCTCTCTCTCTGTTTCTCTCTTTCTTTCTCTCTTTTTTTCTCTCTTTCTCGTTTTCTCTCTCTCCCGCTCTCTATTTCTCTCTTTCTCTACAATGTAACTCGCACACTCGCACACTAGCACACTAGCACACTAGCACACTAGCACACTCGCACACTAGCACACTAGCACACAAGCACACTAGCACACTAGCACACTAGCACACTAGCACACTAGCACACTCGCACACTCGCACACTAGCACACTAGCACACTAGCACACTAGCACACTAGCACACTAGCACACTCGCACACTCGCACACTAGCACACTAGCACACTAGCACACTAGCACACTAGCACACCAGCACACCAGCACACCAGCACACCAGCACACTAGCACACTAGCACACTAGCACACTAGCACACTAGCACACTAGCACACTAGCACACTAGCACACTAGCACACTCGCACACTCGCACACTAGCACACTAGCACACTAGCACACTAGCACACTAGCACACTCGCACACTAGCACACTAGCACACTCGCACACTCGCACACCCAAACTCTCGAACACCCAAACACTCTACTTCATTATCTCATCTCTCTCTCTCACTCCTGCTCTCTCTCTCTCTCTCCCGCTCTTTCTCTCTCTCTCACACACACACACAAGCTGACACACTCTCTCTATCTCTCTCTCTCTTTCTCTCTTTCTTTCTCTCTTTCTCGTTTTCTCTCTCTCCCGCTCTCTGTTTCTTTCTTTCTCTACAATGTAACTCGCACACTCGCACACTCGCACACCAGCACACTAGCACACTAGCACAATAGCACACTAGCACACTAGCACACTAGCACACTAGCACACTAGCACACTAGCACACTAGCACACCAGCACAGTAGCACACTAGCACACTAGCACACTAGCACACTAGCACACTAGCACACTAGCACACTAGCACACTAGCACACTAGCACACTAGCACACTAGCACACTAGCACACTAGCACACTAGCACACCAGCACTACTTCATTATCTCATTGCTCTCTATCTCTCTCCCGCTCTTTCTCTCTCTCTCACACACACACACAAGCTGACACACTCTCTCTATCTCTCTCTCTGTTTCTCTCTTTCTTTCTCTCTTTTTTTCTCTCTTTCTCGTTTTCTCTCTCTCCCGCTCTCTATTTCTCTCTTTCTCTACAATGTAACTCGCACACTCGCACACTAGCACACTAGCACACTAGCACACTAGCACACTCGCACACTCGCACACTAGCACACTAGCACACTAGCGCACTAGCACACTAGCACACTCGCACACTCGCACACTCGCACACTCAAACACTCGAACACCCAAACACTACTTCATTATCTCATTGCTCTCTCTCTCTCTCCCGCTCTTTCTCTCTCTCTCACACACACACACAAGCTGACACACACACACAAGCTGACACACTCTCTCTATCTCTCTCTCTGTTTCTCTCTTTCTTTCTCTCTTTCTTTCTCTCTTTCTCGTTTTCTCTCTCTCCCGCTCTCTATTTCTCTCTTTCTCTACAATGTAACTCGCACACCCGCACACTAGCACACTCGCACACTAGCACACTAGCACACTAGCACACTAGCACACTAGCACACTAGCACACTAGCACACTAGCACACTAGCACACCAGCACAGTAGCACAGTAGCACACTAGCACACTAGCACACTAGCACACTAGCACACTAGCACACTAGCACACTAGCACACTAGCACACTAGCACACTAGCACACTAGCACACCAGCACTACTTCATTATCTCATTGCTCTCTATCTCTCTCCCGCTCTTTCTCTCTCTCTCACACACACACACAAGCTGACACACTCTCTCTAATCTCTCTCTCTGTTTCTCTCTTTCTTTCTCTCTTTTTTTCTCTCTTTCTCGTTTTCTCTCTCTCCCGCTCTCTATTTCTCTCTTTCTCTACAATGTAACTCGCACACTCGCACACTAGCACACTAGCACACTAGCACACTAGCACACTCGCACACTAGCACACTAGCACACAAGCACACTAGCACACTAGCACACTAGCACACTAGCACACTAGCACACTCGCACACTCGCACACTAGCACACTAGCACACTAGCACACTAGCACACTAGCACACTAGCACACTCGCACACTCGCACACTAGCACACTAGCACACTAGCACACTAGCACACTAGCACACCAGCACACCAGCACACCAGCACACCAGCACACTAGCACACTAGCACACTAGCACACTAGCACACTAGCACACTAGCACACTAGCACACTAGCACACTAGCACACTAGCACACTAGCACACCAGCACAGTAGCACACTAGCACACTAGCACACTAGCACACTAGCACACTAGCACACTAGCACACTAGCACACTAGCACACTAGCACACTAGCACACTAGCACACTAGCACACCAGCACAGTAGCACACTAGCACACTAGCACACTAGCACACTAGCACACTAGCACACTAGCACACTAGCACACTAGCACACTAGCACACTAGCACACTAGCACACTAGCACACTAGCACACTAGCACACTAGCACACCAGCACTACTTCATTATCTCATTGCTCTCTATCTCTCTCCCGCTCTTTCTCTCTCTCTCACACACACACACAAGCTGACACACTCTCTCTATCTCTCTCTCTGTTTCTCTCTTTCTTTCTCTCTTTTTTTCTCTCTTTCTCGTTTTCTCTCTCTCCCGCTCTCTATTTCTCTCTTTCTCTACAATGTAACTCGCACACTCGCACACTAGCACACTAGCACACTAGCACACTAGCACACTCGCACACTCGCACACTAGCACACTAGCACACTAGCGCACTAGCACACTAGCACACTCGCACACTCGCACACTCGCACACTCAAACACTCGAACACCCAAACACTACTTCATTATCTCATTGCTCTCTCTCTCTCTCCCGCTCTTTCTCTCTCTCTCACACACACACACAAGCTGACACACACACACAAGCTGACACACTCTCTCTATCTCTCTCTCTGTTTCTCTCTTTCTTTCTCTCTTTCTTTCTCTCTTTCTCGTTTTCTCTCTCTCCCGCTCTCTATTTCTCTCTTTCTCTACAATGTAACTCGCACACCCGCACACTAGCACACTCGCACACTCGCACACTAGCACACTAGCACACTAGCACACTAGCACACTCGCACACTAGCACACTAGCACACAAGCACACTAGCACACTAGCACACTAGCACACTAGCACACTAGCACACTCGCACACTCGCACACTAGCACACTAGCACACTAGCACACTAGCACACTAGCACACTAGCACACTAGCACACTAGCACACTAGCACACCAGCACACCAGCACACTAGCACACTAGCACACTCGCACACTAGCACACTAGCACACTCGCACACTCGCACACCCAAACTCTCGAACACCCAAACACTCTACTTCATTATCTCATCTCTCTCTCTCACTCCTGCTCTCTCTCTCTCTCTCCCGCTCTTTCTCTCTCTCTCACACACACACACAAGCTGACACACTCTCTCTATCTCTCTCTCTCTTTCTCTCTTTCTTTCTCTCTTTCTCGTTTTCTCTCTCTCCCGCTCTCTGTTTCTTTCTTTCTCTACAATGTAACTCGCACACTCGCACACTCGCACACCAGCACACTAGCACACTAGCACAATAGCACACTAGCACACTAGCACACTAGCACACTAGCACACTAGCACACTAGCACACTAGCACACCAGCACAGTAGCACACTAGCACACTAGCACACTAGCACACTAGCACACTAGCACACTAGCACACTAGCACACTAGCACACTAGCACACTAGCACACTAGCACACTAGCACACTAGCACACCAGCACAGTAGCACACTAGCACACTAGCACACTAGCACACTAGCACACTAGCACACTAGCACACTAGCACACTAGCACACTAGCACACTAGCACACTAGCACACTAGCACACTAGCACACTAGCACACTAGCACACCAGCACTACTTCATTATCTCATTGCTCTCTATCTCTCTCCCGCTCTTTCTCTCTCTCTCACACACACACACAAGCTGACACACTCTCTCTATCTCTCTCTCTGTTTCTCTCTTTCTTTCTCTCTTTTTTTCTCTCTTTCTCGTTTTCTCTCTCTCCCGCTCTCTATTTCTCTCTTTCTCTACAATGTAACTCGCACACTCGCACACTAGCACACTAGCACACTAGCACACTAGCACACTCGCACACTCGCACACTAGCACACTAGCACACTAGCGCACTAGCACACTAGCACACTCGCACACTCGCACACTCGCACACTCAAACACTCGAACACCCAAACACTACTTCATTATCTCATTGCTCTCTCTCTCTCTCCCGCTCTTTCTCTCTCTCTCACACACACACACAAGCTGACACACACACACAAGCTGACACACTCTCTCTATCTCTCTCTCTGTTTCTCTCTTTCTTTCTCTCTTTCTTTCTCTCTTTCTCGTTTTCTCTCTCTCCCGCTCTCTATTTCTCTCTTTCTCTACAATGTAACTCGCACACCCGCACACTAGCACACTCGCACACTCGCACACTAGCACACTAGCACACTAGCACACTAGCACACTCGCACACTAGCACACTAGCACACAAGCACACTAGCACACTAGCACACTAGCACACTAGCACACTAGCACACTCGCACACTCGCACACTAGCACACTAGCACACTAGCACACTAGCACACTAGCACACTAGCACACTCGCACACTCGCACACTAGCACACTAGCACACTAGCACACTAGCACACTAGCACACCAGCACACCAGCACACCAGCACACCAGCACACTAGCACACTAGCACACTAGCACACTAGCACACTAGCACACTAGCACACTAGCACACTAGCACACTAGCACACTCGCACACTCGCACACTAGCACACTAGCACACTAGCACACTAGCACACTAGCACACTAGCACACTAGCACACTAGCACACTAGCACACTCGCACACTCGCACACTAGCACACTAGCACACTAGCACACTAGCACACTAGCACACTCGCACACTAGCACACTAGCACACCAGCACACCAGCACACCAGCACACCAGCACACTAGCACACTAGCACACTAGCACACTAGCACACTAGCACACTAGCACACTAGCACACTAGCACACTAGCACACTCGCACACTCGCACACTAGCACACTAGCACACTAGCACACTAGCACACTAGCACACTCGCACACTAGCACACTAGCACACTCGCACACTCGCACACCCAAACTCTCGAACACCCAAACACTCTACTTCATTATCTCATCTCTCTCTCTCACTCCTGCTCTCTCTCTCTCTCTCCCGCTCTTTCTCTCTCTCTCACACACACAAACAAGCTGACACACTCTCTCTATCTCTCTCTCTCTTTCTCTCTTTCTTTCTCTCTTTCTCGTTTTCTCTCTCTCCCGCTCTCTGTTTCTTTCTTTCTCTACAATGTAACTCGCACACTCGCACACTCGCACACCAGCACACTAGCACACTAGCACAATAGCACACTAGCACACTAGCACACTAGCACACTAGCACACTAGCACACCAGCACAGTAGCACACTAGCACACTAGCACACTAGCACACTAGCACACTAGCACACTAGCACACTAGCACACTAGCACACTAGCACACTAGCACACTAGCACACTAGCACACTAGCACACTAGCACACTAGCACACCAGCACTACTTCATTATCTCATTGCTCTCTATCTCTCTCCCGCTCTTTCTCTCTCTCTCACACACACACACAAGCTGACACACTCTCTCTATCTCTCTCTCTGTTTCTCTCTTTCTTTCTCTCTTTTTTTCTCTCTTTCTCGTTTTCTCTCTCTCCCGCTCTCTATTTCTCTCTTTCTCTACAATGTAACTCGCACACTCGCACACTAGCACACTAGCACACTAGCACACTAGCACACTCGCACACTCGCACACTAGCACACTAGCACACTAGCACACTAGCGCACTAGCACACTAGCACACTCGCACACTCGCACACTCGCACACTCAAACACTCGAACACCCAAACACTACTTCATTATCTCATTGCTCTCTCTCTCTCTCCCGCTCTTTCTCTCTCTCTCACACACACACACAAGCTGACACACACACACAAGCTGACACACTCTCTCTATCTCTCTCTCTGTTTCTCTCTTTCTTTCTCTCTTTCTTTCTCTCTTTCTCGTTTTCTCTCTCTCCCGCTCTCTATTTCTCTCTTTCTCTACAATGTAACTCGCACACCCGCACACTAGCACACTCGCACACTAGCACACTAGCACACTAGCACACTAGCACACTAGCACACTAGCACACTAGCACACTAGCACACAAGCACACTAGCACACTAGCACACTAGCACACTAGCACACTAGCACACTCGCACACTCGCACACTAGCACACTAGCACACTAGCACACTAGCACACTAGCACACTAGCACACTCGCACACTCGCACACTAGCACACTAGCACACTAGCACACTAGCACACTAGCACACCAGCACACCAGCACACCAGCACACCAGCACACTAGCACACTAGCACACTAGCACACTAGCACACTAGCACACTAGCACACTAGCACACTAGCACACTAGCACACTCGCACACTCGCACACTAGCACACTAGCACACTAGCACACTAGCACACTAGCACACTCGCACACTAGCACACTAGCACACTCGCACACTCGCACACCCAAACTCTCGAACACCCAAACACTCTACTTCATTATCTCATCTCTCTCTCTCACTCCTGCTCTCTCTCTCTCTCTCCCGCTCTTTCTCTCTCTCTCACACACACACACAAGCTGACACACTCTCTCTATCTCTCTCTCTCTTTCTCTCTTTCTTTCTCTCTTTCTCGTTTTCTCTCTCTCCCGCTCTCTGTTTCTTTCTTTCTCTACAATGTAACTCGCACACTCGCACACTCGCACACCAGCACACTAGCACACTAGCACAATAGCACACTAGCACACTAGCACACTAGCACACTAGCACACTAGCACACTAGCACACCAGCACAGTAGCACACTAGCACACTAGCACACTAGCACACTAGCACACTAGCACACTAGCACACTAGCACACTAGCACACTAGCACACTAGCACACCAGCACTACTTCATTATCTCATTGCTCTCTATCTCTCTCCCGCTCTTTCTCTCTCTCTCACACACACACACAAGCTGACACACTCTCTCTATCTCTCTCTCTGTTTCTCTCTTTCTTTCTCTCTTTTTTTCTCTCTTTCTCGTTTTCTCTCTCTCCCGCTCTCTATTTCTCTCTTTCTCTACAATGTAACTCGCACACTCGCACACTAGCACACTAGCACACTAGCACACTAGCACACTCGCACACTCGCACACTAGCACACTAGCACACTAGCGCACTAGCACACTAGCACACTCGCACACTCGCACACTCGCACACTCAAACACTCGAACACCCAAACACTACTTCATTATCTCATTGCTCTCTCTCTCTCTCCCGCTCTTTCTCTCTCTCTCACACACACACACAAGCTGACACACACACACAAGCTGACACACTCTCTCTATCTCTCTCTCTGTTTCTCTCTTTCTTTCTCTCTTTCTTTCTCTCTTTCTCGTTTTCTCTCTCTCCCGCTCTCTATTTCTCTCTTTCTCTACAATGTAACTCGCACACCCGCACACTAGCACACTCGCACACTAGCACACTAGCACACTAGCACACTAGCACACTAGCACACTAGCACACCAGCACTACTTCATTATCTCATTGCTCTCTATCTCTCTCCCGCTCTTTCTCTCTCTCTCACACACACACACAAGCTGACACACTCTCTCTATCTCTCTCTCTGTTTCTCTCTTTCTTTCTCTCTTTTTTTCTCTCTTTCTCGTTTTCTCTCTCTCCCGCTCTCTATTTCTCTCTTTCTCTACAATGTAACTCGCACACTCGCACACTAGCACACTAGCACACTAGCACACTAGCACACTCGCACACTAGCACACTAGCACACTAGCACACAAGCACACTAGCACACTAGCACACTAGCACACTAGCACACTAGCACACTCGCACACTAGCACACTAGCACACTAGCACACTAGCACACTAGCACACTAGCACACTAGCACACTCGCACACTCGCACACTAGCACACTAGCACACTAGCACACTAGCACACTAGCACACCAGCACACCAGCACACCAGCACACCAGCACACTAGCACACTAGCACACTAGCACACTAGCACACTAGCACACTAGCACACTAGCACACTAGCACACTAGCACACTCGCACACTCGCACACTAGCACACTAGCACACTAGCACACTAGCACACTAGCACACTCGCACACTAGCACACTAGCACACTCGCACACTCGCACACCCAAACTCTCGAACACCCAAACACTCTACTTCATTATCTCATCTCTCTCTCTCACTCCTGCTCTCTCTCTCTCTCTCCCGCTCTTTCTCTCTCTCTCACACACACACACAAGCTGACACACTCTCTCTATCTCTCTCTCTCTTTCTCTCTTTCTTTCTCTCTTTCTCGTTTTCTCTCTCTCCCGCTCTCTGTTTCTTTCTTTCTCTACAATGTAACTCGCACACTCGCACACTCGCACACCAGCACACTAGCACACTAGCACACTCGCACACTAGCACACTAGCACACTAGCACACTAGCACACTAGCACACTCGCACACTAGCACACTAGCACAGTAGCACACTAGCACACTAGCACACTAGCACACTAGCACACTAGCACACTAGCACACTAGCACACTAGCACACCAGCACTACTTCATTATCTCATTGCTCTCTATCTCTCTCCCGCTCTTTCTCTCTCTCTCACACACACACACAAGCTGACACACTCTCTCTATCTCTCTCTCTGTTTCTCTCTTTCTTTCTCTCTTTTTTTCTCTCTTTCTCGTTTTCTCTCTCTCCCGCTCTCTATTTCTCTCTTTCTCTACAATGTAACTCGCACACTCGCACACTAGCACACTAGCACACTAGCACACTAGCACACTCGCACACTCGCACACTAGCACACTAGCACACTAGCGCACTAGCACACTAGCACACTCGCACACTCGCACACTCGCACACTCAAACACTCGAACACCCAAACACTACTTCATTATCTCATTGCTCTCTCTCTCTCTCCCGCTCTTTCTCTCTCTCTCACACACACACACAAGCTGACACACACACACAAGCTGACACACTCTCTCTATCTCTCTCTCTGTTTCTCTCTTTCTTTCTCTCTTTCTTTCTCTCTTTCTCGTTTTCTCTCTCTCCCGCTCTCTATTTCTCTCTTTCTCTACAATGTAACTCGCACACCCGCACACTAGCACACTCGCACACTAGCACACTAGCACACTAGCACACTAGCACACTAGCACACTAGCACACTAGCACACTAGCACACTAGCACACCAGCACAGTAGCACACTAGCACACTAGCACACTAGCACACTAGCACACTAGCACACTAGCACACTAGCACACTAGCACACTAGCACACTAGCACACTAGCACACTAGCACACTAGCACACCAGCACTACTTCATTATCTCATTGCTCTCTATCTCTCTCCCGCTCTTTCTCTCTCTCTCACACACACACACAAGCTGACACACTCTCTCTATCTCTCTCTCTGTTTCTCTCTTTCTTTCTCTCTTTTTTTCTCTCTTTCTCGTTTTCTCTCTCTCCCGCTCTCTATTTCTCTCTTTCTCTACAATGTAACTCGCACACTCGCACACTAGCACACTAGCACACTAGCACACTAGCACACTCGCACACTCGCACACTAGCACACTAGCACACTAGCGCACTAGCACACTAGCACACTCGCACACTCGCACACTCGCACACTCAAACACTCGAACACCCAAACACTACTTCATTATCTCATTGCTCTCTCTCTCTCTCCCGCTCTTTCTCTCTCTCTCACACACACACACAAGCTGACACACACACACAAGCTGACACACTCTCTCTATCTCTCTCTCTGTTTCTCTCTTTCTTTCTCTCTTTCTTTCTCTCTTTCTCGTTTTCTCTCTCTCCCGCTCTCTATTTCTCTCTTTCTCTACAATGTAACTCGCACACCCGCACACTAGCACACTCGCACACTAGCACACTAGCACACTAGCACACTAGCACACTAGCACACTAGCACACTAGCACACTAGCACACTAGCACACCAGCACAGTAGCACACTAGCACACTAGCACACTAGCACACTAGCACACTAGCACACTAGCACACTAGCACACTAGCACACTAGCACACTAGCACACCAGCACTACTTCATTATCTCATTGCTCTCTATCTCTCTCCCGCTCTTTCTCTCTCTCTCACACACACACACAAGCTGACACACTCTCTCTATCTCTCTCTCTGTTTCTCTCTTTCTTTCTCTCTTTTTTTCTCTCTTTCTCGTTTTCTCTCTCTCCCGCTCTCTATTTCTCTCTTTCTCTACAATGTAACTCGCACACTCGCACACTAGCACACTAGCACACTAGCACACTAGCACACTCGCACACTAGCACACTAGCACACAAGCACACTAGCACACTAGCACACTAGCACACTAGCACACTAGCACACTCGCACACTCGCACACTAGCACACTAGCACACTAGCACACTAGCACACTAGCACACTAGCACACTCGCACACTCGCACACTAGCACACTAGCACACTAGCACACTAGCACACTAGCACACCAGCACACCAGCACACCAGCACACCAGCACACTAGCACACTAGCACACTAGCACACTAGCACACTAGCACACTAGCACACTAGCACACTAGCACACTAGCACACTCGCACACTCGCACACTAGCACACTAGCACACTAGCACACTAGCACACTAGCACACTCGCACACTAGCACACTAGCACACTCGCACACTCGCACACCCAAACTCTCGAACACCCAAACACTCTACTTCATTATCTCATCTCTCTCTCTCACTCCTGCTCTCTCTCTCTCTCTCCCGCTCTTTCTCTCTCTCTCACACACACACACAAGCTGACACACTCTCTCTATCTCTCTCTCTCTTTCTCTCTTTCTTTCTCTCTTTCTCGTTTTCTCTCTCTCCCGCTCTCTGTTTCTTTCTTTCTCTACAATGTAACTCGCACACTCGCACACTCGCACACCAGCACACTAGCACACTAGCACAATAGCACACTAGCACACTAGCACACTAGCACACTAGCACACTAGCACACTAGCACACTAGCACACCAGCACAGTAGCACACTAGCACACTAGCACACTAGCACACTAGCACACTAGCACACTAGCACACTAGCACACTAGCACACTAGCACACTAGCACACTAGCACACTAGCACACCAGCACTACTTCATTATCTCATTGCTCTCTATCTCTCTCCCGCTCTTTCTCTCTCTCTCACACACACACACAAGCTGACACACTCTCTCTATCTCTCTCTCTGTTTCTCTCTTTCTTTCTCTCTTTTTTTCTCTCTTTCTCGTTTTCTCTCTCTCCCGCTCTCTATTTCTCTCTTTCTCTACAATGTAACTCGCACACTCGCACACTAGCACACTAGCACACTAGCACACTAGCACACTCGCACACTCGCACACTAGCACACTAGCACACTAGCGCACTAGCACACTAGCACACTCGCACACTCGCACACTCGCACACTCAAACACTCGAACACCCAAACACTACTTCATTATCTCATTGCTCTCTCTCTCTCTCCCGCTCTTTCTCTCTCTCTCACACACACACACAAGCTGACACACACACACAAGCTGACACACTCTCTCTATCTCTCTCTCTGTTTCTCTCTTTCTTTCTCTCTTTCTTTCTCTCTTTCTCGTTTTCTCTCTCTCCCGCTCTCTATTTCTCTCTTTCTCTACAATGTAACTCGCACACCCGCACACTAGCACACTCGCACACTAGCACACTAGCACACTAGCACACTAGCACACTAGCACACTAGCACACTAGCACACTAGCACACTAGCACACCAGCACAGTAGCACAGTAGCACACTAGCACACTAGCACACTAGCACACTAGCACACTAGCACACTAGCACACTAGCACACTAGCACACTAGCACACTAGCACACTAGCACACCAGCACTACTTCATTATCTCATTGCTCTCTATCTCTCTCCCGCTCTTTCTCTCTCTCTCACACACACACACAAGCTGACACACTCTCTCTAATCTCTCTCTCTGTTTCTCTCTTTCTTTCTCTCTTTTTTTCTCTCTTTCTCGTTTTCTCTCTCTCCCGCTCTCTATTTCTCTCTTTCTCTACAATGTAACTCGCACACTCGCACACTAGCACACTAGCACACTAGCACACTAGCACACTCGCACACTAGCACACTAGCACACAAGCACACTAGCACACTAGCACACTAGCACACTAGCACACTAGCACACTCGCACACTCGCACACTAGCACACTAGCACACTAGCACACTAGCACACTAGCACACTAGCACACTCGCACACTCGCACACTAGCACACTAGCACACTAGCACACTAGCACACTAGCACACCAGCACACCAGCACACCAGCACACCAGCACACTAGCACACTAGCACACTAGCACACTAGCACACTAGCACACTAGCACACTAGCACACTAGCACACTAGCACACTAGCACACTAGCACACCAGCACAGTAGCACACTAGCACACTAGCACACTAGCACACTAGCACACTAGCACACTAGCACACTAGCACACTAGCACACTAGCACACTAGCACACCAGCACAGTAGCACACTAGCACACTAGCACACTAGCACACTAGCACACTAGCACACTAGCACACTAGCACACTAGCACACTAGCACACTAGCACACTAGCACACTAGCACACTAGCACACTAGCACACTAGCACACCAGCACTACTTCATTATCTCATTGCTCTCTATCTCTCTCCCGCTCTTTCTCTCTCTCTCACACACACACACAAGCTGACACACTCTCTCTATCTCTCTCTCTGTTTCTCTCTTTCTTTCTCTCTTTTTTTCTCTCTTTCTCGTTTTCTCTCTCTCCCGCTCTCTATTTCTCTCTTTCTCTACAATGTAACTCGCACACTCGCACACTAGCACACTAGCACACTAGCACACTAGCACACTCGCACACTCGCACACTAGCACACTAGCACACTAGCGCACTAGCACACTAGCACACTCGCACACTCGCACACTCGCACACTCAAACACTCGAACACCCAAACACTACTTCATTATCTCATTGCTCTCTCTCTCTCTCCCGCTCTTTCTCTCTCTCTCACACACACACACAAGCTGACACACACACACAAGCTGACACACTCTCTCTATCTCTCTCTCTGTTTCTCTCTTTCTTTCTCTCTTTCTTTCTCTCTTTCTCGTTTTCTCTCTCTCCCGCTCTCTATTTCTCTCTTTCTCTACAATGTAACTCGCACACCCGCACACTAGCACACTCGCACACTCGCACACTAGCACACTAGCACACTAGCACACTAGCACACTCGCACACTAGCACACTAGCACACAAGCACACTAGCACACTAGCACACTAGCACACTAGCACACTAGCACACTCGCACACTCGCACACTAGCACACTAGCACACTAGCACACTAGCACACTAGCACACTAGCACACTAGCACACTAGCACACTAGCACACCAGCACACCAGCACACTAGCACACTAGCACACTCGCACACTAGCACACTAGCACACTCGCACACTCGCACACCCAAACTCTCGAACACCCAAACACTCTACTTCATTATCTCATCTCTCTCTCTCACTCCTGCTCTCTCTCTCTCTCTCCCGCTCTTTCTCTCTCTCTCACACACACACACAAGCTGACACACTCTCTCTATCTCTCTCTCTCTTTCTCTCTTTCTTTCTCTCTTTCTCGTTTTCTCTCTCTCCCGCTCTCTGTTTCTTTCTTTCTCTACAATGTAACTCGCACACTCGCACACTCGCACACCAGCACACTAGCACACTAGCACAATAGCACACTAGCACACTAGCACACTAGCACACTAGCACACTAGCACACTAGCACACTAGCACACCAGCACAGTAGCACACTAGCACACTAGCACACTAGCACACTAGCACACTAGCACACTAGCACACTAGCACACTAGCACACTAGCACACTAGCACACTAGCACACTAGCACACTAGCACACCAGCACAGTAGCACACTAGCACACTAGCACACTAGCACACTAGCACACTAGCACACTAGCACACTAGCACACTAGCACACTAGCACACTAGCACACTAGCACACTAGCACACTAGCACACTAGCACACTAGCACACCAGCACTACTTCATTATCTCATTGCTCTCTATCTCTCTCCCGCTCTTTCTCTCTCTCTCACACACACACACAAGCTGACACACTCTCTCTATCTCTCTCTCTGTTTCTCTCTTTCTTTCTCTCTTTTTTTCTCTCTTTCTCGTTTTCTCTCTCTCCCGCTCTCTATTTCTCTCTTTCTCTACAATGTAACTCGCACACTCGCACACTAGCACACTAGCACACTAGCACACTAGCACACTCGCACACTCGCACACTAGCACACTAGCACACTAGCGCACTAGCACACTAGCACACTCGCACACTCGCACACTCGCACACTCAAACACTCGAACACCCAAACACTACTTCATTATCTCATTGCTCTCTCTCTCTCTCCCGCTCTTTCTCTCTCTCTCACACACACACACAAGCTGACACACACACACAAGCTGACACACTCTCTCTATCTCTCTCTCTGTTTCTCTCTTTCTTTCTCTCTTTCTTTCTCTCTTTCTCGTTTTCTCTCTCTCCCGCTCTCTATTTCTCTCTTTCTCTACAATGTAACTCGCACACCCGCACACTAGCACACTCGCACACTCGCACACTAGCACACTAGCACACTAGCACACTAGCACACTCGCACACTAGCACACTAGCACACAAGCACACTAGCACACTAGCACACTAGCACACTAGCACACTAGCACACTCGCACACTCGCACACTAGCACACTAGCACACTAGCACACTAGCACACTAGCACACTAGCACACTCGCACACTCGCACACTAGCACACTAGCACACTAGCACACTAGCACACTAGCACACCAGCACACCAGCACACCAGCACACCAGCACACTAGCACACTAGCACACTAGCACACTAGCACACTAGCACACTAGCACACTAGCACACTAGCACACTAGCACACTCGCACACTCGCACACTAGCACACTAGCACACTAGCACACTAGCACACTAGCACACTAGCACACTAGCACACTAGCACACTAGCACACTCGCACACTCGCACACTAGCACACTAGCACACTAGCACACTAGCACACTAGCACACTCGCACACTAGCACACTAGCACACCAGCACACCAGCACACCAGCACACCAGCACACTAGCACACTAGCACACTAGCACACTAGCACACTAGCACACTAGCACACTAGCACACTAGCACACTAGCACACTCGCACACTCGCACACTAGCACACTAGCACACTAGCACACTAGCACACTAGCACACTCGCACACTAGCACACTAGCACACTCGCACACTCGCACACCCAAACTCTCGAACACCCAAACACTCTACTTCATTATCTCATCTCTCTCTCTCACTCCTGCTCTCTCTCTCTCTCTCCCGCTCTTTCTCTCTCTCTCACACACACAAACAAGCTGACACACTCTCTCTATCTCTCTCTCTCTTTCTCTCTTTCTTTCTCTCTTTCTCGTTTTCTCTCTCTCCCGCTCTCTGTTTCTTTCTTTCTCTACAATGTAACTCGCACACTCGCACACTCGCACACCAGCACACTAGCACACTAGCACAATAGCACACTAGCACACTAGCACACTAGCACACTAGCACACTAGCACACCAGCACAGTAGCACACTAGCACACTAGCACACTAGCACACTAGCACACTAGCACACTAGCACACTAGCACACTAGCACACTAGCACACTAGCACACTAGCACACTAGCACACTAGCACACTAGCACACTAGCACACCAGCACTACTTCATTATCTCATTGCTCTCTATCTCTCTCCCGCTCTTTCTCTCTCTCTCACACACACACACAAGCTGACACACTCTCTCTATCTCTCTCTCTGTTTCTCTCTTTCTTTCTCTCTTTTTTTCTCTCTTTCTCGTTTTCTCTCTCTCCCGCTCTCTATTTCTCTCTTTCTCTACAATGTAACTCGCACACTCGCACACTAGCACACTAGCACACTAGCACACTAGCACACTCGCACACTCGCACACTAGCACACTAGCACACTAGCACACTAGCGCACTAGCACACTAGCACACTCGCACACTCGCACACTCGCACACTCAAACACTCGAACACCCAAACACTACTTCATTATCTCATTGCTCTCTCTCTCTCTCCCGCTCTTTCTCTCTCTCTCACACACACACACAAGCTGACACACACACACAAGCTGACACACTCTCTCTATCTCTCTCTCTGTTTCTCTCTTTCTTTCTCTCTTTCTTTCTCTCTTTCTCGTTTTCTCTCTCTCCCGCTCTCTATTTCTCTCTTTCTCTACAATGTAACTCGCACACCCGCACACTAGCACACTCGCACACTAGCACACTAGCACACTAGCACACTAGCACACTAGCACACTAGCACACTAGCACACTAGCACACAAGCACACTAGCACACTAGCACACTAGCACACTAGCACACTAGCACACTCGCACACTCGCACACTAGCACACTAGCACACTAGCACACTAGCACACTAGCACACTAGCACACTCGCACACTCGCACACTAGCACACTAGCACACTAGCACACTAGCACACTAGCACACCAGCACACCAGCACACCAGCACACCAGCACACTAGCACACTAGCACACTAGCACACTAGCACACTAGCACACTAGCACACTAGCACACTAGCACACTAGCACACTCGCACACTCGCACACTAGCACACTAGCACACTAGCACACTAGCACACTAGCACACTCGCACACTAGCACACTAGCACACTCGCACACTCGCACACCCAAACTCTCGAACACCCAAACACTCTACTTCATTATCTCATCTCTCTCTCTCACTCCTGCTCTCTCTCTCTCTCTCCCGCTCTTTCTCTCTCTCTCACACACACACACAAGCTGACACACTCTCTCTATCTCTCTCTCTCTTTCTCTCTTTCTTTCTCTCTTTCTCGTTTTCTCTCTCTCCCGCTCTCTGTTTCTTTCTTTCTCTACAATGTAACTCGCACACTCGCACACTCGCACACCAGCACACTAGCACACTAGCACAATAGCACACTAGCACACTAGCACACTAGCACACTAGCACACTAGCACACTAGCACACTAGCACACCAGCACAGTAGCACACTAGCACACTAGCACACTAGCACACTAGCACACTAGCACACTAGCACACTAGCACACTAGCACACTAGCACACTAGCACACTAGCACACTAGCACACTAGCACACCAGCACACCAGCACACCAGCACACTAGCACACTAGCACACTAGCACACTAGCACACCAGCACACTCGAACACTCTACTTTATTATCTCATTGATCTCTATGTCTCTCTCTCGCTCTCTCTCGCTCTTTCTTTCTCTCACTCTCTCTCTCACACACACACACAATGACACACTCTCCCTTTTTTGCCTTCTCTCTCTCTTTCTCTGTCTCGCTTTCTATCTCTCTCTCTCTCTCACACACAAACACAAAAACAAACACCCTTTCTCTCTCTCGCTTTCTCACTATCTCACACACACACTCTCTCTCGCTTTCTGTCTCTCTCTCTCTCTCGCTTTTTCTTTCTTTCTCTCTCTCACTCTCCCTTTTTATTTCCCTCTCTCTCTCTCTCTCACACACACGCACAAACTGACACACTCCCTCTCTCTCTCTCTTTCTCTTTTCTTCGTTTTTTCTCTCTCCGCTCTCTCTTTCCCACTTTCTCTACACTGTAACTTGCACACTCGCATACTCGCACACTAGCACACTAGCACACTCGCACACTCGCACACTCGCACACTAGCACACTCGCACACTAGCACACTAGCACACTAGCACACTAGCACACTCGCACACTCGCACACTCGCACACTCAAACTCTCGAACACCCAAACACTCTACATCATTATCTCATTGCTCTCTCTCACTCCTGCTCTCTCTCTCTCTCCCGCTCTCTCTCTCTCACACACACACACACAAGCTGACACACTCTCTCTATCTCTCTCTCTGTCTCTCTCTTTCTTTCTCTCTTTCTCGTTTTCTCTCTCTTCCGCTCTCTGTTTCTCTCTTTCTCTACAATGTAACTCGCACACTAGCACACTAGCACACTAGCACACTAGCACACTAGCACACTAGCACACTAGCACACTAGCACACTCGAACACTCGAACACTCTACTTCATTATATCATTGCTCTCTATCTCTCTCTCTCTCGCTCTCTCTCTCGCTTTTTCTTTCTCTCACTCTCTCTCTCACACACACACACACTAACTCACTCTCCCTTTTTGCTTTCTCTCTCTCTTTCGCTCTGTCTCGCTTTCTATCTCTCTCTGTCTCTCTCTCTCTCACACACACACACACACAAAAACACACACCCTTTCTCTCTCTCGCTTTCTCTCTATCTCACACACACACTTTCTCTCGCTTTCTCTCTCTCTCTCTCTCTCGCTTTTTCTTTCTCTCTCTCACTCTCGCTTTTTCTTTCCCTCTCTCTCTCTCTCTCACACACATGCACAAACTGACACACTCCCTCTCTATCTCTCTCTTTCTCTCTTCTTCGTTTTTTCTCTCTCCGCTCTCTCTTTCCCACTTTCTCTACAATGTAACTTGCACACTCGCACACTAGCACACTCGCACACTCGCACACTAGCACACTCGCACA
Source organism: Dascillus cervinus (assembly GCA_949768715.1). Classification (NCBI taxonomy): domain Eukaryota; kingdom Metazoa; phylum Arthropoda; class Insecta; order Coleoptera; family Dascillidae; genus Dascillus; species Dascillus cervinus. The sequence goes on from OX458322.1 coordinate 29,253,046, forward strand.
CTCGCACACTAGCACACTAGCACACTAGCACACTAGCACACTCGCACACTCGCACACTCGCACACTAGCACACTAGCACACTTGCACACTAGCACACTAGCACACTAGCACACTAGCACACTGGCACACTCGAACACTTGAAAACCCAAACACTCTACTTCATTATCCCATTGCTCTCTCTCACTCCCGCTCTCTCTCTCTTGTTACAAACTTAGTACATTAAAAATTACCCACATAAAGAAACACAAATAAAAATACGGAGCTTGTTGTAAAAACACGTCTGGTCATTCCTTTGTATAAAAGGTGACGTTTCTATTTATTTGATTTCCCCATGGCAACAACAAAACATCGCATACTGCCATGTACCGTGCTCAGTTAGGCGGCCGCTTGTATGTAGAGAAAGGCCGTTCCGGTAACACTCTCTCGCTTTTTCTTTCTCTCGCTCTCTCACACATACACACACTTTCTCTCGCTTCCCCTCTGTCTTTCTCCCTCTCTCTCTATTTCCCTCTCTACCACTCTCTCTCTTTCTCTCGCTCTCTCTCGCTTTTTCTTTCTCTCGCTCTCTCACCCATCCACACACTTTCTCTCGCTTCCCCTCTGTCTTTCTCCCTCTCTCTCTATTTCTCTCTCTCCCACTCTCTCTCTTTCTCTCGCTCTCTCTCGCTTTTTCTTTTTCTCTCTCTCTTTCACACACACACACACTTTCTCTCGCTTCCCCTCTGTCTTTCTCTCTCTCTCTCTCTCTCTCCCACTCTCCTTTTCTCTCCCTCTTTCACACACACACACACACACACTTTCTCTCGCTTCCCCCTTGTCTTTCTCTTCCTCTCTCTCCCTCTCTCTCTCTCTCTCTCTCACACACACACACACACACCCTCTCTCTCTTCCTCTCTCTCTCTCTTTAATAAACACACACCCTCTCTCTCTCTCTCTTTCTCGTTTCTCTCTCTCCCGCTCTCTCTTTCTCTACAATGTAACTCACACACTCGCACACCACCACACTAGCACACTCGTACACTCGAGCACTCGAACACCCAAACACTTTACTTCATTATCTCATTGCTCTCTATCTCACTCCCGCTCTCTCTCTCTCCCTCGCTTTTTCTTTCTCTCACTCTCACACACACACACTGACACACTCTCCCTTTTTTGCTTTCTCTCTTTCTCGCTTTCTATCCTCTCTCTCTCACGCACACAAATACACACACTCTTTCTCTCTCTCTCTCACACACACACACTCTCTCGCTTTTTCTTTCTCTCTCTCTCTCTCCCACACACACTCACTCTCTCTCGCTTTCTCTCTCTCTCTCTCTCACACACACACACAAATTGACACACTCTCTCTATCCCTCTCTCTTCTTCGTTTTTTCTCTCTCCCGCTCTCTCTTTCTCTCTTTCTCTACAATGTAACTCGCACACTCGCAAATTTAATTTGTTATAATTTCAAATCAACTACTTTTCTATCACGAAAACTTTTTATTTAATAAGTAATAAGTATGTAAAAAATTAAAGATTCCTTCGAAATAGGTCAAAAAGTATGGGGCATTCTTTTTAAAAACAATATTATTTTCGTGAATAACAGACTTTGTGGTTTCAATAATAACAAAGTTACTAATGTTGAACACTTAATATAACAATCTCTAAATGAATCGGTGAGTTGAAAAACAGTACAAGTCCATTTTGATTTTATGTTATAAAATTGCTTTAAATATGAAGAAGAATAAGTTGAGACTAAGAGCACTACAATTTGGTGAAATTGAATAAGTGTTTCGGCAAGTTTGGCCGCCCAATGAATAAAAGCACTTGTCTTAACACTTTTATTGTTGATTATCTCAAAATAAGATTTCTGGACTTGTACTGTTTTTCAACTCACCGATTCAAATATAATTCCCGTTGGTGGTCTATTTTGCAAATTTTTTTGAACGGATCAGAGTAGGCGACGAAGCTGAGTGTCAACAATTGACTAATTATATCTTTTATATCGCCAATTTACGGAGCTTAAAGGTAAGTAAAGCAAAATACATTATATTGCAATGCAAATGTATATAAATAAAATGGTAGATAAATAATAAATAAAATAGATAAATAAAATGTATAAATACACAATAAATAGGTACTGTCAGCCCGTTCTAGGGCTGAGGTTTTCTACTAATAAATTATAATAAAAGTAAGGTAACAAAATTCAATATATCAAGAACATCTGTCAGTCTGTTTATGGCATCGACAATCTATGGTAAGGTATTGCTGATGTAATCTGTCGCCCGTTTACGTTTTCGACTGCTTGGCGTAGCTATAGCTTCAACAGTACTGCCGCTCGAGGTGGATGGTGTCATTGGCACTCCAGAAGGTCCTGCTAATGATGGCAACTCGTTCACACTATCATCGTGAACTTGAACTTGTAAGTTGTTATTTATAAAATCAAGCTAAAACAGGCAATGGATATCATATACATTCAATAGATTAAATTATTTATCTATCGAAATATTCATTGTTAGAAACATATTTTAAAATCTTACTCCAAGAATTCATTCCTCGTATATACTTTTGCCCATATCTTCTTCTTTCCTGGCACTTGCCTTCCTCTTTAACAGCCCTATTCTGTAACTTTGCGTTCATGAACGAGTTTCAACAAAGTTGATAACGAAACCTTTCAATTCGGTATTCTCTAATTCGCTCGTTGGCTGTCCAAACATTGAAAACTTCTCAACGAAAGGGGACGACGTTTTTGCATGAAGTTGTTGCGAAGAAAGTGAGGGGTTATAGTTGAATCGTGCATCGTGCTCTCGTGGCATAACAATTTCTGTTGTACCTGCACGAATTGGCGACCAAAAAGGTGAAAAAAGTAACACAATTAACGATACGATAGAAAATTTTTCAAAACCAAGAGAAATTGGAACTTTCGAGTTGCAGGCAGGCTCTGAATAAAAATGTTGAAAAAATTATAGCGCAGAACAAAACCATAACTTGGTTAAAAATAAATAAATTAGAACTGCAATATAATATAAAATTTTCATTAAATGAAGAAGATGGTGAAGAAAGGCTTGAATATTCAATTTCTCTTGTTTTTGAAAAATTTTCTATCGTACAGTTAGTGAGAACGGAACTTGACTGTAGCGTAATTATTTAATTCGGTTTATAATTTCAAAATACGTTACAAGAGAAAATCGATTTATTTATTTAGTGTGTAAAATAGTTCTAACTACAGAGTTCCGCACATTGATACCTTCCTGATATAGATCTATAATATCCACACCAATCTCATTTGTTTGTTATCTGCATCCTCTTCTAGAAATAAATCTGAAAAAGTAGAAATATAGTAATTATGCAAAAATTGACATTACAAATAGCTTACAATTTTCCACATTTCCCATTTGCTTAAATACTGCAGTTGGATGTTGGGTGTTGAATGGATTGCTCATATCTCGCAAATTGCGCATCAATTGATTATTTTGCTGCCAACAGGTAATAAAAAATTGTATTGTTGAAATGTATCTACTTATGGAAAAGAATATTAATGACAGTGACTTATCGCTGCTGCAATTCGTGTAAAAACTCATAAAACGCTTCATCCATAATGTTTTTACTTCACAATAACAAATTAACAACACACACAATTTGTAACCTAAAAATCTCTTAACGGTGAGTAAACGGCGATACGAAACGCATCCGTTCTTCATGAACGACAGTTCTCAACGAATGTCGTTGAGTTACAGAATAACTATTTCCATTTGTGAACAAAAACCTTTAGCCAACGGTCCCGTTGTGAGTTACAGAATAGGGCTGTAAGTTTTGTATTTGAAGTCAGTCCATGTCTACAAAATTCCAATTATTAATAATTAAGTCTCAAATTAATTTATATCACATACCTTTTGCCACTTATCAGATTTTCTTCCTCCCAGTCTGCAGTCTGCATTCAGTTAGACAGTTAACCTTTCCGACAATTTTTTATGGGCGTCTCTGGCGGAGGGTACATTCAAGCGGCCAACAGTCAGTCAGTCAGTCAGTCGGTCAGTGTGATTTTCCATAAAGGTACAGATAATTTACCCAATGTTTATCTGACACTTTAAACATGATAGAAATGTATGGCGGCAAAATCACGAGATCTCACTTGCTGTCATCAAAACTAACCTCACTTCTAACAATACGATGACTATCGAATGTTCACCAGAATCGCTGCTATCGTCCACTGACGACTAACTATCGTCTGTCATATCCACACCTCAGGTCTTTTTTTATGCGGCGTGTTCTTACGCAATTTTCATTTATATTTTAATTCGTTGCTTTGGTTTTATACAGTTTTAGGAAACTGTAAATCTCAGTACTCGAACGATGCCAGGCCGATCCATTGCGTGTGTGATGTAACGAATTCTTGTATTCTTTATTCTCGTTCAATTTACTGCCGCCCTGGAACTAATGCAACAGTTGAGAGAGTTTTTTCTTTTGCTAACGACATTTGGACAAGTGAGAAATCGAAATTGAATGTTTATACTCTACCTGCAGCGCTTGAAATTTCTTTTATTCATGGTTTTGCTTCGCCACGATTTATTTCTTCTTCTTTTTCCGTATCCGTTAAGGGACGTTGGCGATCATATTGGCAACTATGACCTTATTGGTAGCAGCGCGAAATAGGGAAGTTGTTGATTGCCCAAACCATTGCCTTAGGTTCTTCTTGAGCCAGGACCTCTTTTCCCCTCAATCTTTTACGCTCCTTCTCCTTATTCATTCTGGCCATAACATCTTCGTTCCGTACCTACTCTGTCCTTCCAGCTAATGCAAAGCATGCGTCGATACGTCCACATTTCGAAGGCTTTGAGCCTCTTCATTGTCCAAGCTTACATCATACATACATCAGGACCGAGAACACGTAGCATCTCGCAATTCTGACCCGCAGTTGTAGTGCCAATTCACTGCTGCAGAGAACTTGTCGGAGGCTTTCTCAATGCGGCATTTCACTTCCTGGTCCCATTGGTCGTTAATTACGCTCCCTAGATAGTCTATCTTCTCCACTCTTTGGATCGGCACTGCGTTGACTATTAGTCCTTAATCTGCGCTTGGGTCTTTGCTCACACGATCATGTACTTAGTTTTCACACGCCTTAACCACTTTTCACAAGGCATGCTGCAAGTTCTCCTCACTGTCTGCTATGAGAACGGTGTCATCCGCATACCGCAGGTTGTTAACTGGTATGCCGTTCACTTTGATGCCATCATTCGCATCCTCTAAGGCTTCTCTGAAAAAAGTTAACCAAAACAACTCAGACAACTATCAGAGCCTGCGACGTTTAGAAAACACCACATTTGGAGGCTATAAATTTAAATAGGTGAAATCGCCTTGAAAGTTTGGTTTAACCTTAAAATGCTTTCGAGGTTATAAAAACATACTGCAAGGACCTAAACAAAAAGTTTGAAATTAATACATAGAATCTGCTTTTCTGACTCATCATCTACTTTTTCTGACATAGAATGTGACTTTTCTGGCCGAGAAACGATTTTTCTGACTCATCATCTACTTTTTCTGACATAGAATGTGACTTTTCTGACCCAGAATCGATTTTTCTGTTTCAGAATCTGCTATTTCTGAGTCAGAATGTGACTTTTCTGGCCGAGAATCGATTTTTCTGACTCATAATCTACTTTTTCTGACATAGAATGTGACTTTTCTGGCCGAGAATCGACTTTTCTGACTCATAATATACTTTTTCTGACATAGAATGTGACTTTTCTGACCCAGAATCGATTTTTCTGTTTCAGAATCTGCTATTTCTGAGTCAGAATGTGACTTTTCTGGCCGAGAATCGATTTTTCTGACTCATAATCTACTTTTTCTGACATAGAATGTGACTTTTCTGGCCGAGAATCGATTTTTCTGTTTCAGAATCTGCTTTTTCTGAGTCAGAATGTGACTTTTCTGGCCGAGAATCGATTTTTCTGTTTCAGAATCTGCTATTTCTGAGTCAGAATGTGACTTTTCTGGCCGAGAATCGATTTTTCTGATTCATAATCTACTTTTTCTGACATAGAATGTGACTTTTCTGGCCGAGAATCGATTTTTCTGTTTCAGAATCTGCTTTTTCTGAATCAGAATTGTGACTTTTCTGACCCAGAATCGATTTTTCTGTTTCAGAATCTGCTTTTTCTGAATCAGATGTGACTTTTCTGGCCGAGAATCGATTTTTCTGACTCATAATCTGCTTTTTCTGACGCGATATTAACTTGAAGTGACCACAAAATCCACACACCCGGACGCACAAACCCCGAACCGAAAAACAGTAAGTCTCCAAAATTTAATTTTCATTAAATGCAAATTAATTTCAACCGTTATTGTTATTATTTAACCTACAAACGAATTTATTCAAGCAAGAAAAACACTCGAGTAGTAATTAAATTTCTCAAAAAAGCCCAATTAAATCGATCCCTCGCCAGATTTTCCGTTATCGGGCGCCCTGTATCAAATTAGGACGTCTCAGTTTTTTTGTTTTTTGGCGGAGTCGTGACTTGAGACAGTTAGGTCGCGCGGTCAGTTGTTCGTGTAATTTTCGGGTAATGACAGTCACTACTGACCGAAAAATCGCGCGTCACGTAGCGTCCGGAGCGTGGCGGATTCAAACAGGACCGACCTTCGAAAGTGAGCGAAACCGCTTCTTTTTTGGGCGAATTCCTAGCTAACTCCTTTTAACCTTCCGATAGTCGCATGCGGAGTCTCCCCTACTGACCACAAATATTTTCTTCATATTTTGTATTGATAAAATAATTAATCTTTTCTGAATATTTAAATATTTTATTAATAAGAATATACTGAAGAAAATATTTTAAGAAAAATATTTTAAGCAAAATATTTTATTAATTTGAATAAAATATATTGAAGAAAATATTTTTTCTACTTTGGTATCACAAGCGAGTTATTGTGAAACTGAAAGTAGTGTCACAAAGGAACTTTTCGTGAAACGCCTTTTGGTTTTTGTTTTTGATACTTATTACGTTGGTATTGCTGTAATTGCACGCTGGCAGGCGTCGGGCATCTCTACCGAGCTCCTGTCAAGGTCAAGCCAAGTGTACAACTTAATTCTTCCATGAATGTTTCACAAAAATATCAAACTCGAGATTTTAAATTTGAAGTTTTAGTTGACATATGACACAAGACAAATACCAACACAACCAGTACCTAATCCTAAAAATCTCTAGAATATTTAGAAAGCACAATTTTCAAATTTTCTTGAAACTAAGAGCACCAAAGTAGAAAAAATAATATATTACACTCGTTTTATAAGACGTATTGACGCACTCATGACATTGGAGCACTCCTCGGTTTGCTCGTCGTGCCCCAAACTTATTCGCGCGACAATAGATCGTCTTATAAAACTTGTATAATAATATACTATTAAGGAATATATTTCAGTAATATGCGTGTTATATAAAAAAGGTAGATGCCATAAACATTTTTTTTTAATATTCAAACAAAATATTGCTTTGCAGGGTATATTTTATTCAATATTATCTCAATTTCTGGAGAAGATATAAATAAATATTTCGTTTCAATTTGTTTTCTCAATGTTTGGAAAAAATATGAATTAATATATTCAAAAACCTCTCACGAAAAATGTGTATAAAATATTTATTTAAAAATATTTAAAAAATATTTGTGGTCACTAGGTCACTAGGCACGACTGTGTTTTTTTCATTTTGCAAGAAATTTTCCATTCTCTCAAACAGCCGTTTTCAGTACCTTCCTAATTTATTGTCTAAATGTTAGTGGAGCAATATCAGAGCTTCAGATACATTATTTTTGCTTTTTTTGCATATTGCGGAGTGAGACTCCGCAGCGACTATTGGCGTCTTAGGCGAATTTTTGTATACATTTTGACATTTTCGGTTTACAACAGCCCAAGGTAAATCTGTAATAATCATTTTCGATACAAGTTCACTGTCCAATAATTTTCAAAGTGTGTGGTTGCTTGCTTCAAGCACGAAGTCAAGTTGTGTGGAAAAGCTGCACAAAATGACAGCGTACGTTTTTTCATATTAAAAAAAAAAAACATTAATTTATTGTAAATTTTGAAGTTTTTGACAAATCGTCAAGTTAATATTGGTTTGTTCAATATCCACTTTTTGGGGATATTGGGTTATAGATGTCGCAGACGGATTGTAGAATCCGCTACAATACAAATCGGCTAGCCGCATTATAAAACGGCTCGATTTTGTAAATCGGCTGGTTAACGTTTAGGCGGGTTGTAATACGGCTAAACGTTGGTCAGCCTTACTGTAACGACGTTTCGCGTTCTCCAATGCAACAAAATGACGGGTCGCCGATTTATAAAACGGCGAAAAGGGACTTTATATAAAGAAAACCTTTCCTTGTAGCTACGACAAATATAAAGTCATAACTATAAGAAAAAGGTTTAACTCGATATAAAAGGTTTTTTTTAATAAAATGTCTAACAATTCTTCCTTTATCAAACGGACAGAGTTATTCAGCGATTCATAAAGCACCTAAAATTTTCAGTCAAATTGTAAAAATTCTCTGTTCATTCTATATTTTACAATCTCCCCAATCATTTAGAAAACGACTGAATTTACAATTCGCCGCCGACATCTACAATATGGCTGATTGTCGCCCTACATTACACATAGTCAACATTCCGGCTAAACAATCTGCCTAAACGTTAATCAGCCGTTTTACAAAACAGAGCTGCTTTGTAAAGTGGCTAGCCGCTTCATATTGCGGCGGATTCTACAATACGGCTGCGACATGTACACCAAAGTTTAAGTTAAAGTTTGAGTTAAAATTAGCTTGTTTAATGTTCCACAAGAGAACCAGTAAAATAAAAAGTTTTCAGTATTTATTTTGTGTAATATCTAGTAAAATTATTAAAATTTTGCGTTATGGGTAGTATTCATTAAATTTTGAAATTTTTTCTTCTCAAAACTTTTTTTTTAATGTTTATGGCATAACAACTTAATAATACACTTGAAAAGGTTATAATTTATTACCAAATTTTAACTTCAAATTTCAAAAAAATATAGAATTTTCTTTTGCAGAGTCACACTCCGCAGCGACTACTAATGTCTCAAAAAAGGTGCGACTACTGGAAGGTTAATTCCGATTTTGTCTGTGCGAATCGGTAACGGTTGTTCGCCGCCAAATAAAAACCGATGTGGCTCGTCGCAATAAATTTTTGTTCTCCATTATGCGGTACCGATCAAAAACAGTACCGATTATAATTTACGAGTGACAGTTGTTGTTTTAACGGTGCTCGGGAATTTTTAACGGTCGGTATTGTCGAAGCGGTTTGTATTGTAGCTGATTCTACAATCCGTCTGCGACATCTATAACCCAATATCCCCAAAAAGTGAATATTGAATAAACCAAAATTAATTTGACGATTTGTCAAACAACTTCAAAATTTACAATAAATTAATGTTTTTTTTAACATGTAAAAACGTACGCTGCCATTTTGTGCAGTTTTTCCACACAATTTGGCTTCGTGCTTGAAGCAAGCAACCACACACTTTGAAAATTATTGGACAGTGAACTTGTATCGAAAATGATTATTACAGATTTACCTTGGGCTGTTGTAAACCGAAAATGTCAAAATGTATACAAAGATTTGCCTACGATGTCAATAGTCGCTGCGGAGTCTCACTCCGCAATATGCAAAAAAGGCAAAAATAATGCAGCTCTGATATTGCTCCACTAACATTCAGACAATAAATTAGGAAGGCACTGAAAACGGCCGTTCGAGAGAATGGGAAATTCGATCACAGTCGCCCTTTTCGCTGACACATACTCGTTATAAACGACACGTTTCGCCAATTTAAAATAATGCCTTTGAATCAGGCTCAAGCTGAAGAACAGCCTGCAACGCGCGACCACGCTCGGGTCGCCTAACCTTAAATCTAGTTTTAACTGATTGACAGAAATTTTACCGGCCATTTCGGCAGAGTGTGCGAAATAATCGCCCAGGGCGGAAAATGCCCCTCCGAGCGTCGACAGCCAGGACAGGGTGTGCTCCAATTCGCAGCGTTCCTTCACTAAATGTTCCATTCTGCAATTCCTAAAAGAAGAAAATCAGTTTCGGGACTAATCAAATTGAGAAATTACCAATTATAATCGATGAGTTCGCTCCTGGCAGGAATTAAAACAAATCTAACTTAATGTTGATAATGAGAAATGAAGTTTTCGCGATACACTCCGCTTAAATGCAACTCCCGGATGATGTAATGCAGTTGAATACCATCGATATGGAGAAGAATAATTTTCTTCTGCTTCTTAAAATCGGTTTTGATTAAATCGGTTGCAATTACAACGAAAGTTGAATAGTTGGATCCGTTTTGAAAAATTTCCAGATGAATTTCATCCATGTTTGAGGTTAGATTCCTGTAAAAACCTCCACAAACAACTCGATTGGATCCATTAATAAATTTCGTAGGCAAAGTCGGTTAATTTTCGATTAATTATCACAATTTTTTAATTATAAATGTAATAAACATTACAACCTGACATTTGGTAAATATAACCTAAAAAATCTGTGATGTATGTTAATCACAGATACTTATGGCGGTTTACGGCCAAATTCAACTTTATTCTCTTATGGGGGTTCTAATGTAACGTATAGGCAAAATAACTCCCTTATTTTAACAAGCTGTCTCAAACTGATTCACAAATTAATCAAACAACTTGACGGGTTTCTTGCCCATTCACTAAATTCGTCAATCACAATGTCAACATTAAAAATTGGATTTACAAGCAGATTTGCGCGAGCGTGATTTCGAATTTTTGTCAACAAAAATAGCATAGGGAAAAATATTTCAGTTAATTTATATAAAATACCAAATAAACGAAATAAACATCAAAGTCAAAATATGAAGAAAAAAAATTAAGGATTACACATTGCTTACAGAAAATAACGAAAACTCAAACAAAAATGTCAACTAATATTTACATTTATTTCACTAATTTTAATTTCTCATAAGAAAATGGGATTTTAAAAAACATAAAATATCCACTGAACGGTGGCTAAGTCTTGTTCTTATTTTGGACACAATATTGCCTGAAATTGAGAATACTCGTTCGCTAGCTACTGAGCTTGGTTTTATAGTTTTCAGGGCATCAAATAACAAATCTAAGTTTTTGATTCGTTTTTATTCGTTGCCTCAAATAATAAAAATTCAGCTTTCAGTGTCTTTGGATTTGTAAGTTTTTTTTTCTTCGAAATTGACACTTTATCGACTTAGGTCCGGACAAATTCTCATCGTAATTTAATTCTCTACAATTCGCGTATTCACATCATTAGATTGCTTCATTAGTTTCAATTTTACAAGCAAGAAACTTAAAAAAACGCGATTTTTTGTTGAAAATTGTTCAAAACAAATTAAAAGTTATGATTCTCGTGTTGAAAATTATGCAGAATTAATCTACTAACTGTCTTCGACAAAAGCACACAGTATTTATGTTAAATAATGACATTTATTTTGCTCTGTTGCCCAAGGACGAAGCAGTTGTTCACTCGGGCGCATTCGGTTAAAATCCCGATGACGTCATAAAACTTGAACGCCAATATGACGGGTTTCTTTCCCATTCGCTTCATTTTGAAGAACATTTTTTGGTAAATTGAGTTATTGGTGGAAAAACGCTGCACGACACATGCCGAATGCCCATACTAGAAGGAAGTTTCAAATTTCGCCACAATAAGTTTGTAGATGGCATTTTGCTTTATTAAAAATGTGATTTAATAATAAAAAAAGTTTTGTTTTTACATGTTTTTAGCGTTTTTTGTGCGCACTCTTCAATTGTTTAAGTCGAAAGGAACATCGAGAACGAGATTCGAAAGGTGTAAAATTAGGTGTTGTTTCGGATTTATTCAGATTTTTCAATTTTTTTTTCAATTTTTTTTTAAATTTATTTTTTGAAATTGACACGTTATCGACTTAGGTCCGGTCAAATTCTTCTCGTAATTTAATTCTCTACAATTCGTCTATTGACATAATTAACCCGTAACCGGTGAGGTGGAGTCAGGGAGACTCCTGGAAATTTTAAAACCGTCATTACTTTCGATTTGTTTATTTGTCGCCCGTGACCTTTTATATACCTTCCTCAAAGTGCGTTTTATTTATTGTGCTACAGTCGACAGAGTGCCGTTCTGAGTGTAAAACCCTTTTTTTACAAGTCGGAGTCTCTGAGACTCCACCTCACCAATTATGAAAGTTTTTTAGTTGATAATCTGCTATAAATTTGTTACTAGTTACAATAATGGGGTAACTTCATTATCAATAATAATAATAAAATATGCAGGAAATGTCTGCAAAGATACGAATAATGTCCTATTCCTTATATGCTATTTTGTTTTTTACTTTCTATAATTTATAGTTGTTTATTTTATGTTCACACTTTTTAGGAATTATTGTTTATTTGTATTGTTATGTTTTTATATATAATTTAATTTAGAAAGAGATTATTCAAGAAGTATTATTATACCAATAAGTTTTTTAATTTTTATTTTTTAAATTTTTATTAATTTTTCATTTTTTTCGTAATTTTTTAGTATTGCTATATTTTTTTAGTATTTCACTTTATTTTCATTACATTATAATTGATAACTTATCATTTTCTTAGAAGTTAGGTAAAACAACTAATGCGCCGTTACCCAAGTTTACACCATGCCAGAATTTTTATCAATAGATACTGTTTGGACCAAATGTTTTTGTCTTCTATTGCACTCAATGGCAAATCGAGATGTTAAAGTAGAAGAACTAAAATATAGTGGACTGTATATAAATATTCGAAAATAAAAGGTTACTCAATGAACTTTCGACTGCACTCAATGGCAGAAAATTATGCAATATTTATTATTCTAACAAAAACTAAACATATCACTTTGGATACAAAAAAAAGATAAGAAAGTGACTTGATAATATAAAAAGTCGTTAACAGATACATTTGTCTATTTCTTTGTAATAATTATTCATCAACATTCTTTTATTTCACAATGATATAGTACTTTCCAAAGAACAAAATAGTTTTTATTCAGTGAATTAAATACCAAAGGTCTACCAGAATTTAATTAACTTGCACCATTTTGTATTTTTTTTTTCTGCAAACTACAAAACTATTTTTGAGGATGAAATTAAATTTTTACTATAAATTTATAATGTCTTTTATTCCTAAAATGTACCAAATTTGGTTCAATACACGATTTCGACTTTCAATATTTGAGATTAAAAAAGGAGCCTGTGTGACTCCATCCAGCTCACCCGTTATGTGACAAAAGTTCCACCTCACCAGTTACGGGTTAAAGCTTATTATGTTAAAACTTATCTCCAAACATAGTTTGGAAAGAAGGTGTAATAATGATTTGTATTTTTTTTAGAGATGTTACAAAAAGGTGACAATTTTCATATCAAATTTAAATTAAATTGTTAAATTTAATAAAAATAATGCATATTAAATATAGTTGTGTTTTATTGTAGAGAAAGAGCGCAGTTCCAATATATAAATTTAGATTCTAACATAAAATAATGTTTTTCAATAATTCAACTATAAAAACTCACCGTCTCTAAGACGGGCGCTACATTGTTTCCAAAGTTATAATTTTGTTTCGGAAAAGCGGTCTTACCAAAAATAATAGAGAACCACATAAAAATATTGAAGAAATAAAATATTAAAGTATATTATTTTTGTCTTACCGCCGCACGTCCCACCTCTCTTTTGTAAATAACAGAGCCCGGCGGACTGTCGGTGTATGCGATTGTCAAAGAAAAATTCATTTTTCCATTTCGGCCGTTATTATCTGACAACATTCAAAAATAAATAAAGTTTTGTCATTAAGAAATCGGTGTCAACCGGTGTCACCGTTGGGCCGATTTTTTGTAATTTTTTTAATAACAATATAAAATACAGTATCTTTTTTACTAAAACAAAAATTAAAAAACTAAAACGTTGGCGCAAATTCAAACAATATTTTAAGACATATACACTTTAGAATTTGAAAATCGGTTGCACCGTTTCTTCAGAAATCGCTCAATACTTTTCCGATATTTGAATCTCTCTCGCACACTTGGTCGTCTCACTAACGAACAACTTGAACGCAAATTTGACCGGTTTCTTTCCGATTCGCTTCATTTTTATAGAACCCATTCAATAAGGGCGAGAATCGCTTACTTGAACGGACACTGACGTCATATCATATCATTATGTATGTTTGGTTGTAAATGTTAAGATTATTATTATTGTTTTATAATTACTATTATTAAAAATGAATAGATTTAATTAATTAGCAGTTACTATTTAAATTGAAGTTATTAAACCCCATGAAATGGATAGTATTTTCAGTTCCGACCTAACCTCGCTTTTATGGTTAATTGTGGGGAAAATCCAACAAAATTGGTTAAGATGACCGACAATCATTTTATGTACATCCACCAGTTGCCCCACACAGAACGGAAAGAATTGTGTCGAATCCTCGACCAAAACGACAAATGGGAAACATATGCAATACGATGTAGCGACCATCCAGGTGAGAACTCACAAAACACAAAATCGAGAATTGAATGAATTTTTCTAGTTGCTTCGGTGCGAAATTTTGAGGGGGAACTCCCCGACCGAGAAGCTGTTGACGTTGTGGAGCCACCAGAACCACACGGTGCTCGAGCTGTTCTTTTTGCACTATCAGGCCATGACCGTGATAAAATCGTTCGTCGACCCCAAGTACCACCGATACACCGATACTCACGGGAAGCACAACATAAACAATTTGATTAGGAATCTGGCGAATAAGAACCAAGAGCACAAGTCGGTTCATATCCCGCCGGAGAATTTCAGAAATCTCCTTCGCCTTTGGTACGTTGTGAATTTGTTGTTGACTTTTTGCTTGTTCGTATTTTTGAGTTGTCTGGCAAATTATGTTGAATCTGTGATTTATTCAGATTTTAAAATTTTTTATTAGAAAAATTGTAGTTTTGACTTATTCAAATTTTAGACTTTATTTTGTTATTTATTAGAAAAATTGAATTTGTGATTTGCTTTAACTATTTTTTTCTTATTAGAGATATTGAAATATTTTGGATTTATTCAGATTTCTTATATTTAATTTATTCAAATATTTTATTTATTAGAAAAATTGTTTATCTTTCACTTATTCAAATTTTAGACTTCATTTGCTCACATTTTTTATTTATTTATTCAAAATTTTTAAATTCACTTTATTCAAATTTTGAACTTTATTTATTCTAATTTTCGATTTATTAGAAAAATTAGGTGTTGTTTCGGATTTATCCCGATTTTTCAATTTTATTTGATGAATTCGTGATGGGAGTATTATATGGTGTGCTACAAACTAAACCTTATTTCGTTCAAGTTTGCGCATATGACGTCAGACAGCGAACATTAATCAGTGGGGGGCGAAGCAAAGAAATTTGAACGGTCGTTCCAAATAAAAATTTGAATTCTTTCTTTCGAAACATAATAATTTAAAAAACATAAATGTAATGTAACATTATGTTCTAAAACAAGGATTCCCATCCTTTTTAGGACTATCGTCCCCTTTAATTTAAAATGTTTTGGATTAAAATTTCATAGGTTCAAATTGTTTATAGTCCAGTCATTTTAGATTCATTTTCTAAAAAATTCCAAGTGAAGGTTTTCCTTCGCGATTTTCTTTGCATCGCTATAAGAAACACTGTGTAAAAAGTCCGTTGAAAAATCGTGTCCGCCAAATAAATTATTTAAGGTCGAAGGCTGCGAAAATCAGTTTTTCTCAATTATCGCGTGAAATATTGGTTTTACGTGAATTTTTATCGACTTAGGTCCGATAAAAAAAAAATATTTCAATTTTGTTTCGAAAATGACACTTTATCGACTTAGGTCCGGACAAATTCTCATCGTAATTTAATTCTCTACAATTCGCGTATTCACATCATTAGATTGCTTCATTAGTTTCAATTTTACAAGCAAGAAACTTAAAAAAACGCGATTTTTTGTTGAAAATTGTTCAAAACAAATTAAAAATTATGCAAAATTAATCTAACTAACTGTCTTCGACAAAATCGTACAGTATTTATGTTAAATAATGACATTTATTTTGCTCTGTTGCCCAAGGACGAAGCAGGTGTGTTCACTCGGGCGAACTCGTCGCCCGCCCGATGACGTAATACAACTTGAAAGCCAATATGACGGGTTTCTTTCCCATTCCCTGCATTTTGAAGAATACCGTTGTACGGTACATTTTTTGGTAAATTGAGTTATTGGCAAAACAAAAAAGAAATGACCTTGTCTTATTCAAATAATCTCTTAATTAAAAGAAAACATTTGCCTAATTATGAAAAACGCGGCACGGGGGCTTTAAACAAGCTGAATTACCATTTGGTGAAATTGTTTATTTTATCAGGTCGTTGCACCATTGACTCAGTTGAAATCCAAAAATTGAAGGCCAGAAAAAATTATTTGAATCTTTGGCGGATTTTTAAAACTAGTCACTTTGATAATAGATGATCCCACAAGCAAGAATGAGTTAAAAAAATCATAACCAATTAACTGGTAAGGATTTTAGCCTGTAATTTGGTGAGGATGTAAAACATACTTCTGAAAAGTGAAATCCAAAAATTGAAAGTCAGAAAGAATTATTTGAATTTTTGGCGGATTTGTAAAATTAAATAATCATCCCATTGTATTTCCGATTCGGATTTAATCAACTGTTTTTGCCGCATTAACAATTATAATAATCAATTGTTTCGTTGCCTATTTGATTTTGGTAGTCAACTGTAATAAAAATTGCTTGTAACTTTCAGATATTTAATTCAATGGTATTGATGTATTAAGACTTTTAAATTCAGAATTCAATATTCCTTCAAAATATGTATAACTGTCCCTTTAAAAAATTGTAAATTGTTGCAAATAAATCATATTATTAAATTTGAAGTATTTAAACAAATTATAAACATAACCTAATTTTCCAGACATAAATAAACCAAGCATTGTGCCAAGTTACACCTTACGTTTTGCTAGAATTTGAAACTAAGAAAAAACACCCGATATCACTTTCTTAATGTCTAATGAAACCGTCACGTTTTTCCAAGAATTACTTGATAAAATGAAAATTACATTGAAAACTGTTTTTGCCACATTAACAATTAAAATAATCAATTGTTTCGTTGCCTACTTGATTTTTCTAGTTAATTGTAATAAAAATTGCTGGTAATTTTCAGATATTTAATTCAATGGTATTGATGTATCAAGACTTTTTAATTCAGAATTCAATATTCGTTCAAAATATGTATAACTGTCTCTTTAAAAAAATTGTAAATTGTTACAAATAAATCATATTATTAAATTTGAAGTATTTAAACAAATTATATACATAACCTAATTTTCCAGACATAAATAAACAAAACAATGTGTCAAGTTACGCCTTATGTTTTGCTCGAATTTGAAATTAAGAAAAACATCCGGTATCACTTTCTTAATGTCTAATAAAACCGTCGCGTTTTTGCAAGAATCGCTTAATAAAATGAAAACAACATTGGAAACTGTTTTTGCCGCATTAACAATTATAATAATCAATTGTTTCGTTGCCTACTTGATTTTTGTAGTTAACTGTAATAAAAATTGCTGGTAATTTTCAGATATTTAATTCAATGGTATTGATGTATCAAGACTTTTTAATTCAGAATTCAATATTCCTTCACAATATGTATAACTGTCCCTTTAAAAAAAATGTAAATTGTTGCAAATAAATCATATTATTAAATTTGAAGTATTTAAACAAATTATGAACATAATTTTACAATTTCTTTATAATGACCAAAACAGGAACTTATCATAAAACTTTGTACTGTTTTGGCTAGTTCCGCCGGATTATTTTCAGCACAGACAACAATCTTTTGCGCTTTAAAAGTTTGACATTTATTTACATAAATTTCATCAAGTAATAATGAAACATTCGATTCTCTGGATGTAAGATTTTTTGATATGTGTGATAAATAATTAAATACAACTGGCGACTGTGAAAAAATCATAAATGCAAACGTTATATAGTCTTTCGCTTAGATAATAACAAATTTAATTGAGTATCAATTAGCTCTAGTAAATTTTTATGCTTTGGAAGCGCTTCTTCTTCAATAAACTCTGTGCTTTTTTTCACAAATGTACTTACCTTACTTAGATAGTATTCAAAACAACATTCTTGTTCCATGTTTGGTGAAAGTGTTTGATGCATACTGCAGAATGACGGGAGGGATTCCAATTAGCCTTGGGGATAGCTCGCATCCATATTTGCTTTTTTCATTCATCCTTCGGAAATGCAAATGTTTTCACCGCCTTACTTTGTTTCAAAGTGCTATCGTAATTCAATTTGCACCCTGGGACTGCCTACACACCGGCTTGGCATCTAAAAAATATTACAAGGAAATATTATTATTATTTATTATGCACAGATAATAATTGTCTTTGGCAAACATTTTGTTGAAGACTTACACAACAATTTGAATTGATTAATATTTTTGTACGTTCTCGTGAAGTTGAGTATTAAGCGTTTAAGTTAATAATTTTTTTTAAAATAGAAAATTAATAATTTTTTAGAATTACGTCAATTAAAATTGTAGAAGAGATGCTGTAGTTTACATTGGCAAAAACAAAATTCAGAAATATTGAAAAATAAAGGCTGTAAGTAGAACAAATCCAGAAATACCTTAAAATCGACAACGGTCGGCTTCCCTTTCCGTAAGCGATTTTGACCGAACAAGTTTTCGCCGCACATGTGCTTTAAAATCACAACTTTAAACGCGATATAGACTGGCTTCTTGCCCCCATGTTACATGCGGGACATTAGTGTGACGTAGGCGCGGCCATTTTATTGTCATAGGTCAAGGTGCGTTATCAAAACAAATTTAGTTTAACACGTGAAATTTGCGAAATAGTGATATATTTTAAGGGGAAAAAACACCAAAAACGGTAAGAATTCACTAAATGTGGTCCATAGAAGCGTTCATTCATGAAAAATGAGTAATCATAACTGAAATATGGGTGTTATTCTAACTAAATGTAACATAACCTCATAATTGCCGCTTGTTGTAAATTTCTGATCAAAGTCGTATTACATAGATATTTGTTTCAGTAAATTTAAACGACCTAAGTTATTACTACTGGCTTGTGCCTTACCTAATCAAAGTTTCTGTGAATTTAAATGTGTAAGGCTATAGGTACTATGCATATGATGCTGTGTGTGAGTGAGTGTGAGGGGCCAAGTGATTTGCCACCACATGGCTGCTCTCTGCATCTATGCGTACCGCAACGTAAGTGTGACTCGTTGACTGTAATGTTTACAAGCCGGAACCCAGCACATAACCGTAATGGATTGGGTCGTTTAAATTTACTGAAACAAACATTAAAACAAAGCTTTTCAAATTTTGAATTTTGAATTTGAATTTTGGTATTCTTAGGTTAATCAGTATCGAAATCAACTTGGGTTAAATGTTGATGGAAGTCATGCCCCCCAATCTGTTGAAACATTTGATGAATTTAATATTGACGCTGATCTTATTGAAAATATTAAAAAATGTGGATATGTTTAACCAACTATAATACAACAAGCATTACCAGTAATGTTAGAGGTATTACAATTAAATTAAATTAGGAATATGGTTGCAACTTAAGAATGTTGACATCTGTATAAAAATATTTGTTGCTAAATCACTTATGCTTTCAAACTCTGTTTAACTAGAGATAGAAATAATTTAATTAATATTTGATGTGATTCCTAATCTGTAGTGAATGTAAATTGTATTCATTATACTATTGCAGGGGCGACAAATATTGGCTTGTGCGGTCACAGGATCTGGTAATTAAGCTGCTTTTTTGTTACCAATTATCAGTGATTTAATAGGACCAAAGAAAGAAGGATTTAGAGCTGTTATCATATGTCCTACATGAGCATTAGCAAAACAAACACAGGAAATCGTGAATTTTCAGTGCACATTGTAAGCAACATTAATAGAGCTATTAATCGGTATGGTCTGAAAAGCTCGAAAAAAATTTGGTAAGAGTTTTAATTACTAAACAAAAATTTTGAATCTAATTATTTTATTTTATGTAGCTATTCTAGTGACTGCTCCAAAAAAGATTGTGTTTTTTTTTTGGTTGAATCAAGACTCTGCAACAGCCATCTCTTTAGTCGAGTAAGTATTCTTTCATTTTTTAGTCAGTTTTGAATAATTGCACTCAAGTGTTTAAAAAGTTTTAATATAGCACATTAGAAAATCTTTTTTCTTTTACGTCTCATTTTAATTCTAGTGGTTATAGATTTCTTGAAGAGTAAGGACGTGCTGTTCGAGCTCTGACAAGTATTTAGTGTAACGCGCCACGTGCAAGGCTAATAATAAGCCAAGTGTTTCCCTTTGTGTTTTTTTTTCTTTTTTACTCCTTTTTTTTTTGTTGTGATTACGCGCGAACTGATAGCTGATAGGTGATAATTAAAACAAATATGCTCCCCTCGGGGAATTTTATCGGTTTTGATAGCAATGGTCAACCGATTCACCAACAAGTCAATATTATACAGGGTGCCCCATCAACAAGTAGCCTAAGTTCGCAAATAAATGTGCCCATAACTGAACCAAATTTGACACAATCTTATCCTACATCAAATACTCAAACACCGCAAGTGCAAATGAATTCCAGCCAATCAAAGCAGTCGCCTATGTCCCTAAGCCAACCAAATCAGGTGCAACAGAAACAGACAAAACGAAAACAACCAGTCATGAGAATGTTATCTAGTAGTGGTGATGAGCCCGACGACGTTAATAACGAGAATCCCTGGCAGCAAGTAGCGAGAAATACTAAACGAAAAAAAGTGACCACCGACAGTATTATCATAAATACAAGCAATAAATTTAGTGCGCTGTCAAATATTGAACCAGAACCCCGTGCTGACAAAGGCATAAGCGGGGAGAAAGCAGTAAAACCTCCACCAATTTTCGTACATGGTGTTAAAGATTATGCAGGCATGATTGTCAAGATAAGTGAAGTACTCCAAGCAGAGCACTATGTTACCAAAACCCTAGCAGATAATAGTATAAGGATTAACACCACTACTCCAGAGGCCTACAGAACTCTTGCAAAATTTATGAGAGAGGAAAAAATTATACATCACACCTACCAACTTAAAGAGGAAAGAGCCTATAGAGTAGTCATCAAACACTTACACCACAGCATAGACACAAAGGACATTATAGAAGAACTGCAAACCAAGAACCATCAAGTTAGAAACATAATTAATATAAGAGATAGGAAAACCAAGCTACCATTAAACATGTTCTTCGTGGATCTAGAGCCGGCCAACAACAACAAGGAAGTGTATCAATTAAAAGGTCTGCAAAACAGAATCGTAGTGATAGAGCCACCGAGAAGAGACAAAAATATTGCTCAGTGTATGCGATGCCAAATGTACGGACACACAAAGTCCTATTGCAACCGACCGTATCTATGTGTAAAATGTGGAGAACCACATGATACCAAAGTCTGCAAGAAAAGCAGAGAAACTGCAGCTACATGTGCGCTATGTGGAGGCCCACACCCTGCTAACTACAGAGGATGTGAGTACTATCTCAGCTTTTATAAAAACAGCAGTGTTAAGTCAAACACGCAGCAACCGCAAACAATTCCGCAAACGCAAAATGCTATTCAGCCAAACCAAACAGTAACTGCACACCCCTCATATACATATGCAAATGCAGTAAAGAACAATGAAAATCATCCAATAAAAAATGATGAAAGTATCAGCAACGTGTTAATTAAATTCCTTGAGGAGTTTAAAGGCATGTTTAATCAAATTATACAACAAAATAGCATGGTTCTTAACATGCTAACCATGTTAATATCCAAACAAAAGTAATGGCTAAGTTTCTCAGGATAGCACAATGGAATGCCAACGGAATGATTCAACATAGAGATGAAATAAATTTATTCCTTCATCTTAACTTAATAGATATCCTATTAATTAGCGAAACACACTTTACAAATAGATCCTATTTTAAAATACCCTACTATACTCTGTATCATACTAACCATCCAGATAATGCTGCCCACGCCGGTACAGCCATATTAATAAAAACAACGATCAACCACTACGTATTATCAGAGTATAAAAAAGATCATCTTCAAGCTACCTCAGTCAAAGTTAAAACAAT
Organism: Dascillus cervinus; assembly: GCA_949768715.1. Lineage (NCBI taxonomy): Eukaryota > Metazoa > Arthropoda > Insecta > Coleoptera > Dascillidae > Dascillus > Dascillus cervinus. Next base: position 29,275,218 of record OX458322.1, read on the forward strand.
GCCATATGATCTAACAGTATCTGCAGTGTATTGTCCACCTCGGCACAACCTAAAAAAGGAAGACTTTCAAGATTTCTTCCAGACACTTGGACCAAAGTTCATAGCTGGGGGGGACTACAACAGCAAACATACACTGTGGGGCTCCAGAATCATTACAACCAAAGGCAGAGAACTATCGAACCTTCTGCACGATAGAAACTACTTTTTCTTATCAACAGGCACTCCGACTTATTGGCCGAGTGACCCGAACAAACTCCCCGATCTATTGGATTTTTTCGTGGTGCACGGAATTATGACAACCTACACTGATATAGTCCCCAGCTATGACCTATCTTCGGATCACACGCCGGTCATTGCAACTATTAGCACATCTGTAATAAATTTTAAGAAGCCTCTCAAACTGCATAACTCAAAAACAAACTGGGAAATATTCAGAACTGAAATTAATAGCAATATAAAACTTAATATTAGCCTCAAGACTACTGAAGAAGTAGGCAAAGCAGCAAACGCATTAGTTAAAATTATGCAGGAGGCTGCCAAGCAAGCTACCCCTAACGTAGAAGCTCATGCACAAAAATTCAACATTCCGGTTGAAATAAAAAAACTTGTTGGAGAAAAAAGAAGAGCAAGAGCGAAGTGGCACCGTACACACATCCCAAGTGATAAAACAACCTATAATCGATTAAGCAATACCCTTAAAACAAAGCTGAAAAATATGAGGGATATTAATTTTTCACAATACATCACAACCCTTAACCGTCGTGACAACTCCATCTGGAGACCAATCAAAGGACTTCGTAAACCTGTAACAGTTTCTCCTCCATTACGAATAGAAGCAAATACATCCTCATGGGCTAGAAGTAGCCGAGAAAAGGCAGACCTATTTGCGCAACATCTAGCTAAAGTATTTACTCCTTTCAACGATAACCCACAACAAAATACACAAGCTACCCACGGCAACAATAATGTGGATATGGAGTCAATAACAAGTATTAAATTGGTAAGCCCCGGTGAAATCAAGGGAAAAATTACCGCTTTAAGCAACTGGAAAGCACCAGGAATTGACATGATAACAGCAAAAATGTTGAAAGAACTTCCAAGGAAAGGGTTAGTGATGCTAACATACATATTCAATGCCATTATAAGATTACGATATTGGCCTAAGTGTCTTAAGATATCTGAAATAATACTCATACCAAAGCCCGGAAAGCAATTAACTGATGTCTCCGCTTACAGACCAATAAGCTTATTGTCCTCCATCTCAAAATTATTTGAGAGATTAATTCTACAACGCATACACCCTTTACTCAATGTCATTCCTGATCACCAATTTGGGTTTCGACATGAGCACTCTACAACACAACAATGCCACAGAATAGTACATGCAATTAATGAAGCCTTGGAAGAAAAAAAGTACTGTGCGGCGGTTTTCCTAGATGTGAGTCAAGCCTTTGATAAGGTCTGGCACAGTGGCCTTTTACATAAAATTAAACAATCACTACCAGATCCCTACTACTACCTTTTAAAATCATACCTAACAGATAGGTATTTCAGAACTAAGGTTAACGATGAAGTTTCCCAGCTCCGGCCTATTAAATCCGGAGTCCCTCAAGGCAGTGTCTTAGGGCCAATCTTGTATCTGTTGTACACATCAGATCTTCCCACATCAGACTCCACTATAACTGGCACGTTTGCAGACGATACCGCCATCTTAGCCGTCCATGAAGATCCTGTAATAGCGTCAGCAAACCTACAGGACCACCTCTTTCAAATAGAAGAATGGCTTATAAGATGGAAAATAAAAATCAACGAAAGCAAGTCGCAGCATATTACCTTCACTTTAAACAAAGGTAAATGTCCTCCAGTGTACATTAACAACACAGAGATACCACTTGCAACCAGTGTTAGATACTTGGGTTTCCACCTTGACACTAAACTCAATTGGAGGGAACATCTAAGCAAAAAGAGGAAGCAGATAGATCTAAAAATGAGAGAACTGAATTGGTTGATCGGGAGAAACTCACGAATGTCATTAGAAAACAAAATTTTAATTTACAAAACAGTGATTATCCCAATCTGGACATATGGCATCGAGCTGTGGGGTTGCGCAAGTAAGTCCAGCATAGCCATTATCCAACGTGCGCAATCGAAAACCCTAAGATCAATAGCTAACGCTCCATGGTATGTAACCAACTGGACATTACATCAAGACCTCGGCATCTCAACAGTCCAAGAGTTAATACAAAAGAGAAGCCAAAAGCATCACCAGAAATTAGAAACTCACATCAATACCATCTTACGGCCACTAATAGACGTAAGAAATCACAGAAGACTGAGAAGACGTTGGCCAGCAGATCTCTTATGAGGGGTGTTGTAGAGGTCTTTCCAATGGGGAAGCCTCATCCGGACACATTCAGCCAAACAGCTCATAGAACAAAACTTCTGATTGCTGTGTATAATAATAAAAAAAAAAAAAAAAAAAAAAAAATTTTAATTCTGATCTTTTTTTATCTTTTTGTATGTCAAAGCAAATGAAGTGAAACTTCGATAACTCCAGGTTTTCTTTACTTCTATAAAATTTTCCTTATTTTCTCCAGATAACTTTTTAAACACCTTATCAAGCACATTTTTATCATATTTTAAAAAATGTCTTAAAATCAGCTCAAACCAATAATCTAATGTTAAGCTAGAATTGCATTTATAATTCAAATTCTGATAAGAAACAAAAAATCACACTTTTCGGTACTGTGTATAGTAAAAGCATTATTAGATCTGGCTTTTTTTTTGTTCTGCATGTATTCAATATAATAACAGTTTAATAATATACAAATAATGTTTCGCTGGGGTTTCTGTATTTTGAAGTTTTCCTAACTCAAAACTGTTAGACAGACGGTCCCTTAATTCGACTCTATTCATTTAAGTTTACTATCTTAATTTTATGATTGACTGAATAATTTGTTAATATTTTGATAGGGTACAATGGTGGGTCATAGATGGAAGCTGACAAATTATTTGAATTATTAATGAAATTAGAGCGAGACGATTTAACAATGAGTGGGCATTTATGATCATATGAAGGACGCAATGAAGAATAAAGAATTGTAAAATTTTATGTTCCAGTTATTCAGATTGATTTAATTAGTTTGTTAATTTTTTTTCAGGTTCAGGTAAATCCTATACGATGATGGGCACGCAGGACAAAAAGGGCACAATACCAAGACTCTGCGATATATTATTTGATCTCATTGCAAAGCAAAAAAGTTACAAACTTACATACAAGGTGGAAGTTAACTACATGGAAATATACAATGAGAAGGTAAAAATTGAATTTTCATCTTGCAGGAAGTAACGTCTTGAAATTTGCCAAAAAGAAGTGAGATCTGCCAGTAATGCGTTGGAACCTGCCTGCGGTCACAAATGGGCTTCAAATTATAAGAGGCGGCAAAAGGATATTTTCAAAACCAAGATTCATCCCAAGCTTGAAAAAATGATTAACTTGTAAGTATTTTAGTATGTAGTATATTCATAGTAGTATTCCTTGAATTTTATAATTTGTAATTTTAAATTAGTGATGCATTAGTAGTGCATTTTAGCATGCAGTAGTATTCCTTGACGTTTATAAATTAAATCATGACAAATATAATTAAGGTTTCCAAATCTCATTTTCTATTCACCAAGAACTGATTCCTGGTATAATTAAGATGCTAATAATAATGCACAAGCAAAAACTTTTATGAAAATTATTTTATTGATTGCAAGTGGAAATTTTTACATTTACCAAAAATAGCGCTTTCTACAACTCGATTTAATTTCCAGCTAGCTCCATTCAGTCTTGATTAAATAAAAACAAAACTGGTTAGATAGAAATATTATTTCATATTAATACACTGCATATTAGTTCTTAAAAGTATGCAACTATTCAGAAGAAAACAATTTTTGCAGTTGTTATTTCAAATTTTCTTTTTAAATTTGAGTTTTTGAAGATGTCTGATCGTGGTTCATTTAAAATTTGAACTATTTGAAACTGATTTGAGAGGGCGCTTACAATTTGAAGTATAAAAACAGCGCTCTATAGATGTAGCCATGTTAGATCAGAATTCGAATGGTTTTGTCAAATGCTTGTAACATTTCAAGTCAAAGTTTTTCAAAAGTTTCTCGGTATTTTTAAAGAAAACTCGAAGTTTCAACAGTTTTCTAGAAATTTCATCTTTTTAAAAAAGTTTAAATTTCAACATTTTTCTAGAAATGTCAAGTTTTTTCAAAAGGTGAAATTTCAAGATAAATGTTGAAATTTCAAGTTTTTCGAAACTCGGATTTTTTTCATAAACACATCCGAAAGGTTTCAAAATAAAATCTTTATGTAGGCAAAAGAATCAATCACCTTTGGAAGACCATTTTCAACTTTTAAAAAAAAACTCGAAATTTCAACAGCTTTCTTGAAATTTCACCTTTTTAAAAAAGTTGAAATTTCAACATTTTTTTAGAAATGTCAAGTTTTTAAAACAACTTGAAATTTCAACATTTTTCTAGAAATTTCACCTTTTTAAAAAAGTTGAAATTTCAACATTTTTCGAAACTCGGATTTTTTTTCATAAACACATCCGGAAGGTTTCAAAATAAAATCTTTATGTAGGCAAAAGAACCACCTTTGGAAGACCAATTTCAACTTTTTTAAAAAAAAATTGAAATTCCGAGTTTTTTAAAAGGGGGAAATTTCAAGAAAAATGTTGAAATTTCAAGTTTTTCGAAACTCTGATTTTTTTTTCGTAAACACATTTGAAAGGTTTCAAAATAAAATCGCCATGTAGGCAAAAGAACCACCTTTGGAAGACCAATTTCAACTTTAAAAAAAAAATTGAAATTTCTAGTTTTTTAAAAAGGAGAAATTTCAAGAAAAGTGGTGAAATTTCAAGTTTTTCGAAACTCGTATTTTTTTCCGCAAACATAAATTGAAATTTCGAGTTTTTGAAAAGAGAAATTTCAAGTTTTTTAAATAAATTTCAAGCGTTTTAAAAATCGTGAAATTACAAGTTTTTTCAAAGAAGGTGAAATTTTAACTTTTTTCAAAAAAATGCGGAAATTTCAACTTTTTTTGAAAAAGGTGAAATTTCAAGAAGAATGTTGAAACTACCTTGAAGAATCTGGTCCTAATAAAATGATCGAGCTGGTCCGTTCGAATAGAATTGATCTGACGAGTAGGGGCTAATATTTTACATTAACCTGCAAGATCTGCTTCCAAAGAAATTGCTAATCTGATAATGTAGGCAACACTGCTTTACATTTTATTATCCTTAATGAAAAGATAAGAACTAAAAATATTTTTCACTAATAAATACGACAAAACAATTTTGTCGTTGATAGATTTGATATAGAAACAGTAAACTCTAAATTTTCTACAAATAAAAATTGATAGTAACTGCATTACTCAGCATCTGCTTCTGCAGGAAATTATGAAACATTGGAATCACAATGTACAAATAAAGAATATATTGATGGCTTTTTGCCAAACTATCGGAAGCCATAAAACCTAAAAATTTACAGCAGCAGATAACTTGCAATGTTATAACGGATACTTAAATAGACTATGTGAACTTACGATATAAATAAAAACTGTTTTCTCAATAATCAATTATTAAACAACTTAGGATACTTTGGCAAGCGATTCTAATTGGTTTGCTGTTTAACAAAGTCAGAAAACTTAATTTTCAGCAAAAGTCACTTGTGATACTTTGGCGAAAAGTCATTGATATACCGAGAAGAAGTTGGAAAATTATTGGTTTTTAAACAGTATAAGTTTAGAGTATTTCTGCCTAATTCGATCTTTTGCTTGATTTAAAGAAACATTTTTTAGTGAAATAAAATTTTAAAATTAAATTTAGTAGTTGTAGCAAATGAGTATTAATAGGATCCTGATCTAAAATGTGTGAAGCAATATCTGGAAAAATTTTGTTAACATCAATTTGATTTTTAACCGAATAATTTTTTTTTTTTATTTATTAGAGAAATTGTTTATCTTTTACTTATTCAAAATTTAGACTTCATTTGTTCACATTTTTTATTTATTTATTCAAACATTTTAAATTCACTTTTCAAATTTTGAACTTTATTTATTCTCATTTTCGATTTATTAGAAAAATTAGGTGTTGTTTCGGATTTATTCAGATTTTTAAAATTTTTTTATTCAAATTTTTTTATTAGAAAAAATCGTCGTGGGAGTATTATATGGTGTGCTACAAACTAAACCTTATTTCGTTGAAGTTTGCGCATATGACGTCAGACACGGAACAAATATCATTGATGATCCAATTGGGTGAAGCAAGGAAATTTGAACGATCGTTCGAAATAAAAATTTGAATTCTTTGTTTCGAAACATAATAATTTAAAAACCATAAATGTAATGAAACATTATGTTCTAGAACAAGGATTCCCATCCTCTTTAGTTTAAAATGTTTTGGATTAAAATTTCATAGGTTCAAATTGTTTATAGTCCAGTCATTTTAGTATTCATCTTCTAAAAAATTCCAAGTGAAGATTTTCCTACGCGATTTTCTTTGCATCGCTATAAGAAACACTGTGTAAAAAGTCCGTTGAAAAATCGTGCCGCCATAGAAATTATTGAAGGTCGAAGGCTGCGAAAATCAGTTTTTCTCAAATATCTCGTGAAATATTGGTTTTACGTGAATTTCAGTTATTACAAAATTTGTTTACTATCACATTCTCCACAAAAAGGTTCTATACAAAATGAAGGGTGGACTCTTAAGAGTCGGTTTTCCTAGGTAAAAAAAAAGATGGTTGCATTATGCAAATACAAATAGAAAGTTGTACAGTGTAAATCGTACTTTTGACGTCACTGAAACCTTATCTGTAGCAGTATTTAACAAAAACTGAACATTGTGATGTTGCTGAAATATCGGTGCTAGAATCAAAAGCCAAACTAAATAATGTTCAATTTTTCAGATCTTCTATGATGCGATCAAAAAGATGTTTGGCTATATCTTCAATTCGTCTAACGAATCAGAGAATCAGAGAGCTGCAGCCACTGACATTACATTTTGTTCCTGTTGCAATGATTTCTCGAAAAAAGTGAACTTTTGACATCTTATTAAAGAGCCGGGAGGAAAAGTGTCATTAAATGATTTATGTTTTGTGGTGTAATGACGAACAATGTTATATTTTTTTAATATGTTACTTTCACTTTCAAATTAAACATGTTGCCGAAAGAAGTTTATTTGCAACAACAAAATAAGTAATCTTTTTCCCAATTGTCTTGAAACACTCTATTTTCATCACTTATTTTTCGTTTTGATTCTGAAGACGCGCCTGCCATTATGCACAAATAATGTAACATTTACTTAACTAAACACTAATCAAATTTAACGAACAAAACTAAAAACATTACCATGCTAGCGAGTGGCCGGGAACGCCTGGATTGGGGAGGTTGGGGGATTAAGTTCGTACCTACCGATGAATGTTCTCGCGCATCCTCGCTCAAGATTTTAAAATACTTAAGAAACCCTAAGTACCTTCCTAATAATAGCGTTTCGGGCCGCACAGAAAAGCTTGGCGGGACTTGACTTGACTGAGAACAAAATTTTATTTTTTTTTAAATTGAACATTGTATGTTAAATTTTAACATAAAGACGCGGTATTAAAACAAAACGAATTAAATAATATTAAATGAGCAGATTTACACAAATAATGATGCAATTTTTAAGTTGTTATGCAAGGTTAAATAACTTCAAGGCAAAAAATAAAACGAATTCCATAAAAAGTTTTTTAAATGTTCGACGTGAAATTAGGATTAGTATGCGATGATTGCTGAAACTGAAATGATTATGGTTTTTTAAAATGTGTTTTTAAACTGTTTTTAATAATATGTATTTTGTTTAAATTGTGTGACACACTTTATAATATAAAGTGTATAATTTAATAAAATTTTGTGTGGATATAAGGAAAAAATGAAAAGTGTAAGTAATAATAAAATTTAATTCTAACAGTTAATCACTGATTAGAGTGATATAATAATTATTAGAGGGATATAACAAATTTTATCCCTTTCCGGGATTAAATTGTGATTTTATCTCTGTTCTCCGACGACTGAAGTGGCATATTTAATCTCAAGGAGTGAAATAAGTTTAATTTTTGATCAGAGTGATATAATAAATTGAATCCCTCTGCTTTATGACCTTTTGTAGATCAAATTAAGTTTGTTCAGGCAATGAACTTCCACCCTCGGGATTAAATGACTAACTTTTGTCCGCATACTATTTCGCACCTCGGCTGCAAGAGTGGCACAACTCAAAATAACAAGTTTAGTGTAAATTGAAAAAGTAATCGATTTTTTTCCGTCAAAATCCACAATTTTCTTCTGTTTAAATTCGGTACAAAATTGTTTAGGTTACCATACCGGGCTTTTACTTTAACATTGAACAAAAAAAACAATTTTTGTCACTCAGTTAATGTTTTGCAATCAAGCATACTCTACACGTCAATTTACTTTAGGTTATGTGTTATTAAATTGTAATGGCCAGACGTTAATAGTTATTTAACCAACAAGTGCGTTAATGAGAGCGATTAATAATCGAGACAGTTAATATTGTTGAGATTATTAATCGCCGATTAACGCAAAAGTTGGTTACAATATTTTTCCGTTGATCGAATCTTACGAAATTGAAGGAAAATGTAATTTCTTTCCGTGACAAAAATTCTAATAGATATTCGAATCAAGCATGTCAAACATTTAAAATGAATATACAGTGCTTTCGTAAAGTAAGGAATAAAATCGATGAAACATTTTAGAAGACTTTTCACAAACAATCCTCGGACCCGTCAACTTTAATTTTTAAAACTGCATCTTTTTTAATATTCATAATTTTACGATCGTCTTTTGTTTTCGCACTATGACGTCATCGACAATTTTTTGAAATGGCACCCCGCATTTTTTTTTCACGAATTTGGATTCAGCACAGTTTTCTGGGTACAAAAATATCAAATTCGTATGATCTTGAATAGGAAAGTTTTCGAAATAATCAGTTCTAAAGTTTTAAAAATGTATGATAAAATTATGAGAGTAAACCATTAACAATATCATCAAGGAAGCGCTGGGAACAAAAGATGTTTTTGACATCAACAAAATGTATTGGGAAAACACCTGAATCCGTCACATTTTATTTTTAGTAGCGTATTTTTTAAACTAGGATTAGTACAAACTCAATGATTACAAAAAAAAATAAAGAAAACGGTTTAGCTATCTCAAAATACTAATTTTAAGTAATGATTAAATTAAAAAAACAACTAATTTTTTTTTTCCGAGTTATGTTAGAATCCACATTTTCATAAAGTATGCTCAGCTAAAATTTTTTGTTTTCAAATGATTACAACAAGCGTTGAATCTTAAGAGCCGGTTATCCTAGGTAAACACATGCAGTGCACATATTCATAAAGTGCTCAGGTCTTTTTTTTTTAACTTATGTTAGGATCTACATTTTCATAAAGGAAAAAAAATTTTCATTTTTTTGTTTTCAAATGACTACAACAAGGGTTGAATCGTAAAAGTCAGTTTTCCTAAGTAAAACCATTTTCATAAAGTGTGCTGAGGTCAATTTTTTTTAAATTTTTTTTAAATTTTTTTTCCGATTTATGTTAAAATCAGAATCCACATAAAGTGTGGTCAGGTCAAATTTTTTAAAATTTTTTTTTTCGATTTATATTAAAATCAGAATCGACATTCTCATAAAGTGTGCTGAGGTCAATTTTTTTAAAATTTTACACAGAAGGAAAACGGTTGAAATACCTAAAAAAATGTCTTAAGACGAGGTTGCATAGCGAGCGTACAAAGATAAATTTTGAAAAAACAATAGAGATAATAGGAGAAAACAGTTTCCTGTTGGAGACATGCAACTGAGATTATGAAAAACAAAGTATTGTCATAGATAATGAAAAAGTTGAGAATTAATCATTCAAACCTTCATTTTTAAAATATAATTTTTTATACACCTACCGTTTGAAACGAGCGGCAATCGATTAACATGAAATCATCGAGGCTATTTTCTGTTTATCGAAAAGATATAGTAATCACATGTTTAACACGCCGTCTTCGCGTGACCATTTGTACTGTTACCGCTAAAAACCCGACGTACACTGCTCAGGGTAGATCGGTTGTATGCGAAAAATTATAATTTAAATCGGTTTACTTTAGCTACGAATAAGTAATCAACTTCCGTAATTTGGTTGCTAGACAAATTATTATAATACAAAACGTATGCAAGCATTTCTTTTAACTAAAGCAAGAAATTCATTTAAGAGTCGGTTCGCCTAGGTGAAAGCTCAGTTACTAGGATAACTTTTCCTGCCGGAAACGATGGAACAAGAATCAGTTGAATTGCTTCAGTATTAAAGAAGCTACGGCCATTTCGTCCACTTTTAGGTCTTCATTGTTGACGCTTAATTCTCTATCTCTGGCAATCTTAGAGCAAATCGATTTTTAATTGCACCATAATGTTCCTCGCAAAAAACTACATAAGTTTTCATGTTTATACGACGCTCTAAGCAAGAAAGCAAAAAAAAGGTTTTCCTTGGGTTGGCTTTTTTATTCACTTTTAGCGTACAAAGATAAATTTCGAAAAAACAATACTAGAACTAATAGTAGAAAACAGTTTTCTGTTAGAGACATGAAAGTGAGTTATGAAAAACAAGTATTGTCAAAAATCCAATTACAATACGAAATGTCTGGAAGGATTTCTTTTAACTAGAGCAGGAAATTCATTTAAGAGTCGGTTCGCCTAGGTGAAAGCTCAGTTACTAGGATAACTTTTCCTGCCGGAAACGATGGAACAAGAATCAGTTGAATTGCTTCAGTATTAAAGAAGCTACGGCCATTTCGTCCACTTTTAGGTCTTCATTGTTGACGCTTAATTCTCTATCTCTGGCAATCTTAGAGCAAATCGATTTTTAATTGCACCATAATGTTCCTCGCAAAAAACTACATAAGTTTTCATGTTTATACGACGCTCTAAGCAAGAAAGCAAAAAAAAGGTTTTCCTTGGGTTGGCTTTTTTATTCACTTTTAGCGTACAAAGATAAATTTCGAAAAAACAATACTAGAACTAATAGTAGAAAACAGTTTTCTGTTAGAGACATGAAAGTGAGTTATGAAAAACAAGTATTGTCAAAAATCCAATTACAATACGAAATGTCTGGAAGGATTTCTTTTAACTAGAGCAGGAAATTCATTTAAGAGTCGGTTCGCCTAGGTGAAAGCTCAGTTACTAGGATAACTTTTCCTGCCGGAAACGATGGAACAAGAATCAGTTGAATTGCTTCAGTATTAAAGAAGCTACGGCCATTTCGTCCACTTTTAGGTCTTCATTGTTGACGCTTAATTCTCTATCTCTGGCAATCTTGGAGCAAATCGATTTTTAATTGCACCATAATGTTCCTCGCAAAAAACTACATAAGTTTTCATGTTTATACGACGCTCTAAGCAAGAAAGCAAAAAAAAGGTTTTCCTTGGGTTGGCTTTTTTATTCACTTTTAGCGTACAAAGATAAATTTTGAAAAAACAATACTAGAACTAATAGGAGAAAACAGTTTTCTGTTAGAGACATGAAAGTGGGTTATGAAAAACAAGTATTGTCAAAAATCCAATTACAATACGAAATGTCTGGAAGGATTTCTTTTAACTAGAGCAGGAAATTCATTTAAGAGTCGGTTCGCCTAGGTGAAAGCTCAGTTACTAGGATAACTTTTCCTGCCGGAAACGATGGAACAAGAATCAGTTGAATTGCTTCAGTATTAAAGAAGCTACGGCCATTTCGTCCACTTTTAGGTCTTCATTGTTGACGCTTAATTCTCTATCTCTGGCAATCTTGGAGCAAATCGATTTTTAATTGCACCATAATGTTCCTCGCAAAAAACTACATAAGTTTTCATGTTTATACGACGCTCTAAGCAAGAAAGCAAAAAAAAGGTTTTCCTTGGGTTGGCTTTTTTATTCACTTTTAGCGTACAAAGATAAATTTTGAAAAAACAATACTAGAACTAATAGGAGAAAACAGTTTTCTGTTAGAGACATGAAAGTGGGTTATGAAAAACAAGTATTGTCAAAAATCCAATTACAATACGAAATGTCTGGAAGGATTTCTTTTAACTAGAGCAGGAAATTCATTTAAGAGTCGGTTCGCCTAGGTGAAAGCTCAGTTACTAGGATAACTTTTCCTGCCGGAAACGATGGAACAAGAATCAGTTGAATTGCTTCAGTATTAAAGAAGCTACGGCCATTTCGTCCACTTTTAGGTCTTCATTGTTGACGCTTAATTCTCTATCTCTGGCAATCTTGGAGCAAATCGATTTTTAATTGCACCATAATGTTCCTCGCAAAAAACTACATAAGTTTTCATGTTTATACGACGCTCTAAGCAAGAAAGCAAAAAAAAGGTTTTCCTTGGGTTGGCTTTTTTATTCACTTTTAGCGTACAAAGATAAATTTTGAAAAAACAATACTAGAACTAATAGGAGAAAACAGTTTTCTGTTAGAGACATGAAAGTGGGTTATGAAAAACAAGTATTGTCAAAAATCCAATTACAATACGAAATGTCTGGAAGGATTTCTTTTAACTAGAGCAGGAAATTCATTTAAGAGTCGGTTCGCCTAGGTGAAAGCTCAGTTACTAGGATAACTTTTCCTGCCGGAAACGATGGAACAAGAATCAGTTGAATTGCTTCAGTATTAAAGAAGCTACGGCCATTTCGTCCACTTTTAGGTCTTCATTGTTGACGCTTAATTCTCTATCTCTGGCAATCTTAGAGCAAATCGATTTTTAATTGCACCATAATGTTCCTCGCAAAAACTACATAAGTTTTCATGTTTATACGACGCTCTAAGCAAGAAAGCAAAAAAAAGGTTTTCCTTGGGTTGGCTTTTTTATTCACTTTTAGCGTACAAAGATAAATTTTGAAAAAACAATACTAGAACTAATAGGAGAAAACAGTTTTCTGTTAGAGACATGAAAGTGGGTTATGAAAAACAAGTATTGTCAAAAATCCAATTACAATACGAAATGTCTGGAAGGATTTCTTTTAACTAGAGCAGGAAATTCATTTAAGAGTCGGTTCGCCTAGGTGAAAGCTCAGTTACTAGGATAACTTTTCCTGCCGGAAACGATGGAACAAGAATCAGTTGAATTGCTTCAGTATTAAAGAAGCTACGGCCATTTCGTCCACTTTTAGGTCTTCATTGTTGACGCTTAATTCTCTATCTCTGGCAATCTTAGAGCAAATCGATTTTTAATTGCACCATAATGTTCCTCGCAAAAACTACATAAGTTTTCATGTTTATACGACGCTCTAAGCAAGAAAGCAAAAAAAAGGTTTTCCTTGGGTTGGCTTTTTTATTCACTTTTAGCGTACAAAGATAAATTTTGAAAAAACAATACTAGAACTAATAGGAGAAAACAGTTTTCTGTTAGAGACATGAAAGTGGGTTATGAAAAACAAGTATTGTCAAAAATCCAATTACAATACGAAATGTCTGGAAGGATTTCTTTTAACTAGAGCAGGAAATTCATTTAAGAGTCGGTTCGCCTAGGTGAAAGCTCAGTTACTAGGATAACTTTTCCTGCCGGAAACGATGGAACAAGAATCAGTTGAATTGCTTCAGTATTAAAGAAGCTACGGCCATTTCGTCCACTTTTAGGTCTTCATTGTTGACGCTTAATTCTCTATCTCTGGCAATCTTAGAGCAAATCGATTTTTAATTGCACCATAATGTTCCTCGCAAAAAACTACATAAGTTTTCATGTTTATACGACGCTCTAAGCAAGAAAGCAAAAAAAAGGTTTTCCTTGGGTTGGCTTTTTTATTCACTTTTAGCGTACAAAGATAAATTTTGAAAAAACAATACTAGAACTAATAGGAGAAAACAGTTTTCTGTTAGAGACATGAAAGTGGGTTATGAAAAACAAGTATTGTCAAAAATCCAATTACAATACGAAATGTCTGGAAGGATTTCTTTTAACTAGAGCAGGAAATTCATTTAAGAGTCGGTTCGCCTAGGTGAAAGCTCAGTTACTAGGATAACTTTTCCTGCCGGAAACGATGGAACAAGAATCAGTTGAATTGCTTCAGTATTAAAGAAGCTACGGCCATTTCGTCCACTTTTAGGTCTTCATTGTTGACGCTTAATTCTCTATCTCTGGCAATCTTAGAGCAAATCGATTTTTAATTGCACCATAATGTTCCTCGCAAAAAACTACATAAGTTTTCATGTTTATACGACGCTCTAAGCAAGAAAGCAAAAAAAAGGTTTTCCTTGGGTTGGCTTTTTTATTCACTTTTAGCGTACAAAGATAAATTTTGAAAAAACAATACTAGAACTAATAGGAGAAAACAGTTTTCTGTTAGAGACATGAAAGTGGGTTATGAAAAACAAGTATTGTCAAAAATCCAATTACAATACGAAATGTCTGGAAGGATTTCTTTTAACTAGAGCAGGAAATTCATTTAAGAGTCGGTTCGCCTAGGTGAAAGCTTAGTTACTAGGATAACTTTTCCTGCCGGAAACGATGGAACAAGAATCAGTTGAATTGCTTCAGTATTAAAGAAGCTACGGCCATTTCGTCCACTTTTAGGTCTTCATTGTTGACGCTTAATTCTCTATCTCTGGCAATCTTAGAGCAAATCGATTTTTAATTGCACCATAATGTTCCTCGCAAAAAACTACATAAGTTTTCATGTTTATACGACGCTCTAAGCAAGAAAGCAAAAAAAAGGTTTTCCTTGGGTTGGCTTTTTTATTCACTTTTAGCGTACAAAGATAAATTTTGAAAAAACAATACTAGAACTAATAGGAGAAAACAGTTTTCTGTTAGAGACATGAAAGTGGGTTATGAAAAACAAGTATTGTCAAAAATCCAATTACAATACGAAATGTCTGGAAGGATTTCTTTTAACTAGAGCAGGAAATTCATTTAAGAGTCGGTTCGCCTAGGTGAAAGCTCAGTTACTAGGATAACTTTTCCTGCCGGAAACGATGGAACAAGAATCAGTTGAATTGCTTCAGTATTAAAGAAGCTACGGCCATTTCGTCCACTTTTAGGTCTTCATTGTTGACGCTTAATTCTCTATCTCTGGCAATCTTAGAGCAAATCGATTTTTAATTGCACCATAATGTTCCTCGCAAAAACTACATAAGTTTTCATGTTTATACGACGCTCTAAGCAAGAAAGCAAAAAAAAGGTTTTCCTTGGGTTGGCTTTTTTATTCACTTTTAGCGTACAAAGATAAATTTTGAAAAAACAATACTAGAACTAATAGGAGAAAACAGTTTTCTGTTAGAGACATGAAAGTGGGTTATGAAAAACAAGTATTGTCAAAAATCCAATTACAATACGAAATGTCTGGAAGGATTTCTTTTAACTAGAGCAGGAAATTCATTTAAGAGTCGGTTCGCCTAGGTGAAAGCTCAGTTACTAGGATAACTTTTCCTGCCGGAAACGATGGAACAAGAATCAGTTGAATTGCTTCAGTATTAAAGAAGCTACGGCCATTTCGTCCACTTTTAGGTCTTCATTGTTGACGCTTAATTCTCTATCTCTGGCAATCTTGGAGCAAATCGATTTTTAATTGCACCATAATGTTCCTCGCAAAAAACTACATAAGTTTTCATGTTTATACGACGCTCTAAGCAAGAAAGCAAAAAAAAGGTTTTCCTTGGGTTGGCTTTTTTATTCACTTTTAGCGTACAAAGATAAATTTTGAAAAAACAATACTAGAACTAATAGGAGAAAACAGTTTTCTGTTAGAGACATGAAAGTGGGTTATGAAAAACAAGTATTGTCAAAAATCCAATTACAATACGAAATGTCTGGAAGGATTTCTTTTAACTAGAGCAGGAAATTCATTTAAGAGTCGGTTCGCCTAGGTGAAAGCTCAGTTACTAGGATAACTTTTCCTGCCGGAAACGATGGAACAAGAATCAGTTGAATTGCTTCAGTATTAAAGAAGCTACGGCCATTTCGTCCACTTTTAGGTCTTCATTGTTGACGCTTAATTCTCTATCTCTGGCAATCTTGGAGCAAATCGATTTTTAATTGCACCATAATGTTCCTCGCAAAAAACTACATAAGTTTTCATGTTTATACGACGCTCTAAGCAAGAAAGCAAAAAAAAGGTTTTCCTTGGGTTGGCTTTTTTATTCACTTTTAGCGTACAAAGATAAATTTTGAAAAAACAATACTAGAACTAATAGGAGAAAACAGTTTTCTGTTAGAGACATGAAAGTGGGTTAAGAAAAACAAGTATTGTCAAAAATCCAATTACAATACGAAATGTCTGGAAGGATTTCTTTTAACTAGAGCAGGAAATTCATTTAAGAGTCGGTTCGCCTAGGTGAAAGCTCAGTTACTAGGATAACTTTTCCTGCCGGAAACGATGGAACAAGAATCAGTTGAATTGCTTCAGTATTAAAGAAGCTACGGCCATTTCGTCCACTTTTAGGTCTTCATTGTTGACGCTTAATTCTCTATCTCTGGCAATCTTAGAGCAAATCGATTTTTAATTGCACCATAATGTTCCTCGCAAAAAACTACATAAGTTTTCATGTTTATACGACGCTCTAAGCAAGAAAGCAAAAAAAAGGTTTTCCTTGGGTTGGCTTTTTTATTCACTTTTAGCGTACAAAGATAAATTTTGAAAAAACAATACTAGAACTAATAGGAGAAAACAGTTTTCTGTTAGAGACATGAAAGTGGGTTATGAAAAACAAGTATTGTCAAAAATCCAATTACAATACGAAATGTCTGGAAGGATTTCTTTTAACTAGAGCAGGAAATTCATTTAAGAGTCGGTTCGCCTAGGTGAAAGCTCAGTTACTAGGATAACTTTTCCTGCCGGAAACGATGGAACAAGAATCAGTTGAATTGCTTCAGTATTAAAGAAGCTACGGCCATTTCGTCCACTTTTAGGTCTTCATTGTTGACGCTTAATTCTCTATCTCTGGCAATCTTAGAGCAAATCGATTTTTAACTGCACCATAATGTTCCTCGCAAAAAACTACATAAGTTTTCATGTTTATACGACGCTCTAAGCAAGAAAGCAAAAAAAAGGTTTTCCTTGGGTTGGCTTTTTTATTCACTTTTAGCGTACAAAGATAAATTTTGAAAAAACAATACTAGAACTAATAGGAGAAAACAGTTTTCTGTTAGAGACATGAAAGTGGGTTATGAAAAACAAGTATTGTCAAAAATCCAATTACAATACGAAATGTCTGGAAGGATTTCTTTTAACTAGAGCAGGAAATTCATTTAAGAGTCGGTTCGCCTAGGTGAAAGCTCAGTTACTAGGATAACTTTTCCTGCCGGAAACGATGGAACAAGAATCAGTTGAATTGCTTCAGTATTAAAGAAGCTACGGCCATTTCGTCCACTTTTAGGTCTTCATTGTTGACGCTTAATTCTCTATCTCTGGCAATCTTAGAGCAAATCGATTTTTAATTGCACCATAATGTTCCTCGCAAAAAACTACATAAGTTTTCATGTTTATACGACGCTCTAAGCAAGAAAGCAAAAAAAAGGTTTTCCTTGGGTTGGCTTTTTTATTCACTTTTAGCGTACAAAGATAAATTTTGAAAAAACAATACTAGAACTAATAGGAGAAAACAGTTTTCTGTTAGAGACATGAAAGTGGGTTAAGAAAAACAAGTATTGTCAAAAATCCAATTACAATACGAAATGTCTGGAAGGATTTCTTTTAACTAGAGCAGGAAATTCATTTAAGAGTCGGTTCGCCTAGGTGAAAGCTCAGTTACTAGGATAACTTTTCCTGCCGGAAACGATGGAACAAGAATCAGTTGAATTGCTTCAGTATTAAAGAAGCTACGGCCATTTCGTCCACTTTTAGGTCTTCATTGTTGACGCTTAATTCTCTATCTCTGGCAATCTTGGAGCAAATCGATTTTTAATTGCACCATAATGTTCCTCGCAAAAAACTACATAAGTTTTCATGTTTATACGACGCTCTAAGCAAGAAAGCAAAAAAAAGGTTTTCCTTGGGTTGGCTTTTTTATTCACTTTTAGCGTACAAAGATAAATTTTGAAAAAGCAATACTAGAACTAATAGGAGAAAACAGTTTTCTGTTAGAGACATGAAAGTGGGTTATGAAAAACAAGTATTGTCAAAAATCCAATTACAATACGAAATGTCTGGAAGGATTTCTTTTAACTAGAGCAGGAAATTCATTTAAGAGTCGGTTCGCCTAGGTGAAAGCTCAGTTACTAGGATAACTTTTCCTGCCGGAAACGATGGAACAAGAATCAGTTGAATTGCTTCAGTATTAAAGAAGCTACGGCCATTTCGTCCACTTTTAGGTCTTCATTGTTGACGCTTAATTCTCTATCTCTGGCAATCTTGGAGCAAATCGATTTTTAATTGCACCATAATGTTCCTCGCAAAAAACTACATAAGTTTTCATGTTTATACGACGCTCTAAGCAAGAAAGCAAAAAAAAGGTTTTCCTTGGGTTGGCTTTTTTATTCACTTTTAGCGTACAAAGATAAATTTTGAAAAAACAATACTAGAACTAATAGGAGAAAACAGTTTTCTGTTAGAGACATGAAAGTGGGTTATGAAAAACAAGTATTGTCAAAAATCCAATTACAATACGAAATGTCTGGAAGGATTTCTTTTAACTAGAGCAGGAAATTCATTTAAGAGTCGGTTCGCCTAGGTGAAAGCTCAGTTACTAGGATAACTTTTCCTGCCGGAAACGATGGAACAAGAATCAGTTGAATTGCTTCAGTATTAAAGAAGCTACGGCCATTTCGTCCACTTTTAGGTCTTCATTGTTGACGCTTAATTCTCTATCTCTGGCAATCTTGGAGCAAATCGATTTTTAATTGCACCATAATGTTCCTCGCAAAAAACTACATAAGTTTTCATGTTTATACGACGCTCTAAGCAAGAAAGCAAAAAAAAGGTTTTCCTTGGGTTGGCTTTTTTATTCACTTTTAGCGTACAAAGATAAATTTTGAAAAAACAATACTAGAACTAATAGGAGAAAACAGTTTTCTGTTAGAGACATGAAAGTGGGTTAAGAAAAACAAGTATTGTCAAAAATCCAATTACAATACGAAATGTCTGGAAGGATTTCTTTTAACTAGAGCAGGAAATTCATTTAAGAGTCGGTTCGCCTAGGTGAAAGCTCAGTTACTAGGATAACTTTTCCTGCCGGAAACGATGGAACAAGAATCAGTTGAATTGCTTCAGTATTAAAGAAGCTACGGCCATTTCGTCCACTTTTAGGTCTTCATTGTTGACGCTTAATTCTCTATCTCTGGCAATCTTAGAGCAAATCGATTTTTAATTGCACCATAATGTTCCTCGCAAAAAACTACATAAGTTTTCATGTTTATACGACGCTCTAAGCAAGAAAGCAAAAAAAAGGTTTTCCTTGGGTTGGCTTTTTTATTCACTTTTAGCGTACAAAGATAAATTTTGAAAAAACAATACTAGAACTAATAGGAGAAAACAGTTTTCTGTTAGAGACATGAAAGTGGGTTATGAAAAACAAGTATTGTCAAAAATCCAATTACAATACGAAATGTCTGGAAGGATTTCTTTTAACTAGAGCAGGAAATTCATTTAAGAGTCGGTTCGCCTAGGTGAAAGCTCAGTTACTAGGATAACTTTTCCTGCCGGAAACGATGGAACAAGAATCAGTTGAATTGCTTCAGTATTAAAGAAGCTACGGCCATTTCGTCCACTTTTAGGTCTTCATTGTTGACGCTTAATTCTCTATCTCTGGCAATCTTAGAGCAAATCGATTTTTAACTGCACCATAATGTTCCTCGCAAAAAACTACATAAGTTTTCATGTTTATACGACGCTCTAAGCAAGAAAGCAAAAAAAAGGTTTTCCTTGGGTTGGCTTTTTTATTCACTTTTAGCGTACAAAGATAAATTTTGAAAAAACAATACTAGAACTAATAGGAGAAAACAGTTTTCTGTTAGAGACATGAAAGTGGGTTATGAAAAACAAGTATTGTCAAAAATCCAATTACAATACGAAATGTCTGGAAGGATTTCTTTTAACTAGAGCAGGAAATTCATTTAAGAGTCGGTTCGCCTAGGTGAAAGCTCAGTTACTAGGATAACTTTTCCTGCCGGAAACGATGGAACAAGAATCAGTTGAATTGCTTCAGTATTAAAGAAGCTACGGCCATT
Organism: Dascillus cervinus; assembly: GCA_949768715.1. Lineage (NCBI taxonomy): Eukaryota > Metazoa > Arthropoda > Insecta > Coleoptera > Dascillidae > Dascillus > Dascillus cervinus. Next base: position 29,295,434 of record OX458322.1, read on the forward strand.
TCGTCCACTTTTAGGTCTTCATTGTTGACGCTTAATTCTCTATCTCTGGCAATCTTAGAGCAAATCGATTTTTAATTGCACCATAATGTTCCTCGCAAAAAACTACATAAGTTTTCATGTTTATACGACGCTCTAAGCAAGAAAGCAAAAAAAAGGTTTTCCTTGGGTTGGCTTTTTTATTCACTTTTAGCGTACAAAGATAAATTTTGAAAAAACAATACTAGAACTAATAGGAGAAAACAGTTTTCTGTTAGAGACATGAAAGTGGGTTAAGAAAAACAAGTATTGTCAAAAATCCAATTACAATACGAAATGTCTGGAAGGATTTCTTTTAACTAGAGCAGGAAATTCATTTAAGAGTCGGTTCGCCTAGGTGAAAGCTCAGTTACTAGGATAACTTTTCCTGCCGGAAACGATGGAACAAGAATCAGTTGAATTGCTTCAGTATTAAAGAAGCTACGGCCATTTCGTCCACTTTTAGGTCTTCATTGTTGACGCTTAATTCTCTATCTCTGGCAATCTTGGAGCAAATCGATTTTTAATTGCACCATAATGTTCCTCGCAAAAAACTACATAAGTTTTCATGTTTATACGACGCTCTAAGCAAGAAAGCAAAAAAAAGGTTTTCCTTGGGTTGGCTTTTTTATTCACTTTTAGCGTACAAAGATAAATTTTGAAAAAACAATACTAGAACTAATAGGAGAAAACAGTTTTCTGTTAGAGACATGAAAGTGGGTTAAGAAAAACAAGTATTGTCAAAAATCCAATTACAATACGAAATGTCTGGAAGGATTTCTTTTAACTAGAGCAGGAAATTCATTTAAGAGTCGGTTCGCCTAGGTGAAAGCTCAGTTACTAGGATAACTTTTCCTGCCGGAAACGATGGAACAAGAATCAGTTGAATTGCTTCAGTATTAAAGAAGCTACGGCCATTTCGTCCACTTTTAGGTCTTCATTGTTGACGCTTAATTCTCTATCTCTGGCAATCTTAGAGCAAATCGATTTTTAATTGCACCATAATGTTCCTCGCAAAAACTACATAAGTTTTCATGTTTATACGACGCTCTAAGCAAGAAAGCAAAAAAAAGGTTTTCCTTGGGTTGGCTTTTTTATTCACTTTTAGCGTACAAAGATAAATTTTGAAAAAACAATACTAGAACTAATAGGAGAAAACAGTTTTCTGTTAGAGACATGAAAGTGGGTTATGAAAAACAAGTATTGTCAAAAATCCAATTACAATACGAAATGTCTGGAAGGATTTCTTTTAACTAGAGCAGGAAATTCATTTAAGAGTCGGTTCGCCTAGGTGAAAGCTCAGTTACTAGGATAACTTTTCCTGCCGGAAACGATGGAACAAGAATCAGTTGAATTGCTTCAGTATTAAAGAAGCTACGGCCATTTCGTCCACTTTTAGGTCTTCATTGTTGACGCTTAATTCTCTATCTCTGGCAATCTTGGAGCAAATCGATTTTTAATTGCACCATAATGTTCCTCGCAAAAAACTACATAAGTTTTCATGTTTATACGACGCTCTAAGCAAGAAAGCAAAAAAAAGGTTTTCCTTGGGTTGGCTTTTTTATTCACTTTTAGCGTACAAAGATAAATTTTGAAAAAACAATACTAGAACTAATAGGAGAAAACAGTTTTCTGTTAGAGACATGAAAGTGGGTTATGAAAAACAAGTATTGTCAAAAATCCAATTACAATACGAAATGTCTGGAAGGATTTCTTTTAACTAGAGCAGGAAATTCATTTAAGAGTCGGTTCGCCTAGGTGAAAGCTCAGTTACTAGGATAACTTTTCCTGCCGGAAACGATGGAACAAGAATCAGTTGAATTGCTTCAGTATTAAAGAAGCTACGGCCATTTCGTCCACTTTTAGGTCTTCATTGTTGACGCTTAATTCTCTATCTCTGGCAATCTTAGAGCAAATCGATTTTTAATTGCACCATAATGTTCCTCGCAAAAAACTACATAAGTTTTCATGTTTATACGACGCTCTAAGCAAGAAAGCAAAAAAAAGGTTTTCCTTGGGTGGGCTTTTTTATTCACTTTTAGCGTACAAAGATAAATTTTGAAAAAACAATACTAGAACTAATAGGAGAAAACAGTTTTCTGTTAGAGACATGAAAGTGGGTTATGAAAAACAAGTATTGTCAAAAATCCAATTACAATACGAAATGTCTGGAAGGATTTCTTTTAACTAGAGCAGGAAATTCATTTAAGAGTCGGTTCGCCTAGGTGAAAGCTCAGTTACTAGGATAACTTTTCCTGCCGGAAACGATGGAACAAGAATCAGTTGAATTGCTTCAGTATTAAAGAAGCTACGGCCATTTCGTCCACTTTTAGGTCTTCATTGTTGACGCTTAATTCTCTATCTCTGGCAATCTTGGAGCAAATCGATTTTTAATTGCACCATAATGTTCCTCGCAAAAAACTACATAAGTTTTCATGTTTATACGACGCTCTAAGCAAGAAAGCAAAAAAAAGGTTTTCCTTGGGTTGGCTTTTTTATTCACTTTTAGCGTACAAAGATAAATTTTGAAAAAACAATACTAGAACTAATAGGAGAAAACAGTTTTCTGTTAGAGACATGAAAGTGGGTTAAGAAAAACAAGTATTGTCAAAAATCCAATTACAATACGAAATGTCTGGAAGGATTTCTTTTAACTAGAGCAGGAAATTCATTTAAGAGTCGGTTCGCCTAGGTGAAAGCTCAGTTACTAGGATAACTTTTCCTGCCGGAAACGATGGAACAAGAATCAGTTGAATTGCTTCAGTATTAAAGAAGCTACGGCCATTTCGTCCACTTTTAGGTCTTCATTGTTGACGCTTAATTCTCTATCTCTGGCAATCTTAGAGCAAATCGATTTTTAATTGCACCATAATGTTCCTCGCAAAAAACTACATAAGTTTTCATGTTTATACGACGCTCTAAGCAAGAAAGCAAAAAAAAGGTTTTCCTTGGGTTGGCTTTTTTATTCACTTTTAGCGTACAAAGATAAATTTTGAAAAAACAATACTAGAACTAATAGGAGAAAACAGTTTTCTGTTAGAGACATGAAAGTGGGTTATGAAAAACAAGTATTGTCAAAAATCCAATTACAATACGAAATGTCTGGAAGGATTTCTTTTAACTAGAGCAGGAAATTCATTTAAGAGTCGGTTCGCCTAGGTGAAAGCTCAGTTACTAGGATAACTTTTCCTGCCGGAAACGATGGAACAAGAATCAGTTGAATTGCTTCAGTATTAAAGAAGCTACGGCCATTTCGTCCACTTTTAGGTCTTCATTGTTGACGCTTAATTCTCTATCTCTGGCAATCTTAGAGCAAATCGATTTTTAACTGCACCATAATGTTCCTCGCAAAAAACTACATAAGTTTTCATGTTTATACGACGCTCTAAGCAAGAAAGCAAAAAAAAGGTTTTCCTTGGGTTGGCTTTTTTATTCACTTTTAGCGTACAAAGATAAATTTTGAAAAAACAATACTAGAACTAATAGGAGAAAACAGTTTTCTGTTAGAGACATGAAAGTGGGTTATGAAAAACAAGTATTGTCAAAAATCCAATTACAATACGAAATGTCTGGAAGGATTTCTTTTAACTAGAGCAGGAAATTCATTTAAGAGTCGGTTCGCCTAGGTGAAAGCTCAGTTACTAGGATAACTTTTCCTGCCGGAAACGATGGAACAAGAATCAGTTGAATTGCTTCAGTATTAAAGAAGCTACGGCCATTTCGTCCACTTTTAGGTCTTCATTGTTGACGCTTAATTCTCTATCTCTGGCAATCTTAGAGCAAATCGATTTTTAATTGCACCATAATGTTCCTCGCAAAAAACTACATAAGTTTTCATGTTTATACGACGCTCTAAGCAAGAAAGCAAAAAAAAGGTTTTCCTTGGGTTGGCTTTTTTATTCACTTTTAGCGTACAAAGATAAATTTTGAAAAAACAATACTAGAACTAATAGGAGAAAACAGTTTTCTGTTAGAGACATGAAAGTGGGTTAAGAAAAACAAGTATTGTCAAAAATCCAATTACAATACGAAATGTCTGGAAGGATTTCTTTTAACTAGAGCAGGAAATTCATTTAAGAGTCGGTTCGCCTAGGTGAAAGCTCAGTTACTAGGATAACTTTTCCTGCCGGAAACGATGGAACAAGAATCAGTTGAATTGCTTCAGTATTAAAGAAGCTACGGCCATTTCGTCCACTTTTAGGTCTTCATTGTTGACGCTTAATTCTCTATCTCTGGCAATCTTGGAGCAAATCGATTTTTAATTGCACCATAATGTTCCTCGCAAAAAACTACATAAGTTTTCATGTTTATACGACGCTCTAAGCAAGAAAGCAAAAAAAAGGTTTTCCTTGGGTTGGCTTTTTTATTCACTTTTAGCGTACAAAGATAAATTTTGAAAAAGCAATACTAGAACTAATAGGAGAAAACAGTTTTCTGTTAGAGACATGAAAGTGGGTTATGAAAAACAAGTATTGTCAAAAATCCAATTACAATACGAAATGTCTGGAAGGATTTCTTTTAACTAGAGCAGGAAATTCATTTAAGAGTCGGTTCGCCTAGGTGAAAGCTCAGTTACTAGGATAACTTTTCCTGCCGGAAACGATGGAACAAGAATCAGTTGAATTGCTTCAGTATTAAAGAAGCTACGGCCATTTCGTCCACTTTTAGGTCTTCATTGTTGACGCTTAATTCTCTATCTCTGGCAATCTTGGAGCAAATCGATTTTTAATTGCACCATAATGTTCCTCGCAAAAAACTACATAAGTTTTCATGTTTATACGACGCTCTAAGCAAGAAAGCAAAAAAAAGGTTTTCCTTGGGTTGGCTTTTTTATTCACTTTTAGCGTACAAAGATAAATTTTGAAAAAACAATACTAGAACTAATAGGAGAAAACAGTTTTCTGTTAGAGACATGAAAGTGGGTTATGAAAAACAAGTATTGTCAAAAATCCAATTACAATACGAAATGTCTGGAAGGATTTCTTTTAACTAGAGCAGGAAATTCATTTAAGAGTCGGTTCGCCTAGGTGAAAGCTCAGTTACTAGGATAACTTTTCCTGCCGGAAACGATGGAACAAGAATCAGTTGAATTGCTTCAGTATTAAAGAAGCTACGGCCATTTCGTCCACTTTTAGGTCTTCATTGTTGACGCTTAATTCTCTATCTCTGGCAATCTTGGAGCAAATCGATTTTTAATTGCACCATAATGTTCCTCGCAAAAAACTACATAAGTTTTCATGTTTATACGACGCTCTAAGCAAGAAAGCAAAAAAAAGGTTTTCCTTGGGTTGGCTTTTTTATTCACTTTTAGCGTACAAAGATAAATTTTGAAAAAACAATACTAGAACTAATAGGAGAAAACAGTTTTCTGTTAGAGACATGAAAGTGGGTTAAGAAAAACAAGTATTGTCAAAAATCCAATTACAATACGAAATGTCTGGAAGGATTTCTTTTAACTAGAGCAGGAAATTCATTTAAGAGTCGGTTCGCCTAGGTGAAAGCTCAGTTACTAGGATAACTTTTCCTGCCGGAAACGATGGAACAAGAATCAGTTGAATTGCTTCAGTATTAAAGAAGCTACGGCCATTTCGTCCACTTTTAGGTCTTCATTGTTGACGCTTAATTCTCTATCTCTGGCAATCTTAGAGCAAATCGATTTTTAATTGCACCATAATGTTCCTCGCAAAAAACTACATAAGTTTTCATGTTTATACGACGCTCTAAGCAAGAAAGCAAAAAAAAGGTTTTCCTTGGGTTGGCTTTTTTATTCACTTTTAGCGTACAAAGATAAATTTTGAAAAAACAATACTAGAACTAATAGGAGAAAACAGTTTTCTGTTAGAGACATGAAAGTGGGTTATGAAAAACAAGTATTGTCAAAAATCCAATTACAATACGAAATGTCTGGAAGGATTTCTTTTAACTAGAGCAGGAAATTCATTTAAGAGTCGGTTCGCCTAGGTGAAAGCTCAGTTACTAGGATAACTTTTCCTGCCGGAAACGATGGAACAAGAATCAGTTGAATTGCTTCAGTATTAAAGAAGCTACGGCCATTTCGTCCACTTTTAGGTCTTCATTGTTGACGCTTAATTCTCTATCTCTGGCAATCTTAGAGCAAATCGATTTTTAACTGCACCATAATGTTCCTCGCAAAAAACTACATAAGTTTTCATGTTTATACGACGCTCTAAGCAAGAAAGCAAAAAAAAGGTTTTCCTTGGGTTGGCTTTTTTATTCACTTTTAGCGTACAAAGATAAATTTTGAAAAAACAATACTAGAACTAATAGGAGAAAACAGTTTTCTGTTAGAGACATGAAAGTGGGTTATGAAAAACAAGTATTGTCAAAAATCCAATTACAATACGAAATGTCTGGAAGGATTTCTTTTAACTAGAGCAGGAAATTCATTTAAGAGTCGGTTCGCCTAGGTGAAAGCTCAGTTACTAGGATAACTTTTCCTGCCGGAAACGATGGAACAAGAATCAGTTGAATTGCTTCAGTATTAAAGAAGCTACGGCCATTTCGTCCACTTTTAGGTCTTCATTGTTGACGCTTAATTCTCTATCTCTGGCAATCTTAGAGCAAATCGATTTTTAATTGCACCATAATGTTCCTCGCAAAAAACTACATAAGTTTTCATGTTTATACGACGCTCTAAGCAAGAAAGCAAAAAAAAGGTTTTCCTTGGGTTGGCTTTTTTATTCACTTTTAGCGTACAAAGATAAATTTTGAAAAAACAATACTAGAACTAATAGGAGAAAACAGTTTTCTGTTAGAGACATGAAAGTGGGTTAAGAAAAACAAGTATTGTCAAAAATCCAATTACAATACGAAATGTCTGGAAGGATTTCTTTTAACTAGAGCAGGAAATTCATTTAAGAGTCGGTTCGCCTAGGTGAAAGCTCAGTTACTAGGATAACTTTTCCTGCCGGAAACGATGGAACAAGAATCAGTTGAATTGCTTCAGTATTAAAGAAGCTACGGCCATTTCGTCCACTTTTAGGTCTTCATTGTTGACGCTTAATTCTCTATCTCTGGCAATCTTGGAGCAAATCGATTTTTAATTGCACCATAATGTTCCTCGCAAAAAACTACATAAGTTTTCATGTTTATACGACGCTCTAAGCAAGAAAGCAAAAAAAAGGTTTTCCTTGGGTTGGCTTTTTTATTCACTTTTAGCGTACAAAGATAAATTTTGAAAAAGCAATACTAGAACTAATAGGAGAAAACAGTTTTCTGTTAGAGACATGAAAGTGGGTTATGAAAAACAAGTATTGTCAAAAATCCAATTACAATACGAAATGTCTGGAAGGATTTCTTTTAACTAGAGCAGGAAATTCATTTAAGAGTCGGTTCGCCTAGGTGAAAGCTCAGTTACTAGGATAACTTTTCCTGTCGGAAACGATGGAACAAGAATCAGTTGAATTGCTTCAGTATTAAAGAAGCTACGGCCATTTCGTCCACTTTTAGGTCTTCATTGTTGACGCTTAATTCTCTATCTCTGGCAATCTTGGAGCAAATCGATTTTTAATTGCACCATAATGTTCCTCGCAAAAAACTACATAAGTTTTCATGTTTATACGACGCTCTAAGCAAGAAAGCAAAAAAAAGGTTTTCCTTGGGTTGGCTTTTTTATTCACTTTTAGCGTACAAAGATAAATTTTGAAAAAACAATACTAGAACTAATAGGAGAAAACAGTTTTCTGTTAGAGACATGAAAGTGGGTTATGAAAAACAAGTATTGTCAAAAATCCAATTACAATACGAAATGTCTGGAAGGATTTCTTTTAACTAGAGCAGGAAATTCATTTAAGAGTCGGTTCGCCTAGGTGAAAGCTCAGTTACTAGGATAACTTTTCCTGCCGGAAACGATGGAACAAGAATCAGTTGAATTGCTTCAGTATTAAAGAAGCTACGGCCATTTCGTCCACTTTTAGGTCTTCATTGTTGACGCTTAATTCTCTATCTCTGGCAATCTTGGAGCAAATCGATTTTTAATTGCACCATAATGTTCCTCGCAAAAAACTACATAAGTTTTCATGTTTATACGACGCTCTAAGCAAGAAAGCAAAAAAAAGGTTTTCCTTGGGTTGGCTTTTTTATTCACTTTTAGCGTACAAAGATAAATTTTGAAAAAACAATACTAGAACTAATAGGAGAAAACAGTTTTCTGTTAGAGACATGAAAGTGGGTTAAGAAAAACAAGTATTGTCAAAAATCCAATTACAATACGAAATGTCTGGAAGGATTTCTTTTAACTAGAGCAGGAAATTCATTTAAGAGTCGGTTCGCCTAGGTGAAAGCTCAGTTACTAGGATAACTTTTCCTGCCGGAAACGATGGAACAAGAATCAGTTGAATTGCTTCAGTATTAAAGAAGCTACGGCCATTTCGTCCACTTTTAGGTCTTCATTGTTGACGCTTAATTCTCTATCTCTGGCAATCTTAGAGCAAATCGATTTTTAATTGCACCATAATGTTCCTCGCAAAAAACTACATAAGTTTTCATGTTTATACGACGCTCTAAGCAAGAAAGCAAAAAAAAGGTTTTCCTTGGGTTGGCTTTTTTATTCACTTTTAGCGTACAAAGATAAATTTTGAAAAAACAATACTAGAACTAATAGGAGAAAACAGTTTTCTGTTAGAGACATGAAAGTGGGTTATGAAAAACAAGTATTGTCAAAAATCCAATTACAATACGAAATGTCTGGAAGGATTTCTTTTAACTAGAGCAGGAAATTCATTTAAGAGTCGGTTCGCCTAGGTGAAAGCTCAGTTACTAGGATAACTTTTCCTGCCGGAAACGATGGAACAAGAATCAGTTGAATTGCTTCAGTATTAAAGAAGCTACGGCCATTTCGTCCACTTTTAGGTCTTCATTGTTGACGCTTAATTCTCTATCTCTGGCAATCTTGGAGCAAATCGATTTTTAATTGCACCATAATGTTCCTCGCAAAAAACTACATAAGTTTTCATGTTTATACGACGCTCTAAGCAAGAAAGCAAAAAAAAGGTTTTCCTTGGGTTGGCTTTTTTATTCACTTTTAGCGTACAAAGATAAATTTTGAAAAAACAATACTAGAACTAATAGGAGAAAACAGTTTTCTGTTAGAGACATGAAAGTGGGTTATGAAAAACAAGTATTGTCAAAAATCCAATTACAATACGAAATGTCTGGAAGGATTTCTTTTAACTAGAGCAGGAAATTCATTTAAGAGTCGGTTCGCCTAGGTGAAAGCTCAGTTACTAGGATAACTTTTCCTGCCGGAAACGATGGAACAAGAATCAGTTGAATTGCTTCAGTATTAAAGAAGCTACGGCCATTTCGTCCACTTTTAGGTCTTCATTGTTGACGCTTAATTCTCTATCTCTGGCAATCTTAGAGCAAATCGATTTTTAACTGCACCATAATGTTCCTCGCAAAAAACTACATAAGTTTTCATGTTTATACGACGCTCTAAGCAAGAAAGCAAAAAAAAGGTTTTCCTTGGGTTGGCTTTTTTATTCACTTTTAGCGTACAAAGATAAATTTTGAAAAAACAATACTAGAACTAATAGGAGAAAACAGTTTTCTGTTAGAGACATGAAAGTGGGTTATGAAAAACAAGTATTGTCAAAAATCCAATTACAATACGAAATGTCTGGAAGGATTTCTTTTAACTAGAGCAGGAAATTCATTTAAGAGTCGGTTCGCCTAGGTGAAAGCTCAGTTACTAGGATAACTTTTCCTGCCGGAAACGATGGAACAAGAATCAGTTGAATTGCTTCAGTATTAAAGAAGCTACGGCCATTTCGTCCACTTTTAGGTCTTCATTGTTGACGCTTAATTCTCTATCTCTGGCAATCTTGGAGCAAATCGATTTTTAATTGCACCATAATGTTCCTCGCAAAAAACTACATAAGTTTTCATGTTTATACGACGCTCTAAGCAAGAAAGCAAAAAAAAGGTTTTCCTTGGGTTGGCTTTTTTATTCACTTTTAGCGTACAAAGATAAATTTTGAAAAAACAATACTAGAACTAATAGGAGAAAACAGTTTTCTGTTAGAGACATGAAAGTGGGTTATGAAAAACAAGTATTGTCAAAAATCCAATTACAATACGAAATGTCTGGAAGGATTTCTTTTAACTAGAGCAGGAAATTCATTTAAGAGTCGGTTCGCCTAGGTGAAAGCTCAGTTACTAGGATAACTTTTCCTGCCGGAAACGATGGAACAAGAATCAGTTGAATTGCTTCAGTATTAAAGAAGCTACGGCCATTTCGTCCACTTTTAGGTCTTCATTGTTGACGCTTAATTCTCTATCTCTGGCAATCTTGGAGCAAATCGATTTTTAATTGTACCATAATGTTCCTCGCAAAAAACTACATAAGTTTTCATGTTTATACGACGCTCTAAGCAAGAAAGCAAAAAAAAGGTTTTCCTTGGGTTGGCTTTTTTATTCACTTTTAGCGTACAAAGATAAATTTTGAAAAAACAATACTAGAACTAATAGGAGAAAACAGTTTTCTGTTAGAGACATGAAAGTGGGTTATGAAAAACAAGTATTGTCAAAAATCCAATTACAATACGAAATGTCTGGAAGGATTTCTTTTAACTAGAGCAGGAAATTCATTTAAGAGTCGGTTCGCCTAGGTGAAAGCTCAGTTACTAGGATAACTTTTCCTGCCGGAAACGATGGAACAAGAATCAGTTGAATTGCTTCAGTATTAAAGAAGCTACGGCCATTTCGTCCACTTTTAGGTCTTCATTGTTGACGCTTAATTCTCTATCTCTGGCAATCTTGGAGCAAATCGATTTTTAATTGCACCATAATGTTCCTCGCAAAAAACTACATAAGTTTTCATGTTTATACGACGCTCTAAGCAAGAAAGCAAAAAAAAGGTTTTCCTTGGGTTGGCTTTTTTATTCACTTTTAGCGTACAAAGATAAATTTTGAAAAAACAATACTAGAACTAATAGGAGAAAACAGTTTTCTGTTAGAGACATGAAAGTGGGTTATGAAAAACAAGTATTGTCAAAAATCCAATTACAATACGAAATGTCTGGAAGGATTTCTTTTAACTAGAGCAGGAAATTCATTTAAGAGTCGGTTCGCCTAGGTGAAAGCTCAGTTACTAGGATAACTTTTCCTGCCGGAAACGATGGAACAAGAATCAGTTGAATTGCTTCAGTATTAAAGAAGCTACGGCCATTTCGTCCACTTTTAGGTCTTCATTGTTGACGCTTAATTCTCTATCTCTGGCAATCTTGGAGCAAATCGATTTTTAATTGCACCATAATGTTCCTCGCAAAAAACTACATAAGTTTTCATGTTTATACGACGCTCTAAGCAAGAAAGCAAAAAAAAGGTTTTCCTTGGGTTGGCTTTTTTATTCACTTTTAGCGTACAAAGATAAATTTTGAAAAAACAATACTAGAACTAATAGGAGAAAACAGTTTTCTGTTAGAGACATGAAAGTGGGTTATGAAAAACAAGTATTGTCAAAAATCCAATTACAATACGAAATGTCTGGAAGGATTTCTTTTAACTAGAGCAGGAAATTCATTTAAGAGTCGGTTCGCCTAGGTGAAAGCTCAGTTACTAGGATAACTTTTCCTGCCGGAAACGATGGAACAAGAATCAGTTGAATTGCTTCAGTATTAAAGAAGCTACGGCCATTTCGTCCACTTTTAGGTCTTCATTGTTGACGCTTAATTCTCTATCTCTGGCAATCTTAGAGCAAATCGATTTTTAATTGCACCATAATGTTCCTCGCAAAAACTACATAAGTTTTCATGTTTATACGACGCTCTAAGCAAGAAAGCAAAAAAAAGGTTTTCCTTGGGTTGGCTTTTTTATTCACTTTTAGCGTACAAAGATAAATTTTGAAAAAACAATACTAGAACTAATAGGAGAAAACAGTTTTCTGTTAGAGACATGAAAGTGGGTTATGAAAAACAAGTATTGTCAAAAATCCAATTACAATACGAAATGTCTGGAAGGATTTCTTTTAACTAGAGCAGGAAATTCATTTAAGAGTCGGTTCGCCTAGGTGAAAGCTCAGTTACTAGGATAACTTTTCCTGCCGGAAACGATGGAACAAGAATCAGTTGAATTGCTTCAGTATTAAAGAAGCTACGGCCATTTCGTCCACTTTTAGGTCTTCATTGTTGACGCTTAATTCTCTATCTCTGGCAATCTTAGAGCAAATCGATTTTTAATTGCACCATAATGTTCCTCGCAAAAAACTACATAAGTTTTCATGTTTATACGACGCTCTAAGCAAGAAAGCAAAAAAAAGGTTTTCCTTGGGTTGGCTTTTTTATTCACTTTTAGCGTACAAAGATAAATTTTGAAAAAACAATACTAGAACTAATAGGAGAAAACAGTTTTCTGTTAGAGACATGAAAGTGGGTTATGAAAAACAAGTATTGTCAAAAATCCAATTACAATACGAAATGTCTGGAAGGATTTCTTTTAACTAGAGCAGGAAATTCATTTAAGAGTCGGTTCGCCTAGGTGAAAGCTCAGTTACTAGGATAACTTTTCCTGCCGGAAACGATGGAACAAGAATCAGTTGAATTGCTTCAGTATTAAAGAAGCTACGGCCATTTCGTCCACTTTTAGGTCTTCATTGTTGACGCTTAATTCTCTATCTCTGGCAATCTTAGAGCAAATCGATTTTTAATTGCACCATAATGTTCCTCGCAAAAAACTACATAAGTTTTCATGTTTATACGACGCTCTAAGCAAGAAAGCAAAAAAAAGGTTTTCCTTGGGTTGGCTTTTTTATTCACTTTTAGCGTACAAAGATAAATTTTGAAAAAACAATACTAGAACTAATAGGAGAAAACAGTTTTCTGTTAGAGACATGAAAGTGGGTTATGAAAAACAAGTATTGTCAAAAATCCAATTACAATACGAAATGTCTGGAAGGATTTCTTTTAACTAGAGCAGGAAATTCATTTAAGAGTCGGTTCGCCTAGGTGAAAGCTCAGTTACTAGGATAACTTTTTCTGCCGGAAACGATGGAACAAGAATCAGTTGAATTGCTTCAGTATTAAAGAAGCTACGGCCATTTCGTCCACTTTTAGGTCTTCATTGTTGACGCTTAATTCTCTATCTCTGGCAATCTTAGAGCAAATCGATTTTTAATTGCACCATAATGTTCCTCGCAAAAAACTACATAAGTTTTCATGTTTATACGACGCTCTAAGCAAGAAAGCAAAAAAAAGGTTTTCCTTGGGTTGGCTTTTTTATTCACTTTTAGCGTACAAAGATAAATTTTGAAAAAACAATACTAGAACTAATAGGAGAAAACAGTTTTCTGTTAGAGACATGAAAGTGGGTTATGAAAAACAAGTATTGTCAAAAATCCAATTACAATACGAAATGTCTGGAAGGATTTCTTTTAACTAGAGCAGGAAATTCATTTAAGAGTCGGTTCGCCTAGGTGAAAGCTCAGTTACTAGGATAACTTTTCCTGCCGGAAACGATGGAACAAGAATCAGTTGAATTGCTTCAGTATTAAAGAAGCTACGGCCATTTCGTCCACTTTTAGGTCTTCATTGTTGACGCTTAATTCTCTATCTCTGGCAATCTTGGAGCAAATCGATTTTTAATTGCACCATAATGTTCCTCGCAAAAAACTACATAAGTTTTCATGTTTATACGACGCTCTAAGCAAGAAAGCAAAAAAAAGGTTTTCCTTGGGTTGGCTTTTTTATTCACTTTTAGCGTACAAAGATAAATTTTGAAAAAACAATACTAGAACTAATAGGAGAAAACAGTTTTCTGTTAGAGACATGAAAGTGGGTTATGAAAAACAAGTATTGTCAAAAATCCAATTACAATACGAAATGTCTGGAAGGATTTCTTTTAACTAGAGCAGGAAATTCATTTAAGAGTCGGTTCGCCTAGGTGAAAGCTCAGTTACTAGGATAACTTTTCCTGCCGGAAACGATGGAACAAGAATCAGTTGAATTGCTTCAGTATTAAAGAAGCTACGGCCATTTCGTCCACTTTTAGGTCTTCATTGTTGACGCTTAATTCTCTATCTCTGGCAATCTTAGAGCAAATCGATTTTTAATTGCACCATAATGTTCCTCGCAAAAAACTACATAAGTTTTCATGTTTATACGACGCTCTAAGCAAGAAAGCAAAAAAAAGGTTTTCCTTGGGTTGGCTTTTTTATTCACTTTTAGCGTACAAAGATAAATTTTGAAAAAACAATACTAGAACTAATAGGAGAAAACAGTTTTCTGTTAGAGACATGAAAGTGGGTTATGAAAAACAAGTATTGTCAAAAATCCAATTACAATACGAAATGTCTGGAAGGATTTCTTTTAACTAGAGCAGGAAATTCATTTAAGAGTCGGTTCGCCTAGGTGAAAGCTCAGTTACTAGGATAACTTTTCCTGCCGGAAACGATGGAACAAGAATCAGTTGAATTGCTTCAGTATTAAAGAAGCTACGGCCATTTCGTCCACTTTTAGGTCTTCATTGTTGACGCTTAATTCTCTATCTCTGGCAATCTTAGAGCAAATCGATTTTTAATTGCACCATAATGTTCCTCGCAAAAAACTACATAAGTTTTCATGTTTATACGACGCTCTAAGCAAGAAAGCAAAAAAAAGGTTTTCCTTGGGTTGGCTTTTTTATTCACTTTTAGCGTACAAAGATAAATTTTGAAAAAACAATACTAGAACTAATAGGAGAAAACAGTTTTCTGTTAGAGACATGAAAGTGGGTTATGAAAAACAAGTATTGTCAAAAATCCAATTACAATACGAAATGTCTGGAAGGATTTCTTTTAACTAGAGCAGGAAATTCATTTAAGAGTCGGTTCGCCTAGGTGAAAGCTCAGTTACTAGGATAACTTTTCCTGCCGGAAACGATGGAACAAGAATCAGTTGAATTGCTTCAGTATTAAAGAAGCTACGGCCATTTCGTCCACTTTTAGGTCTTCATTGTTGACGCTTAATTCTCTATCTCTGGCAATCTTAGAGCAAATCGATTTTTAATTGCACCATAATGTTCCTCGCAAAAAACTACATAAGTTTTCATGTTTATACGACGCTCTAAGCAAGAAAGCAAAAAAAAGGTTTTCCTTGGGTTGGCTTTTTTATTCACTTTTAGCGTACAAAGATAAATTTTGAAAAAACAATACTAGAACTAATAGGAGAAAACAGTTTTCTGTTAGAGACATGAAAGTGGGTTATGAAAAACAAGTATTGTCAAAAATCCAATTACAATACGAAATGTCTGGAAGGATTTCTTTTAACTAGAGCAGGAAATTCATTTAAGAGTCGGTTCGCCTAGGTGAAAGCTCAGTTACTAGGATAACTTTTCCTGCCGGAAACGATGGAACAAGAATCAGTTGAATTGCTTCAGTATTAAAGAAGCTACGGCCATTTCGTCCACTTTTAGGTCTTCATTGTTGACGCTTAATTCTCTATCTCTGGCAATCTTGGAGCAAATCGATTTTTAATTGCACCATAATGTTCCTCGCAAAAAACTACATAAGTTTTCATGTTTATACGACGCTCTAAGCAAGAAAGCAAAAAAAAGGTTTTCCTTGGGTTGGCTTTTTTATTCACTTTTAGCGTACAAAGATAAATTTTGAAAAAACAATACTAGAACTAATAGGAGAAAACAGTTTTCTGTTAGAGACATGAAAGTGGGTTATGAAAAACAAGTATTGTCAAAAATCCAATTACAATACGAAATGTCTGGAAGGATTTCTTTTAACTAGAGCAGGAAATTCATTTAAGAGTCGGTTCGCCTAGGTGAAAGCTCAGTTACTAGGATAACTTTTCCTGCCGGAAACGATGGAACAAGAATCAGTTGAATTGCTTCAGTATTAAAGAAGCTACGGCCATTTCGTCCACTTTTAGGTCTTCATTGTTGACGCTTAATTCTCTATCTCTGGCAATCTTGGAGCAAATCGATTTTTAATTGCACCATAATGTTCCTCGCAAAAAACTACATAAGTTTTCATGTTTATACGACGCTCTAAGCAAGAAAGCAAAAAAAAGGTTTTCCTTGGGTTGGCTTTTTTATTCACTTTTAGCGTACAAAGATAAATTTTGAAAAAACAATACTAGAACTAATAGGAGAAAACAGTTTTCTGTTAGAGACATGAAAGTGGGTTATGAAAAACAAGTATTGTCAAAAATCCAATTACAATACGAAATGTCTGGAAGGATTTCTTTTAACTAGAGCAGGAAATTCATTTAAGAGTCGGTTCGCCTAGGTGAAAGCTCAGTTACTAGGATAACTTTTCCTGCCGGAAACGATGGAACAAGAATCAGTTGAATTGCTTCAGTATTAAAGAAGCTACGGCCATTTCGTCCACTTTTAGGTCTTCATTGTTGACGCTTAATTCTCTATCTCTGGCAATCTTGGAGCAAATCGATTTTTAATTGCACCATAATGTTCCTCGCAAAAAACTACATAAGTTTTCATGTTTATACGACGCTCTAAGCAAGAAAGCAAAAAAAAGGTTTTCCTTGGGTTGGCTTTTTTATTCACTTTTAGCGTACAAAGATAAATTTTGAAAAAACAATACTAGAACTAATAGGAGAAAACAGTTTTCTGTTAGAGACATGAAAGTGGGTTATGAAAAACAAGTATTGTCAAAAATCCAATTACAATACGAAATGTCTGGAAGGATTTCTTTTAACTAGAGCAGGAAATTCATTTAAGAGTCGGTTCGCCTAGGTGAAAGCTCAGTTACTAGGATAACTTTTCCTGCCGGAAACGATGGAACAAGAATCAGTTGAATTGCTTCAGTATTAAAGAAGCTACGGCCATTTCGTCCACTTTTAGGTCTTCATTGTTGACGCTTAATTCTCTATCTCTGGCAATCTTGGAGCAAATCGATTTTTAATTGCACCATAATGTTCCTCGCAAAAAACTACATAAGTTTTCATGTTTATACGACGCTCTAAGCAAGAAAGCAAAAAAAAGGTTTTCCTTGGGTTGGCTTTTTTATTCACTTTTAGCGTACAAAGATAAATTTTGAAAAAACAATACTAGAACTAATAGGAGAAAACAGTTTTCTGTTAGAGACATGAAAGTGGGTTATGAAAAACAAGTATTGTCAAAAATCCAATTACAATACGAAATGTCTGGAAGGATTTCTTTTAACTAGAGCAGGAAATTCATTTAAGAGTCGGTTCGCCTAGGTGAAAGCTCAGTTACTAGGATAACTTTTCCTGCCGGAAACGATGGAACAAGAATCAGTTGAATTGCTTCAGTATTAAAGAAGCTACGGCCATTTCGTCCACTTTTAGGTCTTCATTGTTGACGCTTAATTCTCTATCTCTGGCAATCTTGGAGCAAATCGATTTTTAATTGCACCATAATGTTCCTCGCAAAAAACTACATAAGTTTTCATGTTTATACGACGCTCTAAGCAAGAAAGCAAAAAAAAGGTTTTCCTTGGGTTGGCTTTTTTATTCACTTTTAGCGTACAAAGATAAATTTTGAAAAAACAATACTAGAACTAATAGGAGAAAACAGTTTTCTGTTAGAGACATGAAAGTGGGTTATGAAAAACAAGTATTGTCAAAAATCCAATTACAATACGAAATGTCTGGAAGGATTTCTTTTAACTAGAGCAGGAAATTCATTTAAGAGTCGGTTCGCCTAGGTGAAAGCTCAGTTACTAGGATAACTTTTCCTGCCGGAAACGATGGAACAAGAATCAGTTGAATTGCTTCAGTATTAAAGAAGCTACGGCCATTTCGTCCACTTTTAGGTCTTCATTGTTGACGCTTAATTCTCTATCTCTGGCAATCTTAGAGCAAATCGATTTTTAATTGCACCATAATGTTCCTCGCAAAAACTACATAAGTTTTCATGTTTATACGACGCTCTAAGCAAGAAAGCAAAAAAAAGGTTTTCCTTGGGTTGGCTTTTTTATTCACTTTTAGCGTACAAAGATAAATTTTGAAAAAACAATACTAGAACTAATAGGAGAAAACAGTTTTCTGTTAGAGACATGAAAGTGGGTTATGAAAAACAAGTATTGTCAAAAATCCAATTACAATACGAAATGTCTGGAAGGATTTCTTTTAACTAGAGCAGGAAATTCATTTAAGAGTCGGTTCGCCTAGGTGAAAGCTCAGTTACTAGGATAACTTTTCCTGCCGGAAACGATGGAACAAGAATCAGTTGAATTGCTTCAGTATTAAAGAAGCTACGGCCATTTCGTCCACTTTTAGGTCTTCATTGTTGACGCTTAATTCTCTATCTCTGGCAATCTTAGAGCAAATCGATTTTTAATTGCACCATAATGTTCCTCGCAAAAAACTACATAAGTTTTCATGTTTATACGACGCTCTAAGCAAGAAAGCAAAAAAAAGGTTTTCCTTGGGTTGGCTTTTTTATTCACTTTTAGCGTACAAAGATAAATTTTGAAAAAACAATACTAGAACTAATAGGAGAAAACAGTTTTCTGTTAGAGACATGAAAGTGGGTTATGAAAAACAAGTATTGTCAAAAATCCAATTACAATACGAAATGTCTGGAAGGATTTCTTTTAACTAGAGCAGGAAATTCATTTAAGAGTCGGTTCGCCTAGGTGAAAGCTCAGTTACTAGGATAACTTTTCCTGCCGGAAACGATGGAACAAGAATCAGTTGAATTGCTTCAGTATTAAAGAAGCTACGGCCATTTCGTCCACTTTTAGGTCTTCATTGTTGACGCTTAATTCTCTATCTCTGGCAATCTTAGAGCAAATCGATTTTTAATTGCACCATAATGTTCCTCGCAAAAAACTACATAAGTTTTCATGTTTATACGACGCTCTAAGCAAGAAAGCAAAAAAAAGGTTTTCCTTGGGTTGGCTTTTTTATTCACTTTTAGCGTACAAAGATAAATTTTGAAAAAACAATACTAGAACTAATAGGAGAAAACAGTTTTCTGTTAGAGACATGAAAGTGGGTTATGAAAAACAAGTATTGTCAAAAATCCAATTACAATACGAAATGTCTGGAAGGATTTCTTTTAACTAGAGCAGGAAATTCATTTAAGAGTCGGTTCGCCTAGGTGAAAGCTTAGTTACTAGGATAACTTTTCCTGCCGGAAACGATGGAACAAGAATCAGTTGAATTGCTTCAGTATTAAAGAAGCTACGGCCATTTCGTCCACTTTTAGGTCTTCATTGTTGACGCTTAATTCTCTATCTCTGGCAATCTTAGAGCAAATCGATTTTTAATTGCACCATAATGTTCCTCGCAAAAAACTACATAAGTTTTCATGTTTATACGACGCTCTAAGCAAGAAAGCAAAAAAAAGGTTTTCCTTGGGTTGGCTTTTTTATTCACTTTTAGCGTACAAAGATAAATTTTGAAAAAACAATACTAGAACTAATAGGAGAAAACAGTTTTCTGTTAGAGACATGAAAGTGGGTTATGAAAAACAAGTATTGTCAAAAATCCAATTACAATACGAAATGTCTGGAAGGATTTCTTTTAACTAGAGCAGGAAATTCATTTAAGAGTCGGTTCGCCTAGGTGAAAGCTCAGTTACTAGGATAACTTTTCCTGCCGGAAACGATGGAACAAGAATCAGTTGAATTGCTTCAGTATTAAAGAAGCTACGGCCATTTCGTCCACTTTTAGGTCTTCATTGTTGACGCTTAATTCTCTATCTCTGGCAATCTTAGAGCAAATCGATTTTTAATTGCACCATAATGTTCCTCGCAAAAACTACATAAGTTTTCATGTTTATACGACGCTCTAAGCAAGAAAGCAAAAAAAAGGTTTTCCTTGGGTTGGCTTTTTTATTCACTTTTAGCGTACAAAGATAAATTTTGAAAAAACAATACTAGAACTAATAGGAGAAAACAGTTTTCTGTTAGAGACATGAAAGTGGGTTATGAAAAACAAGTATTGTCAAAAATCCAATTACAATACGAAATGTCTGGAAGGATTTCTTTTAACTAGAGCAGGAAATTCATTTAAGAGTCGGTTCGCCTAGGTGAAAGCTCAGTTACTAGGATAACTTTTCCTGCCGGAAACGATGGAACAAGAATCAGTTGAATTGCTTCAGTATTAAAGAAGCTACGGCCATTTCGTCCACTTTTAGGTCTTCATTGTTGACGCTTAATTCTCTATCTCTGGCAATCTTGGAGCAAATCGATTTTTAATTGCACCATAATGTTCCTCGCAAAAAACTACATAAGTTTTCATGTTTATACGACGCTCTAAGCAAGAAAGCAAAAAAAAGGTTTTCCTTGGGTTGGCTTTTTTATTCACTTTTAGCGTACAAAGATAAATTTTGAAAAAACAATACTAGAACTAATAGGAGAAAACAGTTTTCTGTTAGAGACATGAAAGTGGGTTATGAAAAACAAGTATTGTCAAAAATCCAATTACAATACGAAATGTCTGGAAGGATTTCTTTTAACTAGAGCAGGAAATTCATTTAAGAGTCGGTTCGCCTAGGTGAAAGCTCAGTTACTAGGATAACTTTTCCTGCCGGAAACGATGGAACAAGAATCAGTTGAATTGCTTCAGTATTAAAGAAGCTACGGCCATTTCGTCCACTTTTAGGTCTTCATTGTTGACGCTTAATTCTCTATCTCTGGCAATCTTGGAGCAAATCGATTTTTAATTGCACCATAATGTTCCTCGCAAAAAACTACATAAGTTTTCATGTTTATACGACGCTCTAAGCAAGAAAGCAAAAAAAAGGTTTTCCTTGGGTTGGCTTTTTTATTCACTTTTAGCGTACAAAGATAAATTTTGAAAAAACAATACTAGAACTAATAGGAGAAAACAGTTTTCTGTTAGAGACATGAAAGTGGGTTATGAAAAACAAGTATTGTCAAAAATCCAATTACAATACGAAATGTCTGGAAGGATTTCTTTTAACTAGAGCAGGAAATTCATTTAAGAGTCGGTTCGCCTAGGTGAAAGCTCAGTTACTAGGATAACTTTTCCTGCCGGAAACGATGGAACAAGAATCAGTTGAATTGCTTCAGTATTAAAGAAGCTACGGCCATTTCGTCCACTTTTAGGTCTTCATTGTTGACGCTTAATTCTCTATCTCTGGCAATCTTAGAGCAAATCGATTTTTAATTGCACCATAATGTTCCTCGCAAAAAACTACATAAGTTTTCATGTTTATACGACACTCTAAGCAAGAAAGCAAAAAAAAGGTTTTCCTTGGGTTGGCTTTTTTATTCACTTTTAGCGTACAAAGATAAATTTTGAAAAAACAATACTAGAACTAATAGGAGAAAACAGTTTTCTGTTAGAGACATGAAAGTGGGTTATGAAAAACAAGTATTGTCAAAAATCCAATTACAATACGAAATGTCTGGAAGGATTTCTTTTAACTAGAGCAGGAAATTCATTTAAGAGTCGGTTCGCCTAGGTGAAAGCTCAGTTACTAGGATAACTTTTCCTGCCGGAAACGATGGAACAAGAATCAGTTGAATTGCTTCAGTATTAAAGAAGCTACGGCCATTTCGTCCACTTTTAGGTCTTCATTGTTGACGCTTAATTCTCTATCTCTGGCAATCTTAGAGCAAATCGATTTTTAATTGCACCATAATGTTCCTCGCAAAAAACTACATAAGTTTTCATGTTTATACGACGCTCTAAGCAAGAAAGCAAAAAAAAGGTTTTCCTTGGGTTGGCTTTTTTATTCACTTTTAGCGTACAAAGATAAATTTTGAAAAAACAATACTAGAACTAATAGGAGAAAACAGTTTTCTGTTAGAGACATGAAAGTGGGTTATGAAAAACAAGTATTGTCAAAAATCCAATTACAATACGAAATGTCTGGAAGGATTTCTTTTAACTAGAGCAGGAAATTCATTTAAGAGTCGGTTCGCCTAGGTGAAAGCTCAGTTACTAGGATAACTTTTCCTGCCGGAAACGATGGAACAAGAATCAGTTGAATTGCTTCAGTATTAAAGAAGCTACGGCCATTTCGTCCACTTTTAGGTCTTCATTGTTGACGCTTAATTCTCTATCTCTGGCAATCTTGGAGCAAATCGATTTTTAATTGCACCATAATGTTCCTCGCAAAAAACTACATAAGTTTTCATGTTTATACGACGCTCTAAGCAAGAAAGCAAAAAAAAGGTTTTCCTTGGGTTGGCTTTTTTATTCACTTTTAGCGTACAAAGATAAATTTTGAAAAAACAATACTAGAACTAATAGGAGAAAACAGTTTTCTGTTAGAGACATGAAAGTGGGTTATGAAAAACAAGTATTGTCAAAAATCCAATTACAATACGAAATGTCTGGAAGGATTTCTTTTAACTAGAGCAGGAAATTCATTTAAGAGTCGGTTCGCCTAGGTGAAAGCTCAGTTACTAGGATAACTTTTCCTGCCGGAAACGATGGAACAAGAATCAGTTGAATTGCTTCAGTATTAAAGAAGCTACGGCCATTTCGTCCACTTTTAGGTCTTCATTGTTGACGCTTAATTCTCTATCTCTGGCAATCTTAGAGCAAATCGATTTTTAATTGCACCATAATGTTCCTCGCAAAAACTACATAAGTTTTCATGTTTATACGACGCTCTAAGCAAGAAAGCAAAAAAAAGGTTTTCCTTGGGTTGGCTTTTTTATTCACTTTTAGCGTACAAAGATAAATTTTGAAAAAACAATACTAGAACTAATAGGAGAAAACAGTTTTCTGTTAGAGACATGAAAGTGGGTTATGAAAAACAAGTATTGTCAAAAATCCAATTACAATACGAAATGTCTGGAAGGATTTCTTTTAACTAGAGCAGGAAATTCATTTAAGAGTCGGTTCGCCTAGGTGAAAGCTCAGTTACTAGGATAACTTTTCCTGCCGGAAACGATGGAACAAGAATCAGTTGAATTGCTTCAGTATTAAAGAAGCTACGGCCATTTCGTCCACTTTTAGGTCTTCATTGTTGACGCTTAATTCTCTATCTCTGGCAATCTTAGAGCAAATCGATTTTTAATTGCACCATAATGTTCCTCGCAAAAAACTACATAAGTTTTCATGTTTATACGACGCTCTAAGCAAGAAAGCAAAAAAAAGGTTTTCCTTGGGTTGGCTTTTTTATTCACTTTTAGCGTACAAAGATAAATTTTGAAAAAACAATACTAGAACTAATAGGAGAAAACAGTTTTCTGTTAGAGACATGAAAGTGGGTTATGAAAAACAAGTATTGTCAAAAATCCAATTACAATACGAAATGTCTGGAAGGATTTCTTTTAACTAGAGCAGGAAATTCATTTAAGAGTCGGTTCGCCTAGGTGAAAGCTCAGTTACTAGGATAACTTTTCCTGCCGGAAACGATGGAACAAGAATCAGTTGAATTGCTTCAGTATTAAAGAAGCTACGGCCATTTCGTCCACTTTTAGGTCTTCATTGTTGACGCTTAATTCTCTATCTCTGGCAATCTTAGAGCAAATCGATTTTTAATTGCACCATAATGTTCCTCGCAAAAAACTACATAAGTTTTCATGTTTATACGACGCTCTAAGCAAGAAAGCAAAAAAAAGGTTTTCCTTGGGTTGGCTTTTTTATTCACTTTTAGCGTACAAAGATAAATTTTGAAAAAACAATACTAGAACTAATAGGAGAAAACAGTTTTCTGTTAGAGACATGAAAGTGGGTTATGAAAAACAAGTATTGTCAAAAATCCAATTACAATACGAAATGTCTGGAAGGATTTCTTTTAACTAGAGCAGGAAATTCATTTAAGAGTCGGTTCGCCTAGGTGAAAGCTCAGTTACTAGGATAACTTTTCCTGCCGGAAACGATGGAACAAGAATCAGTTGAATTGCTTCAGTATTAAAGAAGCTACGGCCATTTCGTCCACTTTTAGGTCTTCATTGTTGACGCTTAATTCTCTATCTCTGGCAATCTTAGAGCAAATCGATTTTTAATTGCACCATAATGTTCCTCGCAAAAACTACATAAGTTTTCATGTTTATACGACGCTCTAAGCAAGAAAGCAAAAAAAAGGTTTTCCTTGGGTTGGCTTTTTTATTCACTTTTAGCGTACAAAGATAAATTTTGAAAAAACAATACTAGAACTAATAGGAGAAAACAGTTTTCTGTTAGAGACATGAAAGTGGGTTATGAAAAACAAGTATTGTCAAAAATCCAATTACAATACGAAATGTCTGGAAGGATTTCTTTTAACTAGAGCAGGAAATTCATTTAAGAGTCGGTTCGCCTAGGTGAAAGCTTAGTTACTAGGATAACTTTTCCTGCCGGAAACGATGGAACAAGAATCAGTTGAATTGCTTCAGTATTAAAGAAGCTACGGCCATTTCGTCCACTTTTAGGTCTTCATTGTTGACGCTTAATTCTCTATCTCTGGCAATCTTAGAGCAAATCGATTTTTAATTGCACCATAATGTTCCTCGCAAAAAACTACATAAGTTTTCATGTTTATACGACGCTCTAAGCAAGAAAGCAAAAAAAAGGTTTTCCTTGGGTTGGCTTTTTTATTCACTTTTAGCGTACAAAGATAAATTTTGAAAAAACAATACTAGAACTAATAGGAGAAAACAGTTTTCTGTTAGAGACATGAAAGTGGGTTATGAAAAACAAGTATTGTCAAAAATCCAATTACAATACGAAATGTCTGGAAGGATTTCTTTTAACTAGAGCAGGAAATTCATTTAAGAGTCGGTTCGCCTAGGTGAAAGCTCAGTTACTAGGATAACTTTTCCTGCCGGAAACGATGGAACAAGAATCAGTTGAATTGCTTCAGTATTAAAGAAGCTACGGCCATTTCGTCCACTTTTAGGTCTTCATTGTTGACGCTTAATTCTCTATCTCTGGCAATCTTAGAGCAAATCGATTTTTAATTGCACCATAATGTTCCTCGCAAAAAACTACATAAGTTTTCATGTTTATACGACGCTCTAAGCAAGAAAGCAAAAAAAAGGTTTTCCTTGGGTTGGCTTTTTTATTCACTTTTAGCGTACAAAGATAAATTTTGAAAAAACAATACTAGAACTAATAGGAGAAAACAGTTTTCTGTTAGAGACATGAAAGTGGGTTATGAAAAACAAGTATTGACTTAGCTTCGGTGAATTATTGTTTTCAATTTTTTTTCAATTTTTTTATTCGAAATTGACTATCGACTTAGGTTCGGTAAATTATTTTTTTCAATTTTTTTTTCAATTTTTTTTTTCGAAATTGACTATCGACTTGGCTTCGATAAATTATTTTTTTCAATTTTTTTTTCAATTTTTTTTTTCGAAATTGACTATCGACTTGGCTTCGATAAATTATTTTTTTCCATTTTTTTTTCAATTTTTTTTTCGAAATTGACTATCGACTTAGGTTCGGGAAATTATTTTTTTCAATTTTTTTTTCGAAAATGACTATCGACTTGGCTTCGCTAAATTATTTTTTTCAATTTTTTTTTTGAAAATGACTATCGACTTAGGTTCGCTAAATTATTTTTTTCAATTTTTTTTTTCGAAATTGACTATCGACTTAGGTTCGCTAAATTATTTTTTTCAATTTTTTTTTTCGAAATTGACTATCGACTTGGCTTCGCTAAATTATTTTTTTCAATTTTTTTTTCGAAATTGACTATCGACTTAGGATCGGTAAATTATTTTTTTCAATTTTTTTTTTCGAAATTGACTATCGACTTGGCTTCGATAAATTATTTTTTTCAATTGTTTTTTCGAAAATGACTATCGACTTGGCTTCGCTAAATTATTTTTTTCAATTTTTTTTTCAATTTTTTTTTCGAAATTGATTATCGGCTTCTCTTCGCTAAATTATTTTTTTCAATTTTTTTTTCGAAATTGATTATCGACTTAGGTTCGGTAAATTATGTTTTTCAATTTTTTTTTCGAAACTGACTATCGACTTAGGTTCGGGAAATTATTTTTTTCAATTTTTTTTCGAAAATGACTATCGACTTGGCTTCGCTAAATTATTTTTTTCAATTTTTTTTTCGAAACTGACTATCGACTTAGGTTCGGTAAATTATGTTTTTCAATTTTTTTTTCGAAACTGACTATCGACTTAGGTTCGGGAAATTATTTTTTTCAATTTTTTTTCGAAAATGACTATCGACTTGGCTTCGCTAAATTATTTTTTTCAATTTTTTTTTCGAAACTGACTATCGACTTAGGTTCGGTAAATTATTTTTTTCAATTGTTTTTTCAATTTTTTTTTCGAAATTGACTATCGACTTGGCTTCGCTAAATTATTTTTTTCAATTTTTTTTTCAATTTTTTTTTCGAAATTGATTATCGACTTGGCTTCGCTAAATTATTTTTTTCAATTTTTTTTTCGAAATTGACTATCGACTTAGGTTCGGTAAATTATTTTTTTCAATTTTTTTTTCAATTTTTTTTTCGAAATTGATTATCGACTTGGCTTCGCTAAATTATTTTTTTCAATTTTTTTTTTCGAAATTGACTATCGACTTGACTTCGCTAAATTATTTTTTTCAATTTTTTTTTTCGAAATTGACTATCGACTTGGCTTCGCTAAATTATTTTTTTCAATTTTTTTTTTGAAAATGACTATCGACTTAGGTTCGCTAAATTATTTTTTTCAATTTTTTTTTTCGAAATTGACTATCGATTTAGGTTTGCTAAATTATTTTTTTCAATTTTTTTTTTCGAAATTGACTATCGACTTGGCTTCGCTAAATTATTTTTTTCAATTTTTTTTTTCGAAATTGACTATCGACTTAGGTTCGCTAAATTATTTTTTTCAATTTTTTTTTTCGAAATTTACTATCGACTTGGCTTCGCTAAATTATTTTTTCAATTTTTTTTCGGTAAATTATTTTTTTCAATTTTTTTTTCAATTTTTTTTTTCGAAATTGACTATCGACTTAGGTTCGGTAAATTATTTTTTTCAATTTTTTTTTCGAAAATGACTATCGACTTGGCTTCGCTAAATTATTTTTTTCAATTTTTTTTTTCGAAATTGACTATCGAATTAGGTTCGGTAAATTATTTTTTTCAATTTTTTTTCAATTTTGTTTTCGAAAATGACTATCGACTTGGCTTCGCTAAATTATTTTTTTCAATGTTTTGTTTTCCAATTTTTTTTTGAAATTGACTATCGACTTAGGTTCGGTAAATTATTTTTTTCAATTTTTTTTTTCGAAATTGACTGTCGACTTAGGTTCAGTAAATTATTTTTTTCAATTTTTTTTTCGAAGTTGACTATCGACTTGGCTTCGCTAAATTATTTTTTTCAATTGTTTTTTCGAAAATGACTATCGACTTGGCTTCGCTAAATTATTTTTTTCAATTTTTTTTTCAATTTTTTTTTCGAAGTTGACTATCGACTTGGCTTCGCTAAATTATTTTTTTCAATTTTTTTTTTCGAAATTGACTATCGACTTAGGTTCGGGAAATTATTTTTTTCAATTTTTTTTTTCGAAATTGACTATCGACTTGGCTTCGATAAATTATTTTTTTCAATTGTTTTTTCGAAAATGACTATCGACTTGGCTTCGCTAAATTATTTTTTTCAATTTTTTTTTCAATTTTTTTTTCGAAACTGACTATCGACTTGGCTTCGCTAAATTATTTTTTTCAATTTTTTTTTCGAAATTGACTATCGACTTGGCTTCGCTAAATTATTTTTTTCAATTTTTTTTTCAATTTTTTTTTCAATTTTTTTCTCGAAATTGACTATCGACTTGGCTTCGCTAAATTATTTTTTTCAATTTTTTTTTCAATTTTTTTTTCAATTTTTTTTTCGAAAATGACTATCGACTTCGCTTCGCTAAATTATTTTTGTCAATTTTTTTTTCAATTTTTTTTTCAATTTTTTTTTCGAAACTGACTATCGACTTGGCTTCGCTAGATTATTTTTTTCAATTTTTTTTTCGAAATTGACTATCGACTTAGGTTCGGTAAATTATTTTTTTCAATTTTTTTTTCAATTTTTTTTTCGAAAATGATTATCGACTTGGCTTCGCTAAAT